>OX451737.1:474345673-474945673 GCA_948472305.1 Vicia faba
TCATGTGTTGTACTTCTCTCCTGGCAAGGTGGTTTATTTCTCACCTTCTGCAGTCAGTTTTGAAGAATGAGCAGGGTTTAAGGTGGTCACAACGGTTGATGACCCTCACACATTCTAATGTACATTGGTGTTCTCGGTCCAGAGAAAATGTCATCATCATTGATCGTTGCAGGGAATTCCCTAATGTCCCACTACTTGGCATTAGGGGAGGCATTACCTACAACCCCTGTCTAGCTTTGAGACAATTTGGATATGCTCGAAGGGATGGCCCTCATGACATGCTGATTCCTGACCTAGTCTTTGACTTTGACAACGATGCGCAAGGACTTCAACAAAGGTTCATCAGAGCTTGGAGGATTCCTAACAAGGTGGATAGTAAGACACTGGGGCACAAGAGTTCCATCCCCCTTGAGCCTTACCTCAAGTGGGTACGAACCCGCTCCCAGAATCTTATGATGCCATACCTCACATTCTCCCCTTGATCAAAGAGCCTATTATGGAAGGAGAGGTTCCATACACCATCCTACATCCTGACATGCCAACATCATGGGAAGAAATGCAAAGAGTTGGATCCAACTCAAGGAAGAACGGGATACTTTTGAAGCCCAGCTTCTATGCCAGTGAGAAGAAGGTTTTGGAGCTTACCCGCCGACTTCACGAGGAGAAAACTCTCATACAACAACACTTACATCGCGCCAAAGAGGATGCGCAATGTCTTTTTACATTAAGAATTTTGTAATATTTCGCCCATGGGGCACTTATGTACTAACAAATTTCTTCTTAATATGACATGCGTTCTTTTTGTTTGCAACAAATTTGAATTTCTGAACCCTTGAATGCGATTACATGAATATACCATACCATTCATCATATGCATAAACAGGTCTTCACGCCAGGTTTCCTTATCTTTCTGCTGTTTATTTCAGCAAGATGGATTTGGAGCAGACGGTAAAGATCTGCAGGCACAAAATCACAGTTCCAGCAACTCCTCATGACCTTGGCAAAGGTCAAGAGGACCTCAAAGTTTTGTTGGAGAAGAATAAAGAGAAAAAGAAAAAGAGACCTGGGGTGGCCACTTTTTGAAGAAGGTTTGAGAGCAATGCTAGGAAAGGTTCTTGAGTTCCCGCTCAACGTCTGACGAAGGGGCCGGTAAAGGGAAAGGGACTGCTGTGCCTTCCGAATTCGAGGTTGAAGAGGAGGAAGAGGAAGAAGACGTAGACTACTCCGCACAACAGTATCCACCAGCGGATGATAAATATAAGAACCTTGAAGATAGACTGGCAGCTATGGAGTTGCAGAGGGTGCTCGGATTGGATTTTGAAGAACTAGGGTTGGTAGCTGGGATTGTTATCCCTCCAAGTTCAAGGTGCCAACATTTTCCAAGTATGACAGTCTGTCATGCCCAAGGATGCACCTGAAGGTCGTTATGCCAGAAAAATCCAACCCCACTCATCCGATAAAGACCTCTGGGTACACTTTTTCCAAGACAGCTTGTCTGGCACGCAGTTAGGCTTGTTTTATCAACTCGAAGAGATCAGAGGTTTACAATTGGGAAGACTTGGCAGCTGTGCTTTTTATCGTCAGTATCAATACAATGCTGATTTGGCGCCCACTCGTACTCAGTTACAAAGTATGGGGATGGATTCCAATGAAGGGTTTAAAGAGTACGCCCAGAAGTGGCGTGATCTGGTTGGAAGGGGTGCAGCCACCACTATCAGGATAGGGAGTTAGTTGACATGTTTCTGGGGACCCTGTCTGGCCCTTTCTTCAACCAGTCTAATCGAGAGTTCTTCCGCGGGATTTAACTGAACTAATTTTGACCGGGCGAAAGGGTTGAGGCCGGTATTAAGAGTGGAAAGATTCAAAAGGATGCTTCCTGCATCCACGACTGTTAAGAAACCCTTCCCCAGCCAAGAAGGAAGCATTTGCTGTGTATTCTCAGAAGGGACAGGGAAGAACTGAGTGCGCGGCCGACTGTAGGGGCTGTGATGACTTCAAAACTCGTCAAATGATCAACCTCGTAACAATCAGTCGAGACCTAATCAACAACCGGGGTGGGAAAGGCCACAAACGGCAGTTCACCCGCATCAACATGACGCTCTCGCTCAGGTACTTCCTCATTTGTTGAAGCTGAATCTGACGAATCGTCGAGTTTGAAGGAAGTGCCAAAGAACCCTAACACCTCCTCTCCATACTACCACTCCAATGCCAAGTGTGCTTACCATTCCGACAGTGCTGGGCACGATACCAATAATTGTTAGGCGCTTAAGAACAAAATCCAGGATCTGATTGATGCTAAGGAAGTAGAATTTGATGCACCTGAGAATCCCAATGTTATATCTTCTTCGATGCCCAAGCACGGCCACAATATTCATGCTGTTGTGGAGGACCTTCATGTTACTGATGTTATTGATCTGTTGACGCCGTTACGTGTGATTAAAGAAAATCTGTTGAGAGCCGGGATCTTTCCTGGTTGTGGTAAAGACTGCTATTTTTGTTTGAACATACGAGGTGATTTCCCAATGTTGAAGTCACGTGTCCAACGCCTGATGGATACCCAAGAGATACTTTTCCAGAAAACCCCTGTTGACCACCTTCAATCCTGTTACTCCTGATACTTTTGCTACTTCAACCAACAATATTACAATCATAACCATTTCCGACAATCCTCCCAAGGCTTGCAAAAGGCCTGTCAGGATTACACCCAACTCTGAATGTGTACCTTTAAAGATCACCATTCCGGGACATGTCCCGTACCAATCAAGCAAAATGATACCATGGAACTATAGGGGAGAAATCTTCTACCATGGTATCAAACAAATTTAAACAGTCCAAGAGATTTTTGAAGAAGAAAGCCCTGATATAGGGAACATTGCAGGTACAAGCAAGATAACCCGCAGCGGCCGGATCTTTTCTCCGGAGATTGCTCCCCCTCGAGCAGTTTTCGGACCCTTGAAAGCTTATGTACCTATTGTACCATCTGTGCAAGGCCCAGTGATTGAAGAATTGGATACTCCTAAAGTAAGACCATCTGCTGATACTACCGACAAGGGTAAGGGGATACTGGAAGTGCCTGTCAGGACGAAGGCTCATGTTGTGGTTATCCCTAAAACCACTCAGAAAGAAATGGATGAAATCTTGAAAATAATCAGAAAAAGTGACTACGACGTTATGGAACAGTTAGGGAAGACCCCTTCTAAAATTTCAATGTTAGCTCTCCTGCTCTGTTCTGAGGCCCATGCTAAGGCCCTAATCAAATTCTTGAAGGCGGCACATGTACCCCAAGAGACTTCGGCAGACCAGTTTCAGGAATGTGTGGCCAGTCTTACTACTGATAATGGCCTGGGCTTTTCCGATGCGGATTTGACTCCCAAAGGAAGAAAACACAACGCCGTGCTACATGTCTCAGTTGAATGTAGGGGAACCACCCTCGCCCATGTCTTAGTTGATACTGGTTCTTCCTTGAATATGCTGCCGAAGAAAGCTTTAGATCGTTTGGATTGCGAAGGATTGACCCTCAAACCTAGTAACATCGTTGTTAGGGCCTTTGATGGGTCCAAAAGAATGGTTCATGGAGAGGTTGATATTCCTATCAAAGTAGGCACAAAAGTTTTCAACTCCACCTTCTACGTGATGGACATCCATCTTTCATATTCGTGTTTGCTAGGGAGACCGTGGATCTATTATGTCGGGGCAGTTACCTCCTCTTTGCACCAAATGCTGAAATATCCTGTTAAGAGTAAGATTATAACAGTGCACGGCGAGGAAGAATACATGATAAGTCATCTCAATTCCTTCCGCTATGTGGAGTTGGATGGCGAGTTCATCGAAACGCCTTTCCAGCATTTTGAGGAAGTTTCTCTCGAGATAGCGGTTGCGAAGACAATGGTTGGGGTGCCTATCGTTCCCAAGCATGTATCTAGGATGGCATCTCTCAAGGACGCAGAGGCTGTAATTAAAGAAGGGAAGAGTAAAGTATGGGGACAATTGCCTGACTTTCCCCATAAGACAGACAAGTTTGGGTTAGGGTTCACTGCTGCAGGACAAAAGGCTATGCGTCGCTCCAAGGCTGGAGGGCCACCCGTCAAGATCTCACACCATGGAATCAATGTTGTAGAAGATGAAGATGAAGAGAGCCACTTTGAAGATTGGATCTTTCCGACCGTCGAAGGGGGTTTGAGCAACTGGGAAGCAAAGGATTTTGTTCCCATCACATTCATCAACCAGTAATTTTATCTTTGAACAATTTCCCATTTTTATGGTCTGTAATAACTAAAACAATTCGCACACTATTTTCACCTCATGCCTTGCCCGGGGCATGTATGTCCATTTGTAAGGGCTTGATTTTCTTCATAATCATATGCCATGTTTTAATGAATCATTGGACGTTTTTCATCTATAAATTGTTGTGTTCATTTTTCTTTCCTTTTGCATTTTTGTTTGTTTAAGGATGGCTATCCGTTACACACACCCACACTCACAAATGCAGGTACTCATCCACTCCGGATTCCATGGGTGACTATTCTTCTTTAGCCTTCGATAACTCTGAAGATTTGGTCAATCATGCTGAGTACGAAGTTGACGAAGACTGTGAAGTGCCGGGAGAGTTAGCCAGACTTCTACAACAAGAAGAGAGGGCCATTCTGCCCCATGAAGAGTTGCTATAAACCATCAACTTGGGGACAGAGGAAGACAGGAAGGAAGTAAAAGTGGGTGCCAACCTGGATCCAAGTGTCAAGGAGCACTTAATACAATTGTTGAATGAATATGTTGAAATCTTCGCCTGGTCTTATGAAGACATGTCAGGGTTAGACACAGATATCGTGGTTCACCATCTTCCTACAAGAGAGGATTGTCCACCGATCAAGCAAAAGGTTTGCCGAATGAGGCATGACATGTATGAGAAGATCAAAGCTGAGGTTATGAAGCAATTCAACGCTGGCTTTCTGGCTGTTACTTCCTATCCATAATGGGTTGCTAACATTGTGCCCGTGCCTAAGAAGGATGGCAAAGTCAGAATGTGCGTGGACTACCGGGATTTGAACAGGGCTAGCCCCAAGGATGATTTTCCACTGCCACATATTGACATCTTGGTTGACAACACAGCTCAGCACAAGGTATTTTCCTTCATGGATGGATTCTCGGGATACAACTAGATCAAAATGGCCCCCGAGGACATGGAGAAAACTATTTTCGTCACGCAATGGGGTACCTTCTGCTACAAAGTAATGCCATTCGGACTGAAGAATGCAGGGGCAACTTATCAACGCGCCATGGTAGCTTTGTTTCATGATATGATACATCATGAGATCGAAGTTTACGTAGACGACATGATAGCTCGATCACAGACAGAAGAAGAATACCTTGGTCATTTGCAAAAGTTGTTTGCCAGGTTGAAGGAGTATAAGCTCAGACTGAACCCAAGCAAGTGCACTTTTAGAGTTAGGTCTGGTAAACTTTTGGGATTTATTGTCAACAACAAAGGCATTGAGGTTGATCCAGCTAAAGTGAAGGCTATACAAGAAATGACTGCCCCCCGTACTAAAAAGGAGGTTAGAGGATTCTTGGGACGCTTGAACTATATCGCCAGATTCATCTCTCACCCGACCTCTACCTGTGAGCCAATTTTCAAACTGTTAAAGAAGGATCAGGTAGTTGAATGGAACAATGATTGTCAAGTTGCTTTTGATAAGATCAAGGAGTATTTACTAGAACCTCCTATTCTGATGCCACCCGTCGAAGGAAGGCCGTTAATCATGTATCTGACTGTTTTGGATAACTCAATGGGGTGCGTGCTGGGCCAACATGACGAGTCTGGCCGAAAAGAGCATGCCATTTATTACCTTAGCAAAAAGTTTACTGACTGTGAAACTCGCTACTCACTGCTCAAGAAAAATTGCTACGCTTTGGCATGGGCTGCTCGCCGGCTGAGACAATATATGTTGACTCATACCACCTTGCTGATTTCTAAAATGGATCCGATCAAGTATATCTTCGAGAAGCCTGCTTTATCTGGAAGAATCGCTAGATGGCAGATGATCCTGACAGAGTATGATATCCAGTATACTACCCAAAAAGCTATAAAGGGGAGTGTACTAGCTGACCATCTAGCTCATCAAGCGGTCGAAGATTACCAATCTATGAGATTCGACTTCCCAGACGAGAACATCATGTCATTGGACAACATTGAAGGTAACGGACCGTACGACGGACCTGAACAAGGATCCCAATGGACCCTGTACTTTGATGGTGCTTCAAATGCACTTGGCAACGGCATCGGTGCGGTACTCATTTCTCCGGAAGGTTGCCATACACCCTTCGCTTCCCGACTTTGTTTCAGCTGTACCAACAACATGGCCGAATATGAAGCTTGCATCTTTGGTCTCAAGGCTGCTATAGACTTGGGAATCAAATCTTTGGTTGTATTTGGGGACTCGGATTTGGTTATCAGTAAAGTCAAAGGAGAGTGGGACACTAAACATCCTAATCTTATCCCATACAAAGAACATGTCCTGACGTTGTTGCCTCATTTCGAGCAGATTACTTTCGAGCACTTCCCGTGAGAAGAAAATCAGCTAGCAGATGCTCTGGCTACAATGTCTTCCATGTTTAAACTCAACTGGGATAACGAGACTCCCCAAATTACCATCGAGCGAATGGACGAACCCTCACACTGTCATGAGATTAATAGCGAAGAAGTAGTGGAACAACCCTGGTTTCATGAAATCAAAAGGTATCTCCAGACTATAGAATATCCTGAAGGAGCTTCCGTCAATGACAAAAAGTTCTTAAGGAGATTTGCTGCCAAGTTCTTCCTAAGAAATGGCATCCTTTATAAGCCTAACCATGATTGTGTTCTACTTCGTTGTGTGCATAAAGCTGAAGCAGAGTTGATCACGACTGAGATACACAGTGGCACATTTGGCACCCACTTGAGCGGACATACGATGGCTAAAAAGATTCTAAGGGCAGGCTACTACTGGTCTACCATGGAAGCTGATTGTCACCAACATTCCCGTACTTGCCACAAGTGCCAAGTCTACACCGACAAGGTACATATTCCTCCTGTTCCTCTCAATGTTCTGACAACTCCTTAGCCATTCGCAATGTGGGGCATTGACATGATTGGAGAGATCAAGCCCACGGCATCCAATGGACATCGCTTCATCTTGGTCGCTATTGACTATTTTACCAAGTGGGTCGAAGAAGCTTCCTTTGCCTCAGTTACAAAGAATGTGGTTGCCCGCTTTATCAAGCAGAACCTCATATGCCGGTACGGTGTCCCCGACAGGATCATCACAGACAACGGTATGAATTTGAACAACACTATGATCACCGCTCTATGAGAACAGTTCAAGATTTATCATCACAATTTATCTCCCTATTGGCCGAAGATGAACGGTGATGTTGAAGCCGCAAACAAAAATATCAAGAAGATCATTCAAAAGATGACAATCACCTACAAGGACTGGCATGAGATGTTACCGTTTGCTCTGCATGGATACTGTACCACGGCACGTACTTCAACTGGGGCAACCCCATTTTCTTTAGTATATGGCATGGAAGCTGTGCTACCCATAGAAGTTCAGATTCCTTCCTTAAGGATTATGAAGGACGCTGGTTTAAGCGAAGACGATTGGATTCAGACCCGGCTTGATCAACTTAATTTGATCGACGAGAAGCGACTTACTGCTGTTTGTCATGGTCAGACGTATCAAAAACGCATGATCAAGGCTTTCAACAAGAAAGTCAGACGTCAAGTATATCAAGTCGGAGATCTTGTAATCAAGCGGATCATCTTGCCGCAAAGTGATCCCAGGGGAAAGTGGACTCCTACTTATGAAGGACCATTTGTGATTAAGAGCATCTTTTCTGGTGGGGCAATGATTCTGACCACCATGGACGGCGACGATTTGCCGCACCCTGCGAACGCAGACATAGTCAAAAGATACTACGCATAAAACGACCCGACAAGTTGAAAACCCGAAAGGGCGACTTGGGCAAAAATGGGCATCCCGGTGAATCAAAAACCAGAAAGGGCGGTTCAGGCAAAAAATTAGGGATAAAACAAAAAAAAAAATCTATACACCCGGCAAGTTGAAAACCCGAAAGGGTGACTTGGGCAAAAAGGGGTTTCCCGGTGGATCGAAAACCCAAAAGGGCGGTCCAGGCAAAAGTTAGGGAATTAAAGCGTATGACTATGTCTCGTCAGATAACTTTAAGAACGATCTCTTCACCAACAAGATCCAAGATTCTGATCAATCCAGTCATCAGCGGGCGAAGCATCGAATGGACTAGATATTCAGAGTTGTGAAGGCTATAGCAGAATGGGAATCCCATGGAATTATTACACATAGCCATCTTTCTTTTGTATAAAATTTTTCATTTTTTTACGAAAACATTCTCTTACTAGGATGTCTGTCACCTTTGTACAAAGATATTCACGAAAATTAAATACAAAGATACTTCAAAGTGCAGAAATTTTCTTGCCTTTCTTTTCTTTTTACACTTATGTTTTATTTGAAAACGCCCAATATTTTGTTAAATCGGCATATGCATTTGAATATAATCACTGCTTACAAATAAAACGAAATTGAAAAAGGATAATTACTGATAGGTTGAAGGAGTAGGAAGAAATCTTTATGCCATTGCAAAAGAAATCCCCTACGATACATCATTCAGATCCTCAACAAGGCTAAATTTAGAGTATATTTCCCTAGCGAAGTTAAGCTTCAAGATCCGCAGCGGAGCCAGTGCAGTCTAAAACTTAATTCCCCAGCTGAGTTAAGTTTCAAAATTCCCATCAGAGTTAAGCTTCGAGATCCCCAGTGGAGCCCGAAGACCCTGAAAAATCCTATCCCCAGCGGAGCCAGAATAGTGAACATTTCCCCCACAGAGTTACCTTCCAAGAGATTGAAGATTCCCGGTCTCATTTCTCCAAGCAGAAGCCTCCAAGGTTTCAATTCCCCAGTAGAGATCATCAGAGTTTTCCTCATTCCCCATGAAAGTCATGAAGGATTCTCACATCCCTGCAGGAGTTGTCAAAGGCCTTGTTAATCCCCACAAATTGCCGAGGATTTTCAATCTCCAGCAGTGGTCCCAGGATTTCCCCTTCTCAGCAATCAGAGATCTTTAATCCCCAAGCAGTCAGCAGTCATCAAGGATTTCTCCTCTTCAGTAATCAAATATTTTTTGGAATCCCCAGCATTGGTCAAGGATTTACTTTCCCCGACAGCAATAAAAGATTTCATTATCTCCAGTTATCAAGGATTTATTTTCCTCAGCAAGACTGCTACTCAGCTTACATGCACATCCATTATATTCATATATCATAAACATTGATGAAACACAATTCATTTCATCATACATATCATGCAACATAACTTTGTGGTTTAAATAACATTTTACCCTTTTCAGGATAAGATTAAAAGGCTATTGTTAATAATTATTCAGATACAGTATGGATACACCCCAGACACGGCGGTCATTCTATTACTCATCCAGAATTTCAAGTCAAATACAGTACAAATACACCCCAGACACGACAGTCATTCTACTACTCATTCAGACTTCAGCAATTCGATACAGACTAGATACGCTCCAAACACGGCGACCATTCTATCTCTCATTCAGATTCAACTATCAACTTCAAGTTCAGATATGCTCCAAACACGGATGCCATTCTGACCCTTACACCAACAACTTGATTCTCCCCAGTGCAATCGCCACGGAAGTCATTCTGTCACTTATTCAGATCCCAATTACAGTCTCAGATATACTCCAGACACGGAAGTCATTCTGCTACTCATACAGATCTCAAATTCAAATACAATACAGATACACTCCAGACACTGCAGTCATTCTGATATTCATTCGAAGTTCAAATACAGTTATAACTCAGATACGCTCCAAACACGGACGCCATTCCTTTGCTCATACAGACTCAGTCTCCATATACAGTTCAAATGCATTCCAGACACGGATACCATTTTGATGCTCATTATTATGACCTACCACATTGTAGTTCAATAAACACTCTTGGATGCCATCTTTAAGCCCATCTCCAGCAAGGTTCTACCATCTCCAAATGGCATCTTTAAGCCTATTCCCTCAACAATATTTTGATGAGTGCAAATTTACGGGCACTCTAGTGTCCAATCCTCTTTTACCTTCGAGTCGCGAAAAGCAAACTTGCCAATCTAACTCTTCATGTTCAAGAATATTGAACAAGGGCAACTGTTGTACCCCAAAATTTGACCTCTCATTTTATCAACATTTTCTCAATCACAAGACTCTTGGAACTCAAGATCAAGCTAGGGTTTGCTCTGCTCAAGACACCTCATTGCACTGTTGACCTAAATTAGGGTTTGAGTTTGCACAAGGATGTTTTGACCTACAATGCGCAAAGTGACTTTCATACTTCATGTTGGACTCATAAGTTTGTCCATACCAAATTTCAAGCCTTGATTCAAATTTTTGCCCAGTCAATTGGACAGTTGACCTAGAAATCAACTGTATTGGGGAAAAAGTCAACTGTGGCTAATTGACAGTCAAACCTCATGAAATTTGACCCACACCAACATTATGAACTCATATGAACCATTTGATCAAGTTTGGATCATAATTCCACAAGAAATTTGATCAGATCACCAAAAGGGCAAAATGGTTATTTTTAGGGTTTTGACTGCACAAAGGCAATTTTTGACTGTTTGACCTAGCCAATGGCAAATCAAGCTCACACATGGACTCAAGGACTAAATGACATTGTCTTGACCCACTCAACAAGTTCAAAAGATCTCAAATGCATAGGATTGACAGAAGAATTTTTCAGTCACTTGATCAAATTTGACTGTACACTGAAAAGTCAAACTTTGACTTTTTGGTCAAAATCAAGTGCCAAGAGTCATTTTTCACCAAGACATGTCAAATTATGAAACTTGTTCATCAAGAAACCCAAAAATGCAAATTAGGGTTTAAAATGGAAAAATTTCATAACTTATGAAATTTTCTTATTTTTTCCTAACTTTGTCCCATTTTTTCACCAAGATGCAAATGGATTCAAACAAAACTTGCAAAATGAAAGTTGTAGTCCATCACAGAGTCTACAACTTTGATTAACAAAGTTTTCCAAAAAGAGGCTTGTATCTCAAGTTATGAGTTTTGGAACAAGGGTACCTAAAACTTTTAACTTAGAGAATTTTTGCCCTAATTTAGGCAGGATTTTGACCCATCTTCTTGGCCATTTTTCACATAGTTCCACTTGGATTTTCAAGTTGAATTTCAAAGGTGGATTATAGTACATGTTCCAAGCTTTCCAAATTGTCCAAGAACTCCTCAAACACCCTTGTGGTTAGAGAGAATCGAATGCTTGAAGTTGGCAAAAACTCACTTTGATCCATGGCCAACACATGTTCATACCAATTTGCAAATCTGATCTAGCTAGCTTGGTTCACAATTACAGGCCTCAAAACCAGTTTGTACTCCATAATTTAATGCATACCCATTGAGCTAAGGTATTGTATTGGTCATTAGGGAATTGTACACTAGATTAAGCTTTAAATGGAAAAAGTAACAATGCCATTTTTGCTTAAATTTCACTTTATGTCAAAACAAGATCCTTGAGGCATGGGGCCATATCTCTGAGGCAAGATCAAATCTACCAATTCCAGTAACCAAGGGAAAAATATGCAGCATGATATAGGACTTGTACAGGCCTGCATTGAACAGATAGACACTCTTGCTTCAAGAAGAAGAAAAGTTGCAAACCACAAGCCATCTCTCACATCTGTTAAAACCAACTTACACAAACATTGCAAACAAGTTTGATACCTCCTAACAAGCCATAAACACGACCCATTTGCCTCTCAAAACTCCTAGTGCACAAATTCCCCATTTTCTTGCAAAACAGGGCCAGTTCTGCATTTTGCAAGCCATCATCAAATTCCATCGTGCGTTTTGTCCAAAGATAATTCAAACACCTTCCAACCAACATACCTAAGCTATCCAGATCATCCATTGCTAGCTGTAACACCCTTAACACACATTGCCATTTTTGTTTCAAAGCTTTGCAGGTTGAGTTTTCTAGCACGATTCAGGTTACTTCAAAACAAGCCAAGCATTGGAAAAGCTTCAGTGGACCTCAGGCAAGCTCAAAAGAACCTCAAGCACCCTTGGAAGTTGCTGCATTGTCCAGCTCGAAGTCAACTGAAACAGGTATTTCATGAACTTCTATCTCTCTATTTAGGAATAGTTAGACTTAGGTTTGTGAATGAAAGATGTTGTATTCATAGCCCTGAAGCCATACATATGCTTAGTTTTCATTTATATTAATCGTGCTAGGAGAATTTCATCCATGAACTTTCTGAAAAAACTAGGTTAGAAATTAGGGCCAGAGAAATTCTCTCTGGTCTTTGAGAGTTAGCTTAAGTTTTTTATATGGTTAGATTCGTTGTTTGATGCTCTACAAGTTTCAAGTTATGAGTTTTGTCAAAAAATCAAAGAATCAGGAGATAGCAGTTGATGTACAGAACGCGTGTTTTTGTGAACCAAGGAAAAAGATGAAGTCTGATTGGGTTGGGCCTGGTCATTTTTGCTTCTAACACCCCATTTTTCAGTTTACACTCCCCTGACCCATTTATTTATATATTTGTCATTTTTATATTTTTATTTTTTATTCTGACTTTATTATTTTTTGTCCAAATATAAAAAATGCCAAAAAATTATTTTTTATTATTTTTTCATATTTATTTGATATTTATTTTTATTTTGCTAGTATAAATATGTAAATAATTTATTTTATTTTATTAAAACTTAAAGAATAATGTAAAAAATATGTTCATTTTCATTTTCATTTATATATATATATATATATATATATATATATATATATATATATATATATATATATATATATATATATATATATATATATATATATATATATATATATATATATATATATATATATATATATATATATATATATATATATATATATATATATATATATATATATATATATATATATATATATATATATATATATATATATATATATATATATATATATATATATATATATATATATATATATATATATATATATATATATATATATATATATATTATTAAATAATTAGGACAAAAATACAAAAATATTACATTTTCATTTTTATTAATATTTTACACTAAAAATATCATTTTTACAATATACTTTTATTTTTTGTACAAATCAATACATTATTGCATATAAATAATAAATAATACTATTTATTTAAAAATTAGGATTTTTTCCCTAAATAATAAAATAATTAAAATTGGCCCTTTTTATTATTATTTACATTTCACATTAAAAAATACTTTTTACATACATAAATTTTTTTTGCATAATACATTTTATTTAACATTTATTTGTTGTATTTTATTTAATTATTGCACATTTAAATATTGTCTTATACATTCGATTTGATTGTTATAATTTAGAATTTAATTTCTTGTCAAATACCCCCAATTCAAATTCGTACCCCCTCCCTATATCATGTTGTAATAGTGTAGGCTTTAAATTCTCGCACCTTTAAATGCTTTTAATTATGCCATGGTTAGACCTAGGGTTTGTATGCAAAAATAAAATTAACAAGTAGCTTGACCTAATTCAAAGATAACCATGCATGAAAAAACAAACACAATGCACACTTGCACCCCTAGAGTTACAATCCACTTGTTGCCTTCAAAAATGGGCCATGGTTTCATGTCAAGTACTTTGGCAAAACAAAAACAAAACAAAAGATCATAGTCCCTCGATGATGCTATCTGAGTTGCCTAAACAAAATGATCAAGTCCCTTAAGAAAATTGCCAAAATACTTGACACAATTGCTATCATGGTCTATATGATGACCCGCGCCTGTCCCGTTTAACATCCTAACACAAGGTTGTTCACCAAATTCAATGGTGAAACAACACTGTTAAAAGGGTTAAAAACATAAGAAAAATCTTTGAGTAAAATAGGGTAGATAACTCTTAGTTACTTGATCAAAAGCTTGCAAAAACATCCTTGCTATTTTTCAAAACACACTTCACAACACAATTTCAAAACCCTACTTTCAAACTTTGAAAACTTTTCAAAAGACAAAAACACCTTTGTATACATTCAAACAAGAATCATTACAAAGGTTGCCACAACGGTGGCCTCTTTTCAAAACATCTTTCAAAATCACACAACAAAGCACCATTTCAAACCATTGAAGAGCACAATTTCAAACAATTGAAAAGCAAAGCAAGTGATCTAAGCAAGTAACTAAGAGCCCATGGATAACCATGGATAGAAAGGGTGCTAATACCTTCCCTTTCTATAATCTACTCCCCGAACCTAAGAAAATATCTCAAAGGTCTTTCCTGTGCTTTTTGACCTTTCCTTAGGATAAAATAAAAAAGTCGGTGGCGACTCTTGCTAAACCGAAACATTTGCGAACACAAATGCAAAATCCCAAGTCAGTTCTCCACCGTATCACATTCATCATGCGCTGATATTTAGCGCACGCGTTTTTCAGGCCGTAGGGCATTACGTTGTAGTAATAGTTGCCCGACTCGGTCATGAAAGTAATGTATTTTTTTGTCTGTTTTCTCCATGGGGATCTTGTTATAACTAGAGTATACGTCCATGAATGATAGCAATTTAAAACCGGCCGAGTTGTCGACCAGTTTGTCAATATTGGGGAGGGGATAAGCATCTTCGAGCAAGCCCAATTGAGATCAGTATAATCAATACACATGCGCCATTTTCCATTAGATTTTTTCACACGAACTACATTTGAGAGCCAGGCTGTGTACTGAGCTTCAGAAATAAAATGTGTCTCTAGGGGGTCTTTTACAGCTAGTCCTGCAACCTTTGCTTTCTTGGACGATTGCTTTCTTTTGCGCTGCACGACCGCCTTGAGGGCAGGATCTATAGTCAAGTGATGGCATGTGACCTCTGGATCTAAACAGGGAATCTCGGCTACACTCCAGGCGAAAAGATCAGCATTCTCCCTTAGGAAAGCTTTGAGTTTCCTTTTTTCCAGGTCAGGGAGGTCTGCTATAATCTTTACTCCTCTGGTGGGGTCTTCTCCAAGGAGAACTAGCTCGAAGTCACCATCCGGGATGGGCTGTGCGTGACTTAAGAGTTCATTGCGATTAGCATAAGAGGTCGACCCTTCGTCTTCGACCATAGGCTCATTTCATTTCCTTCTTTGTTCGATATTGTCTTCCTTGGAGAAGTGACTGTCGAGGTCAATGGTATCAACCCTCGGTAGAGGCTTGAATTCCTCGGAGCTGGAGGGCAGTGTGGCTCTAGTTCTCATTCAAGGTTGAATGCTGATGAAACTAAAGCCCTTGGCTGAAGCTTCGAAACACCTTCTTGTTGCTTGGATGTCTCCGTGGAGGGTGGCGACCAAGCCTTCGACGATGTAGTACTTCATCTTGAGATGCACTGTATAAGGAACCGCGATGAGTTCAGCGAGAGTGGGTCTCCCGAAGATGCACTGGTAGAGAGAAGAGCAATCTACCACCGAGAATTGGGTCTTGATGGCTCTGGCCATTACCCCTCTCCCAAAGGTGACGATCAGCTCGACATATCCCCAAGGTTTCGTGTTGGCTCCATTGAAGCCCTGGAGATCTGATCCCACATAAGTGGTTAGGTGGCTCTCATTCAGCTGTAAAGCGGTGAACAATTGGGCGTACATGATGTCCACCGAGCTGCCTTGGTTGACCAGAATGCCACGCACATCAAAATTTTCCATGCGAGCTCTCACAAGTAGTGGTATGCTCGAATTCGGGGCCCTGCCCAACAATTTTTCCCTGTAAAAGGAGATTGTATGAGAACCTCCTCGGAATTTATCTAGCGTTGCATCCATATGTGAGTTGGCTTCGATGAGTTGGTCGAATCTCCTCTTCACCGACCTAACTGTGTGCCTGTTGAATCCTCCGTCAGAGATGACCATGGCTGCGGGGAAGGATTCCCAAGGACTGTGGAAGGAGAAGTACATGGGGACGTTCTTCATGTCCGGATAATAGAAGTCTTCTGGCCAAGAGATGCTCATGGCGACCAAAATGGTGTCGAGGTCGGAAGACTTCTTCCCTTCCTCGACGTTTTTGGTTTCTGGTGCTTCCTCACAGACGCCCTCCTTCTTTTTATACTGCTTGAGGTGCCCGTCTCTAATAAATATTTTGATTGCATCCTTGAAATGAATGCAATCCTACGTGTTATGCCTGTGACTTTTGTGGAACCTGCAATATTTACTCTTGTCGGTTCCCAGCTTGGACGGTGTTTGTCGGGGTAAGCGCACCCCGGCTTGCTTAAATTCAGAATTGGCGTATTCAGAAAGAATACGCTCCCTTGAGGTTGTCAGAGGGGTGTATTCATGGAAACGAGCGACTGACCCCTTGTAGTCTTTGGAATCGCGAGACTTATCTTCCCATTTCATCTCTCCCCGACGGAATGTTGAGGGCCCGTCATTCTTCGAGTACTTGCACTCTCTCTATGCCTTGATTCCCTGGCGCTATTATGCGCTTCCTTTTTATCGTACTATATGTATGCTTGGGCCTTGAGAAGGAGGGAGTCGAGCGTGGCCGGTGTCTAAATTCCTACAGCATTGGCTAAGTCACTATGGGGACGAAGCTCGCGCTCAAGGAGATACTTCTTCATGTTGTCTGTCATTGAGACTTGGACTGCTTCCTTGTTGAATGTTTAATATATGCCCGCAGAGACTCGTCCTTGCCCTGTATGATTGCTTCGAGCGAAGCCTCTGAGTTCAAGTGTCAATGGGATGCGGTGAAATGCCTCAAAAATATCCTCCTGCGCTTCTTCCATGAGGTGATGGATTCGTCAGGGAGGCTCTTGTACCACGACATCGCCCCCTTCTTTAGAGTGGTTGGGAAGTTTCTTCATTTCATGGCTCCCCTGACTCCTCGATAGTCGAGGAGAGCGTTGATGTTCTCGATGTGCTCGTCAGACTCTATTGTTCCGTCGTAGGTTCCCAATAGAGGTGGCTTCTCCAGGTCTACAAGGAGTGGAGCCTTAGTAATCTCCCTCGATAGCGGGCCACGGGGCTCGTGATCCTCACCATCTGCAGGAGATGGAGAGGGGGAGTGATAGTTTCTTCCCTGTCTATCATCATGATCTCATCGGGGGGAAGGGCTCCTTCATTTCTGCTTCGACTCGGGTGAAGGAAGTCGAGCACGGTCGATTTTCCGGTTGTCTTTCCTCTTCTTGAATGAAGGGGAGTCTTGGTCTCTTGTAGGAGGTGTGTGGTGGTGTTTCTTGAAGAAAGAAACGTCGTGCATTATGCCAAAGAATGGATTAGACAACACTTTTTTTGGGCTTAGATAGCACTTAAAAGCGTTGTCTATTCCAGTGCTGCTATAATTAAGCCAACGCTTTGGTTAAATTAGAAAGCGTTGTCTAAAGCATCCCTTTAGGCAGCACTTTTACTTTAGACAGTGCTTTTGGTTATCTTTTAGGCATCACTTTAGACAATGCTTTGTTTGTAAAAACGCTGTCTAAAGCCCCCTAAAGTGTTGTCTAAAGCTCCCCTTTAGGCAACACTTTCACTTTAGACATCGCTTTTGGTTATCTTTTAGGCGGCACTTTAGACAACGCTTTAAAAGCGCTATCTAAAGCCCCCCTTTAGGCAGCCCTTTCACTTTAGACGGCGCTTTTGGCAACACTTTAGACAACATTTTTCCTTCAAAGCGTTGTCTATTCCCTACTTTAAGCAGTTCTTTTTATTTGAAGCGCTGTCTAATGTCCACAAATTTTTTTATTTATTAAACTTAAAAGAAGCGCTGCTTGATATATACAATAAATATGGACCAGATTTTCATCATATTTTGCACCCGGTTTTCACCACATTTTTCACCAGAATATGCATTTAGAATTTGCACCAAATTTTCATAAATTAGAACTTCAATCCAATAAATATGTACCAAATTTGCCTATTTATATATACATCTTTAATACAATAATTTATATATACAAAAAATTGATGATAAAACTGGAAAATTCATATATCTTGTTAGCTAAAAAACAACAATAATGAACTTGTTAGCTCTATCTTCTACATCTGCACATATAACCTGAAACAAAACAACAACAACATTATATAAAATATAGAAGAAAACAAAGAAGGCATTGTTCTTATCTGATATTCAAGCTGTAAGCATTGTGAAATCTGCTAATCAAGCTGCAAGCATTTCCCATAATGTCAACAAATAACATGAGTTATTGAATATTGCAAAGTGCCTATGAAAATCAATATATGATTCCAACCTTCTATAGTCAAGATATCAATCAATATTTGGCAGCACCAACACAATTTATGATTCCAACCTTCTATAACAAACAACAATAACATTGCAACACAATTTATTATACTAATGACGACATATTATCTCATCAAAAATTAAACTTATATAAACTCAAAATTCTCATCAATGAAAGAAAGACAATATACCTTATAAAATTCTCAGCTCAATAATGAATTAACACCAATCCTCCTTAAGTTCACCCAATTGATCTTTTGAGTAATGAGCACACTTGAATTCATCAAAGTACTATATAATAATATAACATAGTATGATTTAGTTAAAACTATTTAATTATATGAGAAATTTGTGTTTATTATTAAAATAATTCTAAGTTAGAAATTCATACCTTGGATGGAATATATATTCGATCCAAAAGAAGAATTTCTTTCATAAACCTCAACATGAAATATCCGCAATCTATCCCATTACATTGATGAGGACACTACACACGGATATATATCAAGATATACCCCTTAACTAGGTTTATCAAGTATCATCACTAATATAATAAACATTTTAAAAATATACCTCCACTCTAATCCTTGTAATGTTGTTGGATTTGCTCTTTGGAACTTGAATATCTCGTTGTGATCGAAAAACTTGTATAACGCTAATAAAATATAAATGAATATTTAGAACATGTCACATGAATAAATAAATATATACACAAATATTTAGAATAATCTCACTTACGTATCAATCAACTTCTTCATATCTAGATATGTTGTTTGATCATTGTGTAAAGAATCCCGATAATATACAATTTCTTTTATTGGATTAATCGCGACCAACAACCAATGTCCACTGTAAGATTAAACAAAGGTTAGATGAAAACTTTATACACAACGTCAAAAAACGAAAAATTATAATAGATGAAGTTAGAATGAAAATCTAACCCGTTGCCAGTATTATATGGTAAAAAGTACAACTTTTATGTATCTTTGTTGGCCATGAATAAACAGAGTACACACGCCATGACGGCATCTGGTTTTTGTACGATTAACCACATGTTGATATTCATGGGAGATAAGAAAACAAACCATAAAGACCAAAAAACAAAACAAAACAAAGGGGAATTTCAACAAACACTTAGAATTCATCTCAAATAAAAAACGCTTGAAAATCTAAAAGAAGTGGCACATGGGTTTCTTCCATTTTAGCAGCAAGATACAAACAAGCAACATCACTAAGTTCCTTTTGAATATAACAAAATAGTTGAAAACAAGAACAATGGTCAAATAGTTTATCTCTTCTAAAGATCCATCAACAATGAGATTAACATAATACAAATGGGTCTCACCCTCTTTGGAAATCAACGAAACAAGCTAATCGTTTTCCTAAAACATATCATTTTGGTAAAGATTGCAACTTTAGGGTTCATCAATTACGATTTCAGAAAAGTGAGAGTTACACCATGAACAGGTTTATTAAGACATGAGAAAAGTGAGAGTTGAGCATTAACATAAGAGTAATTATTTTTAATTAATTAATCAAACTCCTCATGAGATACATGAAATACAGAGAAATTAGAACATTCTCGTCTGAAGCATAGAAACATACAAACATACAAATAACCAAAATACAAAGACAACATGTTGAATAAACTATATCTCCATATATATTCCATAAAATTTGAGAACGTATTTGCATAAAAATTCATAGATAGCAAATCGAATTAAATTTATCACTGAATCAAATCACGTATGAACGAAAAGAAAAAATCAAAAGGAAATAACCATGTAGTTGGTTATATGCGGAATTGAATTGAAACCTAAGTTCTATGTCAAAAGAAAAACAAGAGTTGGAACAAATTATTGGCAAAGGAAAACCAGTAGATGAATCAAATATTGCTAACCTGTTATGCGAACAACAACGGTAATAACGTCTGAATGACGAAATCAACGACGAAGGAATGGACTGAGAAATGAACAATGAAATCAACGACAATAACTAGGACGGAGGATGGAGAATGGAGGTGTGTGAGGACGGATGAAGAAGGACAAAGGACAGAGGTGCTTCTGGTTTTAGGGTTTTTTCGTGAGAGAAATGGAGCTTCTGTGAACAGAATAAAAGAGAAACATCGAAATTTGTTTTTTAATTTTAACTATAAATGATCTTAGTCAGCGCTTCTGTGAAGCGCTGTCTAATGTGGGCCTTTAGCAATGCTTTCTCTTTCTTTAGCATCACTTTGATAAAGCGCTTTCTAATATGGGCCTTTAGCAGCGCTTCATACGTAGGCCTTTAGCAGCGCTTTTAAGAAGCGTTGTCTAAGGTGGGCCTTTTAGTAGCGCTTTGAAGAAGCGCTATCTAAAGTGGGCCTTTTAGCAGCGCTTTGGTAAAGCGCTTTCTAATATAGGCCTTTAGCAGCGCTTTTAAGAAGCGTTGTCTAATATGGGCCTATTAGCAGCGTTTTGGAGAAGCGCTTTCTAAAGTGGGCCTTTTAGCAGCGCTTTGGAGTAGCGCTGTCTAAAGTGGGCCTTTTAGCAACGCTTTTACATAATTTTGTTTATAATTTCTGTGTTTTATTTTTTATTTAACTTATAGCAGTGATTTTGGAAAAAAACATTGTCTAAGGTGCGCTGCCTAAAACCCTTTTTGGCGTAGTGGCGCTTCTCTTTTCTGGGTGGTGGGCCACGCCTGGGTGGCGATATACTGGAGGAGTTTCATCTTCGGGTTCTCCGAGGAGGAGATCTTGATCTCCTGTTCTCTCAGGCCCCTATCCTTTGATTTTGTTGTTGGATGAGGGCATTGGTCTGATTGATAGTAGCGAGCAGTGCTGCCATGGTCGGGTCGGTGTTGAGAGGGATGGGAACTGGTTAAATGATTTCTGATAGTTCCTCGGTGGAAATTCTTGAGGTGTCCCTTTTCGGAGAATTGGTCATCACTGCATCAGGCGTCAGTGGAATCTGGAGACATGGTCTGCCCGTCTCGGAAACCCAGGTTGTCCTCGAGGTGAGGATGTTCCTGACTTCTGTAAGTTTTGCGATAAGGGTAAAGAATAGTCTTTGCGGGAAGATGAAGATCATCATGGTTGGCCATGATTAGCGAGAGAAATCTAGAAAAGTTGCTTTGATCTTTAAGTTTCGAGGAAAGAAAGAGGGGGAGAGAAGATTCCCACAGACGGCCCCACTGATCTTACTGGTTGATTAGAACCTGAGAAGTGGCTAGAAGATGATCTGTAGTCGGGCTGTGATATCGAGGAGGAAAAGGGGGTTGTACCTGCAAGGCACTCTGGCGATCAAGGAAGAGTGGGAACAAGCAGATACAAGCAAAGTATTAGGTGGTGAATAGCGAATATTCGATACATGGCCCTCACAGGTGTGAGGGTTTATATAATTCCCCTGGTTCATGGCCATTGGTTCCTGATTTCACGCTTGGGTATGCGGGTTTGGAAAATCAGGTAACTGCCAATACTTGGTCAAACCGGGCAGATGTGCCTGTAACTAGCCGTTGGTTTCGAGGGGGAGGCCAGTTACGGGCATCTCTCTTGTCGGTTTCTGGTGTCCTGCATAACTTTGATATCGGGTAGGATGAGAGGATGCTCGTCGATCATCCTCGGCCAGTGTTGATTTGGGAGGACAAATGGTTGACATTTCCCGACAGGTAGCAAACAATCCATGTTATAGTCGTGCGGGCCGTACCAAAGAAAATATCTTAGACCGAGCCTAGTCAAACTGTCGGGCCAATCCATAACAAATTTATATAAAAAATACCAAATATTTAGTTAATCTAAACAATAGTTTATTTAGTTTATAGAAAAAACAGTATATTTAGGTTATATCTAATTTAAATATTTAGTGTATTTAGTAAATATTTAGTTTAAATAAAACATGATATACTTAATTTATATAAAAAACAGTTTATTATAATATTATCCAATAACACTTCTTATCAATAACACTTTTTATTTATAATTTTAAACAATGTTCTTGTAAAATTTTAATTTTAATTCAGTATTTTATTAACATGATATTAATTATAAATTTTATTATTTATTATATTTAAAAACATATTACTAATATTATTAAATTTGAATTTTTTATTTTATTAAATTATAATATTAAACTTTATATTATTATTATTATTAATATTATTAATTATGAAATTCATTAATTATAAATATAATAATAATAAGAAAACTAAGTATTTACGTTTATAATTTAAAATATAAAGTTTGGTTTTTAGCTTAGGGTAAATCCCCTAGCTAATGTTACTTGCACATTCTCCTCCACACTTCCATGATATTTAGCTAGGGGTAAAGCCCCTAGCCAATGTACAATCAACTTTTGCCTTTAGCGAGGGTTTAGCCCCAAGCTAATTGGCTAGGTGCTTAGATCCTCACCACTTGTCAACGGATATCACAAATATTGATTTTGTGAGGTGTTTTTTGGCTTAGTGAGGAGTTAACCCCCTATCTAAAGGGCTTTTTCTTGTAGTGAAAAAAAAGAATAATTTGACGTATAATGATTTAGATTTTGATACTGTGATATGGTGGGAGAACTGACTTGGGATTTTGCGTTTTTCATTCGCAAATGTTTCGGTTTAGCAAGAGTCGCCACCGACTTTTTATTTATCCTAAGGAAAGGTCAAAAAGCACAGGAAAGACCTTTGAGAGATGTTTTCGTGGGTTCGTGGGGTAGATTATGAAAAAGGAAGGTGCTAGCACCCTTTTCATCCATGGTTATCCATGGGCTCTTAGTTACTTGTCTTAGATCACTTGCCTTTGCTTTTCAATTGTTTGAAATGGTGCTTTGTGTGTGTGGTTTTTGAAAATGTTTTGAAAAAGATGCCTTGTCTAGGCAACCTTTGTAATGACTCTTGTTTGAGTATATACAAAGGTGTATGTCTTTTTGAAAAGATGTTTCAATGTTTTTGAAAGTTTGTTTTGAAATTGTATAGAGATGTGTGTTTGAAAAATGGCAAGGATGTTTTGCAAGTTTTTTGATCAAGTAACTAAGAGTTGTCTACCCTATTTTACTCAAAGATCTTTCTTATGTTTTTAACCCTTTTAACAGTGTTGTTTCACCATTGTATTTGGTGAACAACCTTGCGTTAGGATGTTAAACGGGACGGGCGCGGGTCATCGTATAGACCATGAAAGCAATAGTGTCAAGTATCTTTGACAATTTTCTTGAGGGACTATGATCATTTTGTTTAGGCAACAAGATAGCGTCATCGAGGGACTATGATCATTTTGTTTGTTTTTGTTTTGCCAAAGTACTCAACATGCAACCATGGCCCATTTTTGAAGGCAACAAGTGGATGAAACCCTAGGGGTGCAAGTGTGCATTGTGTTTGTTTTTCATGCATGTTTATCTTTGGATTAGGTCAAGCTATTTGTTGATTGATTTTGCATACAAACCCTAAGTCTAAGCATGGCATAATTTGGAAACTTTTAAATGTGCGAGAATTTAAAGTCCTAAATTATTACAACATGAATATGGGGATACAAGTTTGAATTGGGGGTATATTTGACAAGGAAATAAAATTTAAATTATTACAACCTTATCGAATATACAAATTAATATTTAACATTTAAATAAATACAAATAAATAAATATCAAATGAAAATGTATTATGCAAAAAGATGGTTTATGTATGTGAAAAAAAGTATTAATGTTTGAAGTATAAACAAAATAAAAAAAGTCATATTTTTGATTATTTTTGTGTTTTAGGGAAAAACCCTAATTTTGAATAAATAGTATTTATTTATTAATTATGTACAATATATATTAATTTATACAAAAAATAATAAAAAAGGAAGTATATTGTAGAAAAATTATTTTTGATGTCAAATATTAAATAGAAATAGAAAGTATTATTTTTGTATTTTTTTTTGCCCTAAAAAAATAAAATATACAAGTATTTATATATTATATATTAAATATGCTAAATATGTACAAAAATAAAATATTGATTATTTACAAAAATGTATATTTTAGAAAATGTTTTCAAAATGTAAATAAAAAATAATAACTAAAAAATAAATATTTTTGTATTATTTTTTAGGTTTTTTAAATGAAAAGGATTTATATTTATTTACATACATATGCCTAAAAAGTAAATAAATGTCAAATAAATGCAAAAAAAATGTGGAAAAATATTTTTGATGTTTTTTATGTTTGAGCAAAAAATATAAAATCAGAATCAAAAAGAAAAATGCAAAAATGTCAAATATCTAGCAAAATGGGCCAGGGGGGTGCAAATGGAAAAAAGGGGCGCAAAAAGCAAGCTGACTCAGGCCCAGCCCAAGTCAACTCTGTCTTCAACCTCCAGCACTTGTTTGAATCAAAAAACGCGCGTTTCCTTGCTCCATACAAACTCCTGATTCTTTGATTTTTAGCCAAAACTCATAACACAAACATTGTAGAGCATGAAGTCACGATTTCAACCATATAAAACACTTGACCTAACTCTAAGAAACCAGGGAGAATTTCATCACCCCCAATTTCTGACCTAGCTTTTTTCAAATATTCATGGTTAAAATTCTCATAGCATGCTTAATATAAATGAAAAGTGAACACATGTATGACTTCAGGGCTATGAGTAAAACATGTTTCATTCACAAACCTAAGCTTAATCATGCCTGGATAGAGAGATAGAAGTCCATAGGTTACCTGTTTCAGCTTGACATGGATAGAGCAATGTAGCAACCTTCAATGGAGTTTGAGCTTATGTTGAGCTTGCCTGAAGTCCAAGGATGCTTCCCAAATGCCTGGCTTGCTTTGAAACACTCTGTATTGTGGTGTAGAAGTTCACCTGCAACACTTGAAAATGAAAATGGAAAATGAGGTTAGAGGTGTTACAGCTGGTGTGTAAGGCTTGGAATAGTTTAGGTGGATGGCATGGAAGGTGTTTGAAAGGTTTTTAGCAGAAGTGCACGAGCAAACTGAGTTATGGACTTCAATCTGCAACAGGTGCCCTGTTTTTGAAGCAAGATGGTGTTTTTGTGTATTAGGAGGTGTGAGGGGTGGAAGGGTCGTGCCTTAGGTCAGTTGGGATGTATGGAAGATGAGTACCAAGTTTGTTCTGGCTTCTGTTTACAGGAAATGAAAGTTGGTCCCTTTTTGCAAAGTTTCTTCCACTATAAGCAAGAAAGTGTAAGTTACAATGCAGGCCTGTACCATCCCCTCAAGTATGCTGCTGCCTTTGCTCTTGGTAACTGGGATTTGTGTACAAAGTTTTGCCTCAAAGATCTGGCCCCATGTCTCAAGGATTTGGAATTTGACATAAAGTGATACTTTATCAAAATGGAAACTTTGCTTTTTCTAATTAAGGGTTAATTCTATGTGTAATGCCCAAATGGATGAAATAACACCTTAACACAATGGTTAGGCATTAAATTATTGAGTGTGAAGAGGTTTAGAGGCCTGCAAGCTAGCATAAACCATGCTGATTTGAAAAATGCAATTGTTATGAACATGCCTTGGCCATGAACCAAAGTGAGTTTTGGCCAACTTTATGAATTCGATTCTCTCTAACCACAAGGGTGTTTAAGAAGTTCTTGGACAATTTGGAAAGCTTGGAAAATGTAATACAATCCATCTTTGTAATGCAAATTGAAACTCCAAGTGGAACCATATGAAAAATGGCCAAGAAGTTGGACAAAAATCCTGCTTAGAATAGGGCAAATTTTCTCTAAGTTAAAAGTTTTATGCACCCTTGTTCCAAAAATCATAACTTGAGATACAAGCTTCCTTTGAGAAAACTTTGTGAATCAAAGTTGTATATTTTGTGATGGAATACAAATTTCATGTTTCAAGTTTTGTTTGAATCCATTTGCATCTTGGTGAAAAAATGGGACAAATTTAGGAAAAAATAAGGAAATTTCATAACTTAGAAAAATTCTAAGTTATGAAAATTTTTCATTTTAAACCCTAATTTGCAATTTTGGGTTTATTGGTGAACAAGTTTCATAATTTGACATGTCTTGATGAAAAATGAATCTTGGCACTTGATTTTGACCAAAAAGTCAAAGTTTGACTTTTCAGTATACAATTAAATTTTGATCAGTTGACTGAAAAATTCATCTGTCAATCATGTGCATTTGAGATCTTTTGAACTTGTTGAATGGGTAAAGACAATGCCATTGAGTCCTTGAGTCCATATGTGAGCTTAGTTTGCCATTGGTTAGGTCAAACACTAAAAAATTGCCTTTGTGCAGTCAAAAACCCTAAAAATGACCATTTTGCTCTTTTGGTGATCTGATCAAATTTCTTGTGGAATTGTGATCCAAACTTGACCAAGTGGTTCATATGAGTTCATTATGTTGATGTGGGTCAAATTTCATGAGGTTTGACTGTCAATTGGCCACAATTGACTTTTCCCCAATACAACTGATTTCTAGGTCAACTGTCTAATTGACTGGGCAAAAATTTGAATCAAGGCTTGAAACTTGGTATGGGCAAACTTGTGATCCAAACATGAAGCATGAAAGTCAATTTGGGTATTGTAGGCCAAAACATCATTGTGCAAATCCAAACCCTAATTTGGGTCAACAATGCAAGGAGGGGTCTTGAGCAGAGCACACCCTAGTTTGACCTTGAACTCCAAGAGTCTTGTGATGAAAAAATGTCGATGAAATGAGAGGGAAAATTTTGGGGTACAACAGATACTAATATTAATTTTAATTTGTCATCAAAACTAAATTGAAAATTTAAGTAATAAAAGGTTACGATACTTTGTTCTAGGCTACTCACAAGTTCCGTAGTAGAAGCCTCAAAGACAAAATGCATGGGTAACCTTATCTCCTAGGGTTTGTTTGTTTCAAGTTAAGAAATGTTTTCCTTTAGAATCCGATTTCCAAGATTATTATTCTTAGGAATAATATTTCTATGAAAGTGTTTGACCAAAAATTATATATTTCAAGAATCTTTTTAGATTTTATTTAATTTAAAATTTATAAAAATTAAAAATAAAAATAAATATGAGTATTAATGGGAAGTTATGGTTAGTTGATCATTATTCTCATGGGAATGTTAGATTCCCACCTTCAAAGCATGAGAATAAACTTGAGAAATTTCATGTGTAACAACATTCCTTGGAATTAAAGATACTCGAGAATAATTTTTTTAAACTTGAAACAAACATAGAATTGTTTCATTTCCAATGTCATATTCCCAGGAATATATTTCCAATATTTGAAACAAACACACCCTTAAAATTTATTCATTGTATTGCATAATATTTGTCTCGTCCGATTGTTTCTTAACGTTGATAGTTGGCGAGCTGAAAGTGACATGTGTACTACTATAATACTTTACTTCCTCAACGTCTATATAAAGGATCAATAATTTCATTTGCAAACAAGAGACTTGACCACAAGAACAATAATGCTGCCTAAATCAAAGAAAGAAAAACAAAATATCAAAACACAAGAGTTGTTTCTCATTATTATGTTAATATTGTAAATTTTTTAAACACAAGAGTTGTTGCTCATATTTGTGTTAAACAATTTGTACTTAAACATTTGTGTAATCCGCTTCTACGAAGCAATCTATAAACACATGATTATTCAATTGTATGTTGATTATTCCTTGAGTGACCGGGTAGGTCAGAACTCAAGAAGATTTAGAGAAATCTCCTTCAAGGGACCGGGTAGGTCAGAAGCCTTAAGGAGTCACTGATTATTATATATCTTAGGGAACCGGGTAGATCATAATTCTTAAGGGATCACTAACAGGTTATCACTGTTTGTTGTTAGTCATCGACGAGTAGCCCGTGCATCTGTAATCTTTCAAGATTAGTGGATTAAGTCCTTTTATACGGCAAAATCACCTTGGAGGATGGACAGCATTAGCCTTTCTAAGGTGAACCTATATAAACCGAAAGTGTTATTATTTCGCTTTATAACATTGATTCTAATTCTGATTGTTTGTGTAAAGTACTTCTAAGAAAAAAGTTTTTGAAAACCCAATTAAAACCCTCCTTTCTTGTGTTTTTTTCAACCTGCAATTGGTATCAAAGCTCCAACAATGCTATTTATTTTCTAATCAAATACTTAACCATGTAGATATATTCAATGTGAGAAAAACCTTCTAAATGGATACTGCTAACTCAAATGATAGAGATAGATATATTTCCAAGCCTCCTTTTTTTGGAGAGAAATTTGATTATTGGAGAGATAAAATATAAAGTTTCTTTCTAGGCTATGATATTGATCTTTGGAAAATGGTTACAAATGGTTATAAAGAACCTGTCAGTAGAATTGATATTCCTATTCCCATGAACATAATTAATAAAGATCAGAAGTGTGACTTCTAGAATCATCACAAAGCCAGAACTATCCTTCTCAGCACAATCTCGTACAATGAATATGAAAATATTACAAACTGAGCAGCGACAAAGGATATTCTTGATTCACTCAGAATGACACACAAAGACAATGGATAAGTCAAAGAAACTAAGGCCTTGTCCTTAATTTAGAAATATGAAGCCTCCAAAATAGAAGATGAAGAAACGGCTGAAACTATGTTCTGAAGGTTTTAAACCTTTGTAGCAGTACTTAAGGTTCTGGAAAAAGGTTACTCCACAGTTGATCATGTTTAGAATATAATTAGAAGTCATGAGATAGAGATAGAAGAAGATGAGCTCTAGAAAAAGGGAAATATTGCTCTAAGGTCTAGAACAGAAAGACCCAAGTCAGAAAGGAATAAGGCGTAAAAACATAAACAAATAGAAGGTTTTGATGATGAAGGTATTGGCGATGAAAAATAATTTTTATTTATGTACAGAAGAGTTAAGTAACTATGGAAGAAAAGGAAAAATAACTCTCAAGGATCAGAATCAGAAGAGCTCGCCAGCATAACATTTATGGCCTCCACGAAAGGAGGAAGAAAATCAGAATTAGTGTCTGATTCTGAAGAGACATTCTATGCCGCAGAAATGAAACACCAGTCATGGTATCTGGACTCTGGGTGCTCGCGTCACATGTTGAGAAGTAAGCATATGTTCCAAGAACTGAAACCCAAAGATGCAAGATACATAGGCTTTAGAGGAAATCCGAAAGGAAGAATAAAATGTTCAGGAACAATTGGTAACAAGTCTCTTCCTTCTATTTCTAATGTAATTTATATTGAGGCTCTAATGCATAATCTATTATCCATAAGTCAATTAAGTGATAATGGTTATGAACATTATTTTTAATCAGAAATCATGTAAGGTTGTGAGTCAAAAGGATGGCACAATTCTCTTCACTGGAAAGAGGAAGAACAACATTTATAAAATAAAACTCTCTGATCTTAAAAATCAAAATGTTAAGTGCTTAATGTCTGTTAATGAAGAGCAGTGGGTGTGGCATAGACGCTTGGGTCACATTAGCATGAGAAGATTATCTCAGCTAAATAGACTTGAGTTAGTTAGAGGCATACCTAAGTTGAAGTTTACTTCAGAATCTCTTTGTGAAGCATGTCAGAAAGGCAAGTTTTCTAAAGTGCCTTTAAATCTAAAATTCTACCTCCATACCTTTGGAGATTTTACATATTCACTTGTTTGGTCCATTGAAAACAACATTAGTCAATGGTAAGAAGTATGGACTTGTCATCATAGATGATTACAGTCGTTGTACATGGGTAAATTTTTTGAGGCACAAGGATGAGTCATATTTTGTATATACCAATTTTTGTTTGCAAGTACAAAATGAATTTGAGTCTAAGATTGTTAGAGTCAGAAGTGATCCTAGTGGTGAGTTTGAAAACAAAAAATTCGAGGAGTTATTTGATTCTAATGGAGTATCCCGTGATTTATTATTCCCTAGAACTCTATAACAAAATGGAGTTGTAGAAAGAAAGAATAGAATTCTGCAAGAAATGGCCAGAACCATGATCAACGAAACAAATGTAGCTAAACACTTATGGGCAGAAGCTGTGAGTACAGTATGTTACATTTATAATATAATCTTTATAAGACCTATTATTGAAAAGACTCCTTATGAGTTGTGTAAAGGAAGAAAACCCAAAACTTCTTATTTTCATCCTTTTGGATTCTCTTGTTTTATTCTGGATACTAAAAGTAATTTGAACAAGTTTGATTCTAAAGTACAAAAATGTATTATCTTGGGATACTCAGAACACTGTATAGTCTACAGAGTATACAATAAAGAAACACATATTGTGGAAGAATCAATTAATGTTAGATTTGATGATAAGCTTGACCCAGAAAAGTCAAAGCTACTTGAAAACTTTGCAGATCTAGAGATAACATTTGCAGGATTTGGAGAAAGAGATTCAGAAAATAAGTCAGTCAGAAATGAAGACACATCAGAAGCACATGAATGTCCATCAGTTCAGAAGAGGAAAAAGCATAGATAAGCCATACCCGAAGAATTGATTCTGGGAGATAAAGTTGAACATGTCAAAACAAGGTCCACCTTTAAACAAACATAAGAAATGCTTCCACGATTGGCATCTTTGATAGACCCAATCTCACGTGATAAAGCACTTTAGGATAATGAATGGATTCAGTCAATGTAAGAAGAGCTAAATTAGTTCTCTAAAATTGATGTTTGGAATCTAGCACCTAAACCCAAAGGAACCATGTTATTGGGACTAAGTGGGTTTAAAGAAACAAGTTGAATGAGAAAGGAGAAGTCGTAAAAAATAAAGCATGACTGGCTGCACAAGGCTATAGTCAACAAGAAGGTATTGACTATAATGAAAAATTTACTCCAGTTTCTAGGTTAGAATCTATTTTTCTTTTAATCTCATTTGCTATTAATAATGATATTGTTTTATATCAAATGGATATCAAAAGTGTGTTTCTAAATGAATACATTTCTAAAGAAGTATATGTGCGTCAACCTCCAGGATTAGAAAATACTAAGTTGCCAAAACACATTTTCAAACTTAAAAAATCTTTATATGATCTGGAGCAAGCTCCCAGAGCATGGTATGAAAGATTGAGTTATTTTCTTTTGGAAAATGGTTTATCTAGAGGCAAGGTGGATACTACTCTTTTTTGTAAAAGCTTTGGAAATGATCTCATGACATGCCCAATATATGTTGATGATATCATTTTTGGGTTTGCTAATCCGACAATTCGTCAAGAGTTCTCTGAGATAATGCAGGAAGAATTTGAAATGAGTCTAATGCAACAGGTAAAATACTTTCTAGGAATACAAATCAATCAAACTCCAAAATCTACATACATTCATCAGAGCAAATACACGAAATAACTTTTGAAGAAATTTGACATGACAGAAAGCAAGCTATCTAAGACTCCTATGCATCCTACATGTATTCTTGAAAAGGAGAAGGTAATCGCTAAGGTCTGTCAGAAGCTCTATCAAGGTATGATAGGATCTCTTATTTATCTAACTTCCCCTTATCAAGATATTTGATTCAGCGTATGTCTTTTTGCTCGTTTTCAATCGGATCCAAGGGAAACTCACTTAATAAATATTAAGAGAAACCTAAAGTATCTAAAGGGAACATCTAACCTTGGCTTGATGTATAAGAAAATACTAGAAAACAAGCTGTCAAGTTTCTGGAATGCAGATTATGTGGGAGATAGAATAGAACACAAGAGTACTTTTGGAAACTTCCAGTTTCTGGGGAATAATCTTGTCTCTTGGTAGAGAAAAAGGCAATCAACCATAGCATAATCCATTACAGAAGCATAATACATCTTAGCATCACTTTGCAGCACTCAGATTCTCTAGATGAAAAGTCAACTAGAAGACTTTCAGATATACGAAAGTAATTTTTTACCTATGGTTTTGGTAAACAATGTTGGTGTCTTAACAAAAAGTTAACTGGCGAGATCGACTAGGGAATCTCAATACAGTGCTTCAGTTTTCGAGTTTTTTCACAAAGTATGTTCAAAAGGATTCGTTCGACTAGTGTCCAACGAGTTTATAAGCAATAAAGCAAGGCTTATAAAATAAAACAAAAGGCATTTTAAATTGTAAACATAAATTCCATAACATCAAAATAGTTGAAAATAAGTTAATTCAAACGTACATTGCTCTAGCTTGACTCATTTTGCTCGTTCGTTTGGGTACATTGCACTAAGTGCTCTATTTATAATACACCAAAATAACTACTTTCTAGCGGACTTCTCTTCTTCGTACGCCACGTGTATCTTGTAACTCCTCTCCATGATTCCATGTTCTCCATTCGTACCCTGGAACCCATGTTCTCCAAGTTTCCCTCCAAAACGCTTCTCCCGCTTGATGGATCTTTTGGGCCTTTTGACGTTTTTAGGCCCAATGACTTATGAAGTCCTCCCTGGTCGACTGCTCCTATTTTCAGGTCCAATCACTTACTTATGGAATCTCTCCAGGTCGACTGCATCATTAATAATATCACATAAATCATATTTTCTAATAGAACCCTTTTGATCCTTTTCTTTTGGTTAGATTTTGGTCCTTGTTGAAAATCCCAGCAAACAAATTTTCCCCCAAAATGTACTTTTCGACTGAAAAGGGTAGAAATGGACATTTTAATCCGTTTTACTTATTATAAACTGAAGTCATCGTAATCACAACCTTTCTCTAAAATTTCACATCTACGAATAAACGACCACTACCCTACTTTTTAGCTAAACTTCCTAGGATAAATGTGGCCCCTAACTCAACCACTTCTTTAGTCAATCGCCACCTGCTTGAAACATGCCGGTCGTGTGGCCACATTTTCCCCACTTTCTTCCCAAACGTTTGGTTTTCCTTGATAGTATAAATACCCTTCTCATCTCTTCAATATCCTCTTTACGCTCTCTTTGTATTCTTTTGTCAATTGTTTCACCACTAACTCTAAATCTCCTTTGATGTCAACGTCTTTGATTCCCACGTCTAACATAATTTAAAGTCCAATTATTAAGGCTTTATATTCAGCGTCATTATTAGAGCATTCTCCCTTAATATTATAACGAAATCTAGTTAGAACTCCATCTGGTGATAAGATAAAAATACCTACCCCAGTTCCTTGTTTTTGTTTAGAACCATCAAAATAACATTGCCAAGACTTAGTACCCACATAGGCTTCATGGATGTCGACCACTGAATGGTCAACTATAAAGTCTACAATAATTTTCCCTTTGACTACCTTTAAAGGAACATATGTTAAGGAGTATTTAGTTAATGCTAGTGCCTGTTTACCAATTAGATTTTGCAAAATAAGTTTAGATAACATATGCTTAATAACGTCAAAATGAGAATAAAAAGAAACTTCAACTGGTTTTATATAATGCTTGAGTTTAGTACATGAAAAAAATAAACATAAACATAAATTTTCAATTGAGTTATATCTAATTTCAGCATCATTTAACACTCAACTGAGGTAATAAGTGTCTCTTTCGATCCCATTCTCATCTTCTTGGGCTAGCATGCTTCCCAGTGCTGACTTTGACGCTGCAATGTAAAGTTTTATGCCCTTGTTTCTGTTTACGGGTGCTAACATTGGAGGCTTCACCAAGTAGTCCTTCAAACAATCGAATGCCTCTTGGTGGTCTTTTCCCACTTAAACTCAGACTCTTTGCCTAGTTTTAACAAAGGAGAAAACTCCAGAGTTTATCCAATCATGTTTGACACGAATCATCTTAACAAATTTATCTTTCCCAACAAAGATTGGAGCTCTTTCTTCGTTGTTGGCGCTTTTGTACTCAAAATCTCCTTGGTTTTGTTCTGGTTAATTTATATACCCTTCTTGTGTACCACAAAACTCAAAAAATCTCATGCACGAACACAAAAAGCGCATTTTAATGGATTCATTTTTAATCCATATTCCTTCATTCTAACAAAAGACTGTCGAAGGTGGTCTAAATGACCAACTCCTAAGGGCGATTTAACTATAATGTTATCAATGTACACCTACATGAAGGTGTCTATGAAATCATGAAACATTGAGTTCATTGCTCGTTGATAAGTAGCCCCATCATTTTTCAACCCAAAGAGGCATGACTACCCACTCATATGTTCCTAGTTCCCTAGAGCATCGAAACACAGTTTTGTGGGTATCCTCTTCAGCAATAAAAATTGGATCGTAGCCTGAATATCCATCCAAAAGACTTAAATATTTATACCCTGCGGCTGAATCAACCAGCATTTTTGCCACGGGCATTGGATATTCATCCTTTGGAGTGGCTTTATTTAAATCCCTAAAATCTATGCAAATTCTTAAAGTTCCATTTTTCTGTACTAGAAACATTATATTAGCTAACCACTCAACATACATGGCTATTATGATGAATTTTCTCTTTAACATATCTGGGTTTATGGGTAGTCTAATTTCGACCATCTCCCTGCTCAAACTAGGCATATCGTTGTAATCCTATGCAAAGAAATCTTTAAATTATTTAAGCAGTTTGATCACTTGATTCTTCATCTTGCTTTCGATCTTGGTGCTGATGTATGTAATTCTCCTAATCGTCCCATCACCTAGGTCGACTTCCTCCAATGGGTCTTTGCATCTTCAAAATATTGTCTCTTGGGTCTTTCTCAAACCCCAAAGGATCCTCTTCATATATGCAGTCAAGCCTCTGCCTTTCTGAAGCTTTTGTTTGGCTTGGTTCTCCAAGCTTTTCCACCATAATGGCTTCATGTGCCATATTTGAAACATTTCCAACCTCTAAGGCCGAATTTATCCTATTTTTGTCCATATAGGCAAAAATCCTTGCTAGAGCATTCGACTCGGGCATCATTATGAGTTTTCACTTCCCACCCCGTGGGTTCAAACTCCCCTTCTATAGTTGGATATGTATCCAATTTTTCTTTGTCCCAAATGAAACCATGAGCGGGGTGTATGGTTAGAAACCTAATTGTATCAGGATGTGACTTAAACACTACATCTTTAGGATCTCACAAAGGTATGGTTGCTAATTCTTTGTCAAAATTCTTCCTATTGACCACATTCACATCAGTAGTAAAATAACTATAGTCTGCCTCACTATTCTCAACAATCCCATCTTGACGCCATATGGATAAGCGTTGATGCAAATTTGATGGTATTGTCCCAATTCCATCTATCCGCTCACGCCCTAGCAATAAATTATAGTTTTCTTTAGACATAATCACCATAAATGTTGTCCTTGAAGTCGAGCCAATTGACAAATTCACTTGAGTCACACCTAATGCTGAGCGGTGTTGTCGACTAAAACATCTATATGGGGAAGCGGAAAGTCATCCTTGGGGATCTCCCTATTGAGATCCCTATAGTCTACACACATACACACCTTGCCGTCTTTCTTCGATACTGGAACCACATTCACAACCCATTGAAGATATGATGTCACTTATAAGAACCCTGTGTTAAATTGTTTTATAACCTCAGCCTTGATCTTCTCTAACATTTTGGGACGCATACGAAGAACCTTCTATTTTATCAAAGCACAACCCTCTTTCATCGGCAGATGGTGAACCACAATATCAGTATCAAGCCCTGTCATGTCTTTGTATGACCAAGAAAAGATCTCAACATATTCGTGCAACATCTGTATTAACCTATTCTTGATACTGTCCTCTAAGTTAGAACCTATCTTGACCTCTTTCCTATATTTTTTAGAACCCAAGTTTACCACTTACAGTGGCTCTTCATGTGGTTGAATAGAATTCTCTTCTTGTACCAACAGTCTGGCAAGTTCTCCTGGTATCTCACAATCTTCCTCACCTTCGTCCTCGGCTTGGTAGATCAGATTTTCAAAGTCATAAGTGGCAATAGCAGAGTCGTTACCAACGGGATCCAGAGTGGATGTGGATCTGCAATGTATTGTGTGGGCTTGTGAAAGAACACATAGTTATTTGAAAGTGATAAAAGTGAAAAGAAAGAAAGAGAGTACAAAATTTGAATGCAAAACATCCATTGCTTTTATTAAATGAAAATATAATTATGAAATAACAACCCTTAACAAAAGAACCATTGTGCCCCGGGTAAAGCACAAGGTTTAAAGTTATTGTTCAAATATTACAAAGTCAAAACTTGAAAGCAATAAAAAACAGAAATGTAGCTATTACTCTTTACTAAAGGAGATAAAGATAATGTCTTCCGCCTTCCAGTTGCTAAGCCCTTTGCCAATGGTAGGAAAGAACAAACTATCAAGGTCATAATCACTGTCAGCATCTTTTATTACGTTGACTTTGTTGTTCTTGATGCGGAATGGTGGTCTTCCAGCTTGAGCGTGATGAACAACTCTCTACAGTAAACCCAAACCAAACTTGTCATATTTATAGGGGATGTCAGGAAGCCGACCCCAAATGGTAAAACCACCTTCTTCTATAGTAGCTTTAGCATCTTTTAATGAAGCCATTCTGGGAGGAACTCTAGTGACTTTGGGAATGGCAGAGACGTCTTCAGTTGAGGCAGGAGGGATAACTTTGAAATTCCAACAGGGAGTCTCGATGAATTCACCATCCATCTCTACATACTAGAAAGAGTTCAAGTGGATGACCGTATACTCTTCTTTACCGCAGACAGTAACAATCTTTTCGTTCACAGGATATTTTAATTTCTGATGTATGGTAGAGGTAACAGCGCCTGCCCCATGGATCCAGGGGTGTCCCAGTAAGAAGGAATAAGCTGGCCAAATGTCCATTACATAGAAGGTAGATTCAAATATATGCGAACCCACTTTGATCGAAAGATCCACTTCCTCGTGTACCATCCTTTTTGACCCATCAAAGGCTCGAACTACAATATCACTGGGTTTCAGTATGACCCCTTCGCAATCAAGTCTGTGAGGAGCTCCTTTCGGTAGAACATTCAATGAAGAGCCAGTATCAACCAATACATGAGCCAAAGTAGTGCCCCTGCATTTAATGGACACATACAGGGCCTTATTGTGGTTTCTTCCCTCAGGAGTCAGATCAGCATCAGAGAAACGTAAGTTATTGTCAGTCATCAAGCTCGCAACATGATTTCCAAATTGATCGGCAGAAATTTCTTGTGGCACGTGAGAAGTATTCAAGAATTTTACTAAAGCCTGGGCATGGGCTTCAGAACACAGTAGCATGGATAACATGAAGATTTTTTATGGGGTCTGCCCTAATTGTTCAATGATTTTGTAGTCACTCTTGCAGATGATCTTCAATACCTCTTCCAACTCTTGTCTAAAGGTGTCTTTAACTGTAGCTTCCTTAGGTGCCTCTGTATGGGTAGGATCTGTCACTTGCTCTTTGCTTCGAGCCTCAGTAATTGACTCGGTAGTAGTAACTTTAACATGTGTGGCAATAGTCTTCGAAGATATTTCCCGAGAGACCCTTCCGCTTCTAGTAACCTTACGGGTTCCGGCAATATTGTCAATGTTGGGATCAACAACTTCAATAACTTAATCTTCAACAGTCGATAGTTCTTGTTTGACGCCATGGTAGTAGACGTCAGATCCATAGTTCCAAGGAATAGCTTTATCCTAAGAATATGGGATAGGTTCTGGTGTAGTGATGATCAGGGGAGCATCTTTCGAATTGACAGTAATCCTTACAAGGCCTTTGAAGGTGATCCTAACAGGAGGGCCACAAATTACGAATAAGTCTTGACAAAAATTTTCAACAGGAGAAACCTTCTCGATCAAAAATATATGATTGTCCATTAGGCATTGAATGCCTTCCTTCAGTAATTTGCAGCCATTGGTTTGGGCTATACAGCAGTAATACTTTTCAATACATCCCGGAAATAAATCGTCCTGCAGAAGATTCTTCTTGATAATTGGTAGAGGAGTTATCAATTCACTTACAGTAGCAACATAAAGAACATCATCGATTGCAATTGTGCATTTGTCATGCTTCGCGATAGGCACAATAATCACATTTGGAGTCTCCATAGGATCAAACTCAATCTCCTTGTTGTCAATCATATCCTAAATTTAGTTTTTCAGGCTCCAGCAATTGTTGGTGTCGTTCCCAGGACTGTCAGAATGGTAGGCGCATCTCGCATTTGGATTGTACTTAGGAGAGGAGGTGTTAGGATTCTGAGGAGGATCCCTTAGCGTAATCAGTTCCGCTTTTAGCAAATGTTGCAATGCTTGAGACAATGGCATATTAATCTTGGTAAACTGTCTTCCCGGAGCGTCTGACCTACGCCTATTGCCCTGTTGTTATTGTTGGTGTTGAACAGGTGCAGGATTAGAAATTAGTAACGCTCCCACAGACTGATTGCGGTCATTTTTACCACGGCTCTTATGGCCATAAACAACATTAGTTTCCTTTTTATTATTGAATGTCTTCTTCACAGCACTCGAAGATGCAACCAATTGATTTTTTCCACTCTTAATACCACTTTCAACTTGTTCCCCAGTTAGAATCAGCTCAGTAAATCTAGAAGAAGAACTCCCAATCATATTATTAAATAATGGACTTGTTAGAGTGTCCATGAACATATCAACTAGCTCCCGATCAGACATGGGAGGTTGCACCCTTCCAGCTAAGTCTCTCCACTTCTGGGCGTATTCCTTAAATCCTTCATTTGAACCCATATTCATGTTTTGTAATTGCACACGAGTCGGTGCAAGGTCAACATTGTATTGATACTGCTTGTAGAAAGCAGCGACCAAGTCTTCCCAAGTACGAATGTCAGTTCCTTTTAGCTGATAGAACCACTCTAGTTGTGTACCAGACAAACATTACTGAAAAAAGTTCACCCATAACTTTCTGTCAACAGTATAATGTTGGATCTTCAGAACATAAGATTATAGATGAAGTTTCAGACAAGACACACCATCATATTTAGAAAAAGTAAGGAATTTGAACTTGTGAGGGATAACCACCCCCGGAATAAGACCCAGCTCTCCAAAATCCAATCCATGCACTTTCTGGATTTCCATGGCCTTGAGGAAATCTTCCAGCTGTTTGTATCTATCGCCAGCAAGAGGATACTCTTCATCAGAATAGTCTTTGTCTTCATAAATCGTACCAAAACCAAGGTTGCTTCCACCTTCAGCTCTGATACTTCTACCACCCTCCTCTTAATTGTCATCTTCATCAGAGGTGATATCAACAGTTGGAACTGGTTTAGCAGGACCTTTGAATCTTCTTCCCATGTTGAGAATAGCAATTGGCTTTCGAGTCTTCTTCTTTTTGGCGATGAGCTCCATCATATCTTTCTGTCCTTGAGCAAGATTTAGGAGGGTCTCCTGGAATTGGGCATTCTGAGCTTGGAGTTCCTTAATAGTCTATTCAAGAGACATCTTTTACTTAAATAAACAACAAGAAGATGAGAAAACCTATATGGGAAAACCTGTTATGTAATGATGCATGATATGTAGATGCAGTGTTTCCATGGATAGTCACGGGATTTAAATTTGTTTAAACAAAAAGAATAAAAGAAATTTTAGTAACAAGATCAAATTACAATTTCCTTTAATAAAAAGAGTTATAAAGTAGCAAAATATGAATTCAAGTCTCCCATGGACGCTTCCTCTTTGTGTTGACATATACGTTAAGGCTTTGTTCTTCGTGGACTCATTCTGTCAGCTCTAGTACTTTCTTCTCACTAGAAAAGAATTGAGCTTCGAAGGTATCTCTTTCTTCCTTTATTTGAATCCATGATTTCTGTAGCTCTTTAGAGTCAGAAGGTATACAGGGATGAATAACAGTATGAGGAACATCCCCTTCAACAACAGACTCTACAATCACTGCTAAGATAGCAGGATATGGAATTTTAAGATTATGAGCACGAGACCGCACCCATCTGATGCAGGGCTCTAGAGGAATGGAATTCTTGTGTCCAAAAGTCTTGCTATCAAACTTGTTGATCGTTCCCTAAGAGCATATAAACCTTTGATGGTAATTTTGAGGATCGTTCTCATAGTCAAACACAATACCCTGGATGAGCATATCATGAGGATCGTCCCTCCGAGCATAACCAAACAGAAGTAGCACTAAAGAAGGGTCGTAAGTGGTGCCCCCTCTTATACCAAGGAGTGGTGCATTAGGGAATTTCCACAATGATCAATAATAGTGACATCTTCTTGAGACCAAGAACACCAATGGATATCTGCATGAGTGAGTGACACCAACCTTTGAGACCACCTCAAACCTTGTTTGTTCTTTATCACTGATAAGGGTAGGTGTGAAATAAACCACCGGGATAGTAGAGGTATGCAACACATAAGAGTTCCCCACTTCTTCATAGTATGAGTGTGGAGGGAATGCTGAATATCTCCGAGCAAAGTAGGTACTAGATTATGGGTGAGAAATATTTTGATGGCATTCATATCTATGAATTGTTCCGGATTAGGGAATAGTACCAAACCATAGATCAACAAAGCCAAAATATCCTCAAAAGAACTAAGATTCATGGCATCTAGAAATCCCTGAGCCTTCTCTATTAGAAACTTAGGATAGAAACCCTTGACTTCATTCCTTGTTTCCCAATTGGATACAATGTCTGGTCGTTTCAGATGTAGGGCTACTGCAATGTCTTCAGGTTTTGGAAATTGCTCTAAACTGGTGAAAGTTATTTGATCAAGAATAGGCACTTCGAGAAGTTTAGAGAATTCTTCCATTGTGGGAACCAACTGATAATATGGGAAGGTAAAACAGTGATGCTTCAGATTAAAGAACTAGAAAAGAATGCTCATTATGTTTTCCTGAAATCCAGTAGTAACCAGATTGAGTAGATGACCATGTCTCTTGGTGAACTGAGAATTGTCTGGAACCTTTGAGACTAATTCCTTAAGCTGAGAAGGCATCCTTATGAAGTTGATCCAGATGGTATTCCTACGGTTGGAAGCCATGACCCTGTAACACTGAACACAGATAAATCCCCTAGATCCTTGAAATGGTTAGTCGTGATATGATGTTATAATGTTATGATGTCATGATATCATGTTCACAAGCAAAGCACGCCAAGGCCTTAGGTTTGAGGCTTGCATGGAGTTTGTAGGTACGTACACTCTTTAAGTTCAGTTAGCTCAACCTGTCCTAGAGAAGTAACGGAGTTCTAGGGATCTCAATATCACTGACCTTTCCCATAAATTTTGTCTAGCCCGACAACTGAATTGCCACCAAACAAAACTTTGGAGTCGAATCTTAATGAGTGTAGTATTGAGTATCAACCAAGTTCGGACTGCACCAAAGTCAGCTATCTCACAACCTCATAACGGCTAAGTTGGGTCAATTAAGGTTCTAAGGTCAGTTAGTGTTTATGACACCATGTGGCAGCCTAGTATGTTCCCTGAATGACTCGAGGGATACCAATACAAAAATTGTGTCGCACTAACGTAGCCATCATCTCAACCATATCGGTATATGTCGTATAGTTTCCATTATCTATTGCTACTTACCTAAAATTTTCCCCAGACCCCGGTATAGGATCTTTCCAAGAAATAAAACTCAAACAACCCTTTAAAAATAAAGCAGACAAATCAAACTCGGAAAGCATTTAAGAGTGATCAAACTCTAAGGTAACTCCACTTTTTGTTCTCCCTAGCAGAGTCTCCAGTTCTGTAATACGATGGGAAAATTGACTTATTTTTGCGTTTTATCACAAATTTTGCGGATAGCAAGAGTCGCCACAGACTTTTCTTTTATCCAATAAGGAAAGGGTGAAAAGGGAAGGTGTTAGCACCCTTTCATCCGTAGTTATCTACGGGCTCTTAATCGCTAGCTCGCTTTGATTTGAAATGCTTTGTGTATGTGTTTGTTTGAAAATATTTAAAAAAAATGCCTATGTGCGGCAAACTTTGTAATGATTCTCGTATCAGTTGAGAATGCATAAGAAGTGTTTGTTTTGAAAATATTTCAGAAAAAAGTGTTTGTGTGAAAAGATGTGTTTTGTATGAGCAAGCGATTAACAGTATTCTACCCTAACTCAAAAGTATTTCGTGTTATTTTCCTCCTCCTTAGATAGTGCTACTCTAGCATTAGTTAGTAGTAAACTTGTAGGAATGCTTTAGAAATTTATCATAAGGGACTAAGATCGTTTACCGAAGGCGGCATCGTAAGGGTCATCGAGGGACTACGGTCTTTTTAATCGAGGGACAGTGCTAAAGCATCCCCATGTCTGAGGGTCATGACTGCTTTTTCTGAAGACAACAAGTGAGGTTACCCTAGAGGTGAGTGTGTGCAAAGTGTATTAAATTCAGTTATTCTATCTTGATTAGGGTTATCTAACAGTTTTAAGGAAAGCAGTAAAGGCAGAAATTAAAAGTCATACACTATCACAAAGCTTCATGGAAGGGGATACAAACCACAAAAATTGGGGGAAATATAAATCAAATAAAACCCTAGTTAAGCTATTACATTCAATAGCAATTACATAATCGATAAAAATATTAAATGCGAAAATAATAAAGGTACGCGGAAATTGTAAAATATGAGGAAAATGGTTTGACAAAAAACTTGATGATTAAACTAAAGTCTAATTGATTTTAATTTAGAAAAAGAATTAGTTGATTAAAAAGGAACGATTAATTAGGCAAAATCTAAAATCTGGGTCGATTTTAAGTTATTTAAGTAAACCTAAAAAAATTAAATTAGGGTTTATTAATAAAAAACAGAAAACTAAATTAGGGTTAATAAAACCTAAAATTAATTAGAAAACCTAAAAATAAATATTAGGGTTTTGTTTTAAAGAAATGGTTTTGAAAAAAGTTTGTATAATGAAGATAACACGAAATGATATGGCCTCTATAATGAAGATAACACGAAATTGGTATAACCATGGTGTCTCATGATCTCGTCTGCATAGGATCACCACAATGACTCAGACCTGCAGAAAGATTTCTCAAAAGCATGATAAAGGCATTAGCATGGCTTAAATCAAAGCAAAAATCAAGATATGAAATTTATGATCATTTTGCAACTGGAGATGCTATGCGATGAGATTCCACACGTTTTGAATCACCAAACTAATCCAATATTACCATGTATACTTGCTAAGAGTAAATAGAATGGTTGTTTGTAATGAGAGGGTTTGAAAATAGGTTTTGAAAACTTTAGGGTTCTTGAAAAAGTTTAATGTTTTTTGAAAATTTTGAGGCAAATATTTTTATGACCCTTGTTCCCTCTTGATGTCTGAACATATAGGGAAAATTAGGGCAACCAAATTATGGGCTTGGACCTTGTGTAATAAGATATGATTTTTATCTTATTTATTTTTTATTATTAATAAATTAAATCAAAAATAATAAAAATAATAAAAAATAAAACAAGGCCAAAGGGTGTATGAATGATTTTTGAGGTGAATGAACACTATAACACACGTTTGGACCTTAAAACCATAGCCCAATGGTCTAAACTATCAAGCTTGCTCAATTTGGTCTTCATGCAATTGCTAAAAATTTCCCAACTTGAAATGGCCATAACTCACTCAATTTTTATCCTTTGAATGTGACCTTGGACTTTTTTGAAAGCTAAAGATGTCCTTTACAACCTCTATGTTGATAATTTTTTCTTTTAAAGATTATTCTTGATGTAAGTTGCCTTGACAAAAAGTGTCTTTTGTTGACTTTTGAAATGACCTGTAATGTATTGGCTTATATCTCTCAAAAGATGTCATTTATGGAATTGAACTTAGAGAGAAAAAGTTGTAGAGAATTAATTTCCCTTAAAAAAGGCTTTGGTTATGGAAAAGCTGATAAAGCATGTGAAAGTTATGCTTTGTCAAAGTTCAGTTGACTTCTCTTTAAGAAAAACCCTAATTTGTCAACTTTTGTCTTTTAATGATTTGAGGGTTTTTCTTTATGAATCATGACCAATCCTTGAACAAATGATGAATATGACTTCAAAACCTTGATGTTGACCAAAAATCTTGAAGTTTGACTATATTTTGACCATTTACTTTTTACCCAATGCAGTTGATTTTCAGTCATTTGAGCCATTGACTGAGCAAACTTGTGATGCAAGACTTGATACTTATTCTTGAAGACCTATGGAGAACCATGAAAACCAATTTAAACCTTGAGAGTCCAATCTTTCTTGAGAAATACCAAACCCTAATTGTGGACCCATTGCTTAAAAGGAGAATTTGTCTGATCAATTCTTGAGCCAACTTGAGCAAATGAGGATCTCATGAGAATATCTTGAAGGAAAATGGGAGGGAAAATTTTGGGGTACAACAATATTATTCCATGGTAAGTTGATTGTTCCTTGAGTGAATGTGTAGGTCAAAACTCAAGAAGTTTTAGAGAAATATCCTTCAAGGGACCGGGTAGGTCAGAAGCCTTAAGGAGTCAGTGATCTTTATATCTCTTAGGGGACTAGGAAGGCCATAATTCTTAAGGGATCACTAACAAGTTAAGGTGAACCTGTATAAACTAAAATTGTCAATATTTCTCTCTATAGAATTGATTCTAATTCTGATTGTTTGTGTAAAGCACTTCTAAACAAAAAGTTTTTGAAAACCCAATTCAAACCCTCCCATTTCTTGTGTTTTTCTCAACCTTCAAAAAAGGCCTATAACATGTTACACCAAGGAATGTCATTATGTGAGAAGCGTCATCCCAAAGGAATAAAGCCATTGATCCTTATCTAGTCTCCATTAAGACAACAGAACCACGATGAGAAGCCCATAAGCTCACCAACTATAGACTAGCACCAAAGACATAGAGTTACAAAAATATGACGGAACAAGGGATCCAGATAAGCACGTTGAGAATGTAATAACTACCTTGACTTCTACCATTCCTAAGGTGCGATAAAGTGCAATCTCTTTGCACTATGTTATGAAATCTCTATAATGACGTGGTTTAAGACCCTCTCAAATAGGAGCTTACACTCATGGAAATACATATGTTATGCTTTCACCACCATATTTATCGCTCAAAAGTGGCAACCCATGACCATGACCTTCCTTAGTGGGGTTGTTCCACAAATAAAGGAAACCATACATGAGTATATTAACCACTTAACTGAAGTGGTGGTAGTAGTAAAGAGAATAAATGATGGGTTAAAGTGATGGGTGTTCGAGAAATGGTTGAGGTTGGAGTGCATGTTCTAGGAAAATTTGGGCTTGAAGGAGCCTCTGACCTAAGTGATTTTCTAAAGAGGCTACTGAAGGTGGAGAAAAACATAAGAAATAGGGGGATTTGAATTGGGTTTTAAAACTTTTTTGTTTAGAAAGGATTTTCACAAATGATCAGAATTATGAACAATGCTAGGATTAGAAATGACTATCAGAAATAGAAATAAAAGGACACTTTTGGTTTATCTAGGTTCACCTTAGAAATGGTTAATCCTGTCCATCCACCAAGGTGATTTCGCCTTAGAAAAACACTTAATCCACTACAACCAAATGCACGCCGTTGGTGACTAACAAATGCACGAGCTACCTGCTGGTGACTAATGTAACACCCAAAAATAATTATATTATTTATTTAATTATTTAATTGATTTATGATGAGTATTTGTGTAGTATTTGTGAAGTATATGTTTGTTATATGATGTTTTCGACACTATGTTATGTTACAAAGAGGAGAAAAATATCTTTGGATATATTTGATCTTTCAACAAAGAAGGCATAGTTTGCTAAGGACCGGTCAAAGTTATTCCTTCGCAAGAGGGAAACATTGGATGGGACTTATAAATATTTTTCTAAGTTTTTCTGAAAGGTTCGACATATGAAGATATGGCCTTTGACAGGAGTTTTTGAATTTGAATAAGGAATAACTAAATTTTATCCTTATCCAATTTCAACAGAAGACGCGTGGAGCTTCAGGAGGAAAGGAAGACATGTCGAGTGAAACATGTCATGTTATGAACGAAAGGTCATTGGAAACAGTTTTTTCGATTTAGTATATATATGAGTCTTAGTGTTGGGATTAAGGGGTGTTCATTCATTTGTATAGAATCTCACATAAACTCAAAGTATCTGCGTATTGAGAAAAGAGTTCTTTGAGAAATGTACGTGTAAACACTATCTTTTATTTCAACACTATTTATCATTCTGGAATTTACTTCTAGCACTTTACTTTCAATTGTCTTTATTTCACTTTCTTTATAAGTTTCGTAAGTTTACTTTAGAGATTCACTTTAATCGAAATCAATATTGTCGAAGGACTGTGAATATTTTTGAAGTGTTCTTTGTTTCAAAGAACAAAATTTAAATAAGAACACGTGTCCTAGGATCAATCTAGTTGATCCTGTGAGTAAATAAGAACTTTTCATTGTTTTTAGAAGACTAGCGCTTGTTTACCAATTTTTACGGTAAACACATTGGCACATTGTAGCGGAGAAATGTTGAGACTAAGTAATTGGATTGACTTGACTCACACAAATGAGAATAAAAATCGCCACCGCACTTTATTTTTTCCAAAGGAATGGGAAAAGAGAGAATAACCAAAAAAGAAGGGGAGAGAATCTAAGTTCGAGGATTGATTATGCAAAGGGAAGGTATTAGCACCCTAAACATTTACGGTACGCCACAGGAACCTCTTTGTAAATTTGTGTATTTTGGTTATAAAAGTTGTATACAAAAAAAAGATTATGGGCATGAGAAAAAAAGTATTTTTTTTACAATTTTACACCCGCCGCAATTGCGAACCTTTAGTGCCTACGTACCACCTTCTGTGTAATAGGGGATCATGGCACTCGTAGTTCACCTTTAAAAATCTTAAAACACAAGTGTGTTGGTTAACTTTAAGAGACAAGACATCATCATCTTATCTGAGTGGAAGAACATACTTACTACCCACGACTATAAGAAAGGAGAATTTGCGTCATCTCAAAGTGGAAGATATGGATTAGATTTTAAAATCATCAAAGCATCGCTCAACATCCAAGTTGAAAATATCTCACTTCACTATATATTGTAGAAGTATAGTAGCTCGCATCACTACAAGGATTGACAAGAGTCTAATCTTTTGAGAAAACTTTTAAGGTGAAAAGCCAAAGTGGCAAAATAAATTGAATGAGGTTGATTGAATTTTAGTCTTCTCACAAAAAGTGACAAAGTATGAATAAGTTGGTTAAAGTTTTATTTAATAAAAGATTTTGAAAATGCAAGTACCTAAGTCCAAGTTTATTGTGAAAGAGGTTTAAGTTTAGAAAACAAGAATAGTTTTGAAAAGGATGGAGAAGAGTTTTGAAATTAAAGAAGATGGGAGGAGATGAAGGGATTATCCTAAAACATAAGGTAAAAGCTAGGGAAAATAACCGTCAAACCAACAAGAAGCCAACACTTGACATAATGAGTCAATGTAGAATTCTCATCCTTTGAATTGAAGCCAAACAAGCAAAGATAATAAACCTCTTAAGAAAACCAAGCTTCAAATGCATTTAGTCTTCATAAAAATTGGGAAGAGTAATGGTTGTATACAGATGAATTTCCAATCATAGACAAAGTATATAATCAGAATAATCTGCACTTAAAGAAAATCAATAGCCCAATGTCTCACGGTAAACCCCAAGAACTACAAACAAAATAGAAATAGAAGTCACCAAAGTCTCCAGGTAGGTCAAGGTCTCTAATCCTAAGTCCAAGAAGTTCATAACTCCAAAAATGCCAAGGATAGTAACCAAGTAGTCCAAGTAACATTAAAGTTTTTTATTGTTCAAGTTGGTTATTATGTATCTTCAAAAAGAAAATGAAAAGCTCAAGTGAGCAAAATAAAAATACATAAAGATAAATGCTCAAGTTAGCAAAGATGAAAATAGCATGAAATGTAAATGCTAAAATAAATGGTGCATAAAAGTAAGGCGTAAAGTAAAAGCATAAAAATAAACTTCAATTTGTTAATGAGTTAGAAATTAGAGGTTAGTTGAATGACCATCTTGAATCTTGCATTTAAAAACTCATTAGAAGATTAATAAAATAAAAGCCTCTCAACAACAAGTTTCATTTGCTTTTTGTCAAGTATATCATTCATTTCAAATTCTCAAGGCAACAACAAATGATCAACGATGTCTAAATGATTCACTTAGACAAAATTTTGTAAAAGTCCATCAGAGGATTGATAAGACCAAAGCCTCCTAACAATGAACCTCAAGGTTATTATATCAAAGGTTTCAAATTAAACATACTTGGGCTTGCAAACATAGGTTTAGGCCATGGATGATCATTTCTCGAATCGGGACAAAATTTAGCGCTTTGTTAAGCAATCGTAAGTGAACTTATGTAGAAGTCGCACCTATTTTGAGGTCGGTCAATAGTCATCTATGTGCCATATGTTGGAGTGATGATATGTAGATTATCCTCTAACAACATGTAGCACAAAAGATAAGGGGATGAGATGAAGAGGGAAGAGAAATATTTGAATAAAAAAATTTGATCAAACTATCATTAAAATCATCCATACATTTTGGTGGAGTTAAACTCAACACCCAAGATCCAATGATGTTAATGAAGTTTATGATCAACAATGATATTGTCATAATATATTAAAAAAATAACTTGCATTTGATGAATAAAATAAAAAAGGAAAAATGATTTTTTAAAGTGTTTTTAAAATGAAAATAAAAGGAAAAATAGCAAATTATATTCAAAATATCAAAGAAAAAATAAAACAGACCATAGAAAAATTAGAAATGATCTCAAATAGTTTTATAAATTAGAATTTAAATTAGTCAAAGTTTTTCTTCAAAAGAGACCTATAATGTTTTGAGCTCAAATAAGGCATTCCTCCAAAATTTAGCTTTGATAATTGATGCTAGCTTGAAGTAGACTTCCCAAAGAGAATTTTGAAACTTGAATCACTCAAAAATACCAAGTATTGAAAAATTTATAGCCTTGTAAAATTTGTGAAAATTCATGAGGTGATCCACAATCTTTTGAATTCTTAGGGCATCTTCCACTCATTTTCAAGCTTTCCACATAAAAGAATAGTTGAAGTTCACATCCTTAAGATCATTATGGAAAAATAATGGGCTCAAGGAGATAAAAATTGACCAAGTTATGATCTTTCGGAGTCACATAAGGGAATTTGATGGTCTATCTAGAGGACTTGTAATCTTTCTCAATCATTAGGCATCTTCCACAAACAAAAATCTTGAAACTTTTGAATTGATTTGTTTACAACCATTTAAAGAGAAGCATATCTTCGTAATTACTCAAAAATCTCAAAAGATGAGAATGATATAGCCCTTAGAAGTTCAAAACCCGAGCTCCTGAAGCACTAAATTTACTTAGAAACCCTTTTCAACTTTGATAAACTTTCATACACAAAAACGTTTTCCATGTGAATATAGGTTGTTGTGGATGATAATAAGAACCTATAGAAACAAAAACCACTTCCAAATGTTAAGAATTGAGAGAGTTATGCACTTTTGATCAAGAAATCAAGAACTTGTTTAATTAGGTCAAACTTCTTCAATCAACTCTTGCATCTTTTGAATTTCTTTGACAAATTGAGGCATGATGAATCATAGTAGACCTTGTCATGATATTATTTTAAATAATATTCAATGATGAAGCTTGAATCTCAATGAAGCTTTGTTGAAGAAGGCATGGAAATAAACTTATGAACCTATAAATCAACCTGATGAAATGTGTTGTGCCCTCACCTATAGTATCATCAACTAGAGAAAACATTCATTGCATTTGTTATTTTAAAATTTAATCAATACAAAACAAATATGATCACAATATACAAATCAAGGTGCTTGGAGATTCCTCATGAGCAAACCTAGAGATAGGGGGAAGAACCAAACCCAATTGTGATCTTGATATGATTGAATTGATATGAGATGATAGAGTAATATTAGGGGGGAAAACAGGGGTACAACACACACCCAATGGTACTTGTGTTCAATTAAAGATATGTTGTTCTTGTGAAAGTTGTTTTCTTAAAAAGTCTTCATTATTTTATGGTATTAGACTTCATTGCATGAGACTTAGAAGTGGTAAATCAGCCACAAACAACAAGGAAATACCTGATAGAAAATATGTTAGGAAAATGGAAAATCAAACTAAGCCAAGTAATCAAAACCCCCCTAACAATAATGAAGTACCACCCCTAGTCTCTTCGAACGGGGGTGCTACGATTTCAGTGCCTTCTTCAGATGCTATACCGTCTTCAACATGTTTGGCACCAATATAGTCAAACACTTATACTGGCCCTATTTTGACTTATATAGAACCAAAATGTCCACCAGGGACCCCCTCTAGGGGAAAATGTTTTCCATAGGCCTCAAGGAAATCCTAGTTTTTCTATGCCTCTAAATGGTAGCGAACGGCCCTATGATATGCCATCGTTGTTTATGGAAAGATTGCATAGTTCCATTTCAACATATTCAGAACCTATAATGAACGTCACTTCACCATTATAAGATTATGGGTCTGCTATTAATAATATGGGTTGAATTAGGCAACCCCATGGAGAAGGATTTTCTTCCCAAATGCCAAACTTAACAAATCACTCCATAGTAAAAATTAGGCAACAAATGGACGATAGTAACCATGAAATAGTCCAAATGCTTGCACAAACAATGAGTACAATTTTTAATCCTTTGATTCAAAAAATCACTCAAGCTAACCAACAAATGGCAGCGTAAATAACATGCATGTTAGAACATAGTTTGGTTCTACAACCCTTAATTAGAGTTTTGATGATAACAAACACAAAGAACAAATATGCACTCTAGATTTGTGTTATTTTGTATGCAGAAGTTCTGACCAAAGCAGCATCAGAAGTTAAGCTATAAAAGCTTTCACGCTAAGGTAATCAGAATTTGTGCTAAAGAATGATGATCAGAACCTACGCTGAAGTGAAGAATACTCTGATTCTGAACAGAAGTTTCATATACAATCAGATCCTCACATCTCTAAGTCTTCAATGTTCTGAAGCAATTGCAGCATGCAAGATTCTAAGATTCTGAAGTGTTACTATTCAATCAAGACAACATCACATGCAACGGCTTCATTCAGACAAGAATCTTCTCAATATGGAAACATTTTAAATGTCCATTATCACGCTTTATGTTGGACAGGATTCCCATTCTTATATAAACAAGCTAAGAGGATAAATCATTTAGGATTTTGAACACGACTGCAATACATCTCAAAAATGCTGCAAGCTTACATATTCTTTTTACGCTCAAAATTGTGTAAAATATCACAGTTGTGATACTGTTTTTGTTAAGAAAAACAACCATACACAGAATAATTTTTATCTTGACTAAGCTAGTTTTCCTTGAGATTAACCGGGTTGTGGTTGTACTCAAGAGGACTTTGGTAGTTGTCAAAGTAGTGATTGTAATCAGTTTTTGATTAGTGGATTAAGTCCTCGTTGGAGAGAGGCGAAATCACCTTGACGGTGGACTTAAGTAGTTTGAGATCAAATGAACCAGGATAAAAATATTGTGTCTAATGTGCATTTGATTTTAAGTTTTCAATTCAACCCCCTCTTCTTGTGTTTTTCACTTCTTCAATTGGTATCAGAGCGCCTGGTTCTGAGTTCATACACTTAACCGTGTCAGTATAAGATCCAAGCTTTAGAAAAACACTATGGTGGGACCAAGCCAAAACATCAGCAATGACTATCATGAGGACAAGGACAAAATCAGTGGAAAACCTCTAGTCTTTGATGGAGAAAATTTTGACAACTGGAAACACAGAATTGAGAGCTTCTTTCTGGCCCATGATGCTGATCTATGGGACATGGTAATTGATGGATACACACATCTAGTGGATGAAAGTGGTCAGAAGATAGACAGAAAAAGGATGTCTGACCAGCAAAAATGGGATTTCAGAAACCATCATAAATCCAGAACAATTATTCTCAGTGTTATCTCATACTCAGAATATGAGAAAATCTCAAACAGAGACACAACCAAAAACATGTTTGACTCTCTAAGAATGACGCATGAAGGCAACATACAAGTCAAAGAAACCAAGGCCCCTGCGCTCATTCAGAAGTATGAAGCATTCAAGATGGAAGACAATGAATCCTAAGAAGCAATGTTCTCAAGATTCCAGATCCTTGTTGTTGGGTTGAAGGTTCTTTACAAAGGATATTCTACTTCTGATCACGTAAAGAAGATCATCAGAAGTCTACCCAAGAAATGGAGGCCAATGGTCACAACACTTAATCTAGCTAAAGATCTCACCAAGATATCTCTGGAGGAACTTGTCAGCTCCCTCAGAAGTCACGAGATAGAGCTAGAAGAAGATGAGCCTTAAAAGCAAGGTAAGCCACTTGCATTAAAATATAACAAAAAATATGATTCTAAGGTTTTGCATGCTATGGAAGAAACCTCTGATGGATCCTCATCAGAATAAGATGAATTGTCTCTCCTCTCCAGAATGGTAAATCAATTATGGAAGCAGAGACAAAGGAAATTCAGAAACCCTAGAAGATCAGTGAATCAAAATGAATCCTCCTCCAGATATAGAAAGTTTGAGTCTTCCTCTGAACACAAAAGATATGAAGGTTCTTCAGGACACAGAAAGTCAAATAACAAGGACATCATCTGCTATGAGTGCAATGAGCAAGGGCACTACAAAAGTGAATCTCCACGGCTTCAGAAGGAGAATCCCAAAAAGAAGTTCTTCAAGGATAAGAAGAAAAGCCTCATGGAAATATGGGACGATTCAGACACTTCTGATGTTGACTAAGAGTCAGATGATGAAAGAGCCAATATAGCTCTCATGGCAAACGTGTCAGAAGACAGTGAAGCTTCTGGTGCAGACTCAGAATCAGGCATAAAAGAGGTATTCTCTGACTTCACTATTAATTTTACTAAGGCTGAACTTGTAGAAAGTCTGAATGAAATTCTGGAAAGGTATCAGCAAATCAGAGTCAAATTCTTGAACCTGAAAAGGGATCTTGTCTCTGACTCTGAAAATACTGAGAGTCTTAGATTAAAGAATTCTGAGTTAAAAGAAAAGGTTTCAAAATTAGAAAACAATTTACAAAACTCTCAGAAAGAAATAATCTCAGAGACTCCCAATAATGCTGATGAGATCATCAAAGAGTATGATCACAACTTTCAGAAGTTTCTGGCTAAAAACATAGATAGAAGCAAGATGGATTCAATGATCTATGGAGTTAGCAGGAATGGAAGAAAAGGAATAGGATACCAAGGTAAGGTATCTACACCTAAGAAAGTCATGGACCTTGTCATAAAACGCACACCACTAAAATCACACTTCACATATGGGCACACACATGACCTGAAATACACTAGTAATGATTTCTCTGTCAAACCAAAATTCAACCAGAATTTCGATAAAACTAACAAACCAAGACCCAAGAAGATATGGGTACCTTAGGACAAAATTATATATGTAGCAGATATCTTTAGCAGCAAGGCTAAAACACCAGTCATGGTACCTGGACTCTGGATGCTCTCGACACATGATGGGAAGAAAGAATATGTTCCAAAGCCTGGAACTTAAACCTGGAGGCTATATGGGTTTTGGAGGCAACCAAAGAGGGAAGATCATTGTCTCTAGAACATTAGGTAATTGAAATCTTCCCTCTATAAATAATGTGCTCTTAGTTGATGGATTAATGCATAACCTGTTATCCATAAGTCAATTAAGTGATAACGGTTATGATATAATCTTTAATCAAAATTCATGCAAAGTTGTTAGTCAGAAAGATAGAACTATCATTTTTAATGGAAAGAGGAAAAACAACATTTATAAGATAAAAATTTCTGAACTAAAGAGTCAGAATGTAAAATGTCTTCTATCTGTTAACAACGAGCAATGGGTCTGGCATAGAAGATTGTGACATGTTAGTATGAGAAGAATATCTCAGATTAACAAACTCAATTTGGTCAGAGGACTTCCTAATCTGAATTTCAGCTCAGATGCTTTGTGTGAAGCATGTCAGAAAGGCAAATTTGCAAAACCTGCTTTTAAATCTAAAAATGTTGTTTCCACCTCTAAGCCATTATAACTTCTGCACATAGACTTATTTGGACCAGTAAAAACTGTGTCTGTTAGTGGCAAGAAGTATGGGTTAGTGATCATATATGACTATAGCAGATGGATATGGGTAAAGTTCTTAAGACACAAGGACGAGTCACACTCTGTGTTCGTTGCATTCTGTAACCAAGTTCAGAATGAAAAGGATCTTAGAATTGTCAAAGTCAGAAGTGATCATGATGGAGAATTTGAAAATAAAAATTTTGAATCATTTTTAGAATTGCATGACTTCTCTTGTCCTAGAACTCCCAAAAAAAATGGAGTTGTAGAACGAAAGAACAGAACACTGCAAGAAATGGCCAAAACCATGATCAATGAGACTAACGTTGCTAATATCTTTTGGGCAGAAGCAATTAACACAGTGTGTTACATTAAAAATAGAATCTCTATAAGACCTATTCTAGAAAAGACTCCATATGAATTATGGAAGAACAAAAAGCCCAACATTTCTTATTTACATCCTTTTGGATGCACCTGTTTCATTCTGAATATTAAAGATTATCTGAACAAGTTTGACTCTAAATCACAAAAGTGTATTATGTTAGGATACTCTGAATGCTCAAGAGGGTACATAGTATACAATACAGAAACACAGATTGTTGAAGAGTCAATCAGTGTTATATTTGATGATAAGCTTGACCCTCAAAAGTCAAAGCAGAATGAATCTTTAGCAGATATAAACGTTGAATTCACAGGTACTGAAGACAACTCATCAGAAGTTCTCAACAGAGATGCTCAAACAACTTCAGAAAGGAATGTTACAAGTGATCCAGTACCTTTGGTTGATCAACTCCAGAAAAGGTTATCCAGAAGCAACATAGCTCACCCAGAAGATAAGATCCTGGGAAAGAAGGATGATCCAATCAGAACAAGATCAACATTCAGAAACTCTGAAGAATCCCTCATGGGACCGGTCTCTCTGATTGAACCAACAACAATTGATGAAGCTCTTTTGGATAATGACTGGATTCTGGAAATGCAGGAGGAATTAAATCAGTTCACCAGAAATGACGTATGGGATCTGGTTCCCAAAACAAAAGGATTCAACGTCATTGGAACAAAGTGGATGTTCAGAAACAAACTGAAAGAGCAAGGAGAAGTCATCAGAAACAAAGAACGACTGGTGGCACAAGATTATAATCAGCAAGAGGGGATAGACTATAGAGAAACCTTTGCTCCAGTCACCAGGTTAGAATCTATCAGACTCTTAATCTTATTTTCTGTAAACAATGGCATCACACTGTATCATATGGATGTCAAAAGTGCATTCCTAAATGGCTACATAGATGAAGAGGTATATGTGCACCAACTCCCTGGGTTTGAGAATTACAAACACCCAGAATATGTTTTCAAACTAAAGAAGTCACTCTATGCTCTGAAATAAGCTTCCAGAGCTTGGTATGAAAGACTAAGTAATTTCCTGTTAGAAAAGGAATTCACTAGAGGGAAATGGACACAACCTTGTTATGTAAGACATTTAAGAACGACATTTTAGTTTGTCATATTTATGTAGATGATATCATTTTTGGATTAACTAAACCTTCTCTGGGAAGAGAATTTGCTAAGTGCATGCAGGCAGAGTTTGAGATGAGCTTAATGGGGGAACTCAAATTCTTTCAGGGCATTCAGATAAACCAAACTCCATAAGGAACTTACATTCATCAGAGAAAATATGTCAGACAACTTCTGAAGAAATTTAACCTCTCAGAATGTAAGCCCTCAAAGACTCCAATGCATCCCACGTGCATTCTGGAAAAGGAAGAGGTAAGTAAAAAGGTAGAACAGAAAATATACAGAGGTATGATTGGATCTCTCCTTTATCTGACGGCTTCAAGGCCTGATATTTTATTCAGTGTTTGCTTATGTGCTAGATTCCAATCAGATCCTAGAGAATCTCACTTAACAACAATTAAGAGAATTTTCAAGTATATGAAAGGTACTACTAATCTGGGTTTGTTTTATAGAAAATCTAATGAATACAGCTTAGTAGTATATTGTGATGTTGACTTTGCTGGAGACAGAGTAGAGCATAAAAGAACTTCTGGAAGCTGCCAGTTTCTAGGAGATAATCTGATCTCATGGACCAGCAAGAGACAATCCACAATAGCACTATCAACAGTAGAAACTGAATACATAGCAGCTGCTGGATGTAGCACTCAAATGCTCTGGATGAAAAGTCAACTTGAAGACTTCAACATATTTGAGAGTAACATTCCTATCTTTTGTGATAACACTTCTGCTATATGTCTCAGTAGAAATCCCATTTTGCATTCTAGGGCTAAGCATATAGAAATAAAACATCACTTTATTAGGGACTATATTCAGAAAGGAATTCTTACTTTAAAATTTATTGACACAGACCATCAATGGGATGATGTATTTACAAAACCCCTTTCTGAAGATAGATTCAATTTCATTCTGAAACATCTCAGCGTGAAGTTATGCCCAGAATAAAAAGTGTTATTTGTATATCTTAACCCTCAAAACTTTATTATTTTTGTGAACATCTGATCAACTTGTCTTCAGAAGTTAGAAGTACAGTTGCCTCGGAATCTATCTATGAAGATCCGAACGTTTCATTTCAAGGATAGAGGCGTGCAGTTCACATCATTAAACATCTATCATCCTCTCACAAGCTACCTTCTGAGGCTGAACAAGCGTTCAAATTCTGAAGGGTCCAAGGCTATGATTGGATGCATTGAGACACTTGTCAGTTGTAACTGTTCAATATCTCTCTAAATCCCCTAAATTCAGGTCTCATTAATGCATATAATCATTACTTATTTTCTTGCTTACTATTTACATTTTCTAAAAACCTATATAAACTCAATTTACTATTTCATTCATTCACGCTTTAACCTCTTCTATATTCTCTCTTGTTCTAGTTTATTTTTCAAAAACCCTTTCCATTTATTTTCTTCAAAGAACCCGTGTGAACAATGGCATCATCATCAAGTCTCAAGAATCTCAGTGCTCCTGAATCTTCATCAACAGAACAATATGAAGAACCCATTAGAACACTACTCACTCTTATTGACAACCTCGAAGTTCTCTCTGAATTAATCATTGATTTTGAAAGTTTACAAGAAAATGGGTTTAATCTCTATGAAGACGTAACTGCACAAGGGTGGAACAAATATTTTGACCGACTGTTGGGTCCAACTTTTCCCATTCTCGTCAAAGAGTTCTGGATTCATGCTACCTCATCCAACCACCAGGTTACATCATATGTTATGGGGAAGAAGATAGTGATTAGAGAAGATTTAATTGGGAAACTCATTGGATACAATGGCGGTGGAGTCAGATGCATTGATATGGCTGATAGGTGTTCTGACCTAAAATCTATTGCCAGGGAAATCTTCACTCCTGGACAGCCATCCATTAAGATCAGAGACTTGAAGGATCATCACAGAATCTGGGCTAGAATAACTCTGGGATATATCAATCAAGGAAGCCTACAAGCTCTCCTGATTACATCAATATTGATCAGCAGTTCCTGATTTACTTCATTGCAAAGATGACCAAGATAAACCTTCCACACTTGATCTTCAACCATCTCAGAACAAGTGTGAAAGAGACAAGAGAAGAAGAAAGAACTAAGAGGGATTGGATTCCTCTAGGAAGGCTGATTTCAGATATTCTAACAGAAAACAGGTTGGTAGAACATCTGACAGAGGCTTAAGAAATCAGTACTCTAGAAGCACCGTTGGGAAACCTTTGAATGCCAAGAATCTGAAGAAAATGAAGATTATTGAGAACATTAGGAAGGAACCAACTATTGCTTCTCATGAGTCCATAACTTCTAGGAGAATCCCTCTGAAGGATTTTCCACTATTTTCTGAGATAGATGCCTCTCCAGAAATCATAGTCAGATACCTTGAAGCTTACAAGGCTGATGGGACTATTCCAAAAATCAACATTCAAGATCTGCACAAGCCAGCTCCAGAGGTTGTGCTAAAGAAATCTGAAAAGAGGAAGGCAGCAGGAGAAGGATCCTCTCAAAAGACACCTAAAGCTGCGAAAAAGAAAGGCAACCCATCTTCTGTTTCTGTTGTAGAATCAATAGTTATTCCAACATCTGAAACCATTCCCCCCTAACCAACAGGAGATCCTTTACCCCAAACATTTGAGGATTTTGACATAGAGTTTTATCCATATGTAACTCTTGGAAACTTTTTGAATGAACCTCACTCCCCCAATCCAAATCCAAATCCAGAACATCATCAACCAGAACTTGCCAAAGTTCTATCTGACATTGAACTGTTTGATCAAGACTTTTCCTCACCAATACTAGAAAATCCAAACACTCAATCTCCACTCCCAGAAAATCCAAACACTCAACAACAACCATAAAATCCACAATCACACTCTCCTTAACCAAAAAATCCACAACCACACTCACCTCAACCAGAACATCTGAACCTCAACTCACCTCAACCAGAGAATGGAAACTCACTCACTCCTTCTTTTGAAAACCCATAGTCTGAAATTCCTGAACCAGAAATTCAACACGCTACCGCAAACCAATCTGAAGACTCCCCTTCAGATTCTGATACCACTATCCCAATCCCTGGAATAACAGAACCCCTCACGGTTCACTTACCTCTCACTATTCATGATATTCTAGAAATCCCTTCACCATATGAATCTACACCACCAAACACCCCTAACACACCAATTCTAATTTCTGACTCTTCCACTCCATCACACATCAACCATCCAGCTGACAACCTCAGACTTGTCATTGATCCACTAGTACTGGACCAAATAGCTTCCACCTCAAACAAAATTGCCACTCCCAAACCTAAACCAACCTCAACCAAATCAGATGTTGGTAAGAATCTGTTGATTTTTGAAACAGAAATGCAAGAATGGATTAATTCTTTGAAGCAAGTAAGTCAAGAGATTTCTAATCCTGCTACTTCTGATTCTCTGTGGGAAAGATTCAGAAAATGTCTCAACTCTGAAACTCATAAGTTGAAAGAATTGGGCTATGAAAGGGCTCAACAGAACTTCAGTGATCAGCTGAAAGCCTTCCAAGATCAAGTTCTAAGCCAATGGTACAAGAAAGAAATTCTTCCGCTAGATAATGCTCCCTGGAAAGAGCACCATCCTTCAGAAGTCACTGAACCAGATTCTGATAGTCACCCTCTGACTACTGCTCCAGAAAAAATGATTGCAACAAAAGAAGTTGTTCAATCAGAAGAGGCTGCAGAATGTTCTGAACGACATGCAACCCCTGAAGATACACCAGCTTCGTCTCTAGTCATGCAAACTCTGCAAGAGTTGAAGAAGGAGAATGCCTTAATCCATGCCATACTGGATAAGTAAGAGGATACAAACAAAGATATCAAGGGTATTTTGGATAAACAATAAGATACAACAAAAGAAATCAAAGACATTCTGGGAAAGCAGGAAGAATCAAGCACTTAGATCAAGAGCTTGTTGGAAGCGTTGTTCACACGTCTTCCACCTCCTTCTTATATTTTCTTTAAACTGTTTCTCAAGAAAGATTGGACTCTCAAGGTTTAAATTGGTTTTCATGGTTCTCCATAGGTCTTCAAGAATAAGTATCAAGTCTTGCATCACAAGTTTGCTCAGTCAATGGCTCAGATGACTGAAAATCAACTGCATTGGGTAAAAAGTAAATGGTCAAAATATAGTCAAACTTCAAGCTTTTTGGTCAACATCAAGCTAGAGCAAGTAAGAATAATAGAAAACAAAGAATATCCTATGTTGAATTCGAAGAAGACAATCAGGGTTCATATGAAGAGCCTTTAGATTTTGGCGAAGGAGAAATAGACCTTGTTGAACTTAAGCCATGACCCCCTTATTCTTGTAAGGGTTTTTCACCTTCAAATAGTAAAAACCCAGTCGAACCTGATAAGGGCAACATATTCCCTAAAAGGACTTATACTTTTGATTTCACTAAATGTAGCGAAAATTTTGATTTATTAGTTAAAGATGATCAAACGATAGTTTCTCCTGGCGCTAAAATACCCCTTTTGGAACAAAGGAAAAAGAGGGGTTTATGCAAATATCATAGTTTTAGGGCTATACAACATCTCAATGTTTTCTTTTCAGGGATCTCGTTCAAAATGCAATCAAAGAAGGAAGGCTCAAATTTAGGGAGAAGTCAAAAACCCGGATAAGGATTGATACTGACCCTCTTCAAGTAGATGAAGCCCATTATGTTGAACCATCTTCGATTAACATGGTGACAGTCATTGATGATTGTGCCAAAGAGGTGGTCATGGTCGAAGTCAAAGGTTTCAGAAAGGGAATCACTGAGGATTCCACCCAGATGTTAGAAACAATAGAAACTACTGATGGTTTCATGCAAGTTGATAACATAATTAAGGCTACTAAAGACCTTATGGTTAAGTTACAAGATATAGGCATCATTGAGGATGCAGATGTCAAAGTGAACATGGTTGAAGCTTCACAAAAAACTGAGATGGAAGTGTAAGAAGAGGCTAAGAGATAGGAAATGTACAACCAGATGGCATTTCCTAAGAAAATTGAAAGTTTTTTGGAGTTTCTCCACAGGTGCCAGAGAAAGAAGTCAGAGGTTATGCTCTTACCTAGGTGCAATTCGATCTTTGATAAGAAAGTTGTGGAAAACATCAAAGGCTTATGAAGGATCAAGGAAAGAAGGAATCAGAAAAGTGTCAATAACAGGTTTACCATCGATAAGAGGGGAATTCCAAGTAGCCAGAACCAGGGAGGTCAAAGGTTACGTGAAAATAATCAATCTTCTTTCAAACCAACTACTGAAGCCTCTAAAGGGAAATGGGTGAAGCCTGCTTAAAGGTGGGATCAAGACCAGGCTAAGTGGAAGAATTTTAAGGTTGGAAGAGAATTTTCATTGGAATATTGAAAGGAATTTTAGGTTACTAAACAACAAGCATATAGATCAAGTGACTACAAAGGGAAATATCCCATGCCCCACTCCCAATGGCGCAGGGAACAGAGGACACGAAAAGCTGAAAGACAGGCTAAAGAAAAAATGGATGTCGAATCAAGTAGTAATATTCCATCAAACAAAGGGAAGGATGTTGAGAAGAAAAGTGAAAGAGTGGGGGGCCCTTTGAAGCGGAAAATTTTGAAGAAAAGGTCGAAGGTGAAAAGGATGAAGATGAACATCTAACAGACAACTTTAATACAGACTCAGAGCCATGCCTCAATATCACCTATAATGTAGTATCTGTTCTTCCAAGGGACTATAACTAAATTACATAGTTTGGAGATCTAGAAGTGAATGTTAATGTTGAAATGTTAGACACAAGACATTTTGATATTATGTGATGAATAATGGATATGTCTAAGAGCAAAATGAATTTTTTGAAAGGCCAGATGAATCTATGAGAAACCATCTGAAACCTCTCTTTATAAGAGGTAAAATGGAGAACATGATTATAAATAAGATATTGCTAGATGGTGGTGATATAGTCAATTTGATGCCACACACTATCTTGAAGAAGTTAGAAAAACCTGATATAGACACAAAGCCACATAACATGGTTTTGTCGAATTATGAGGGTAAAGTAGGAACAACCTGGGAGTTATCCAAGTTGACTTGATTATTGGCACAATAACTAGATCAACCATGTTTATGGTGGTCAAATCAAAGGCCAATTATAACTTATTGTTGGTTCGTGAGTGGATACATGGCATAGGAGCTGTGTCATCCTCAATGCACCAAATAATAACCATTTGGCGCAACAATGGTATAGTGGAAAAATATTGAAGCTAACCAAAGTTATTTTATGGTAGAAGTTAATCATGTCAAAATGCGCCATTTTGACATAAATCTGGCAAACATTGCTCCTTTCAACCTTGCTGGATTTGCATTTTCATCTGATGATGACGCATATTATTCCCTTTATTTACATCCTACTCAAGGTTTCTAGTGGGATAAACAGGTTGTAGGAAATGAAGACCTGGACTATGGTTGGGAAGAAGTTATCCAACCAAATTGTTGGGTAGTGAATTTAGTGAAGATGTTTGAGTCACGGACAATGAGAAATAGGCCCATATGGCTGAAAACAAACTAAAATCGGCCTTGGAGGATGAAGTCAAATTCATGGGAAGGAACATGGATGATAGGCACCTTGAAGGTCTTGGGAAGGACTTCGATCCTTAACCACCTGATAAGGTTCGAGATGAGGTGCAATGCCAGAGGCTCGATGCCATTTATGATGATGAGCCTTTGGGTTTCGAAATTAATCTGTTGGCAAACAATACGAAGATGCTACCGCAAGATCTGCTCGAAGAAATAGACCTGGGTTAAGGGGAGATCAAAAGGCCAACATACATCAGCGTCAACATCAACTCATAACTCTGGATCAAAGTAATTCAATTGTTGAAGGAGATAAAGGATTGTTTCACATGAGATTACAATGAAATGCTTAGTTTAAGAAGTGATCTTGTCAAATTGAAGATGCCAATAAAGCTTGGGAAAAAGCCAGTTAATCAGACTACAAGGCGTTTTGCACCTGAAGTTTTGTCAAAGATCAAAGAGGTGGTCAAAGGCTTCTCGGATGTAACTTCATTAGAACAACAAGGTATGTTGAATGGATTTCCAATATGAAAGTCTTAGGGTTTGCATAGAATTTAGAGATTTAAATGCTATGACCCAAAAAGATGAATACCCAATGCCTATGGTGGAAATGTTGGTTGATTATGCTACAGGGCATAAATACCTGAGTATGCTTGACCGATACTCTGGTTACAGTCAAATTTTCATTTATGAAGAAGATGTGCCAAAAACGGAATTTTGATGCCCTGGAGCCTTAGGAACTTATGAGTGGGTGGTTATGCCTTTTGGCTTGAAAAATGCAGGGGCATCCTATCAACGGGCAATGAATTCCATTTTTCATGACTTTATAGAAACATTTATGCAGATTTACATCGATGATATTAATGTTAAGTGTTTCAGAAAAACTCATATTGACCAACTTCAATAGTCATTCGAAAGAATGAGGAAGCATGGTCTAAAATGAATCCTCTTAAATGCCCTTTTATGTGCAGGCTGGGGATTTCTTAGGCTTTTTGGTCCACAAGAAATGGATTAAAATAAATCAAAATAAGACCAAGGCCATCATGGAAGCGAAAACGCCATCAACAAAGAAGGAACTTCAGTCGCTGCTGGGCAAAATTAACTTCTTAAGGAGGTTTATTTTAAACTTAAGTGGAAATACTCAAGCTTTATCCCCATTTCTTCAACTTAAGAAGGAAGGTTTTGAACGGGGTAAGCTCAACAAGAAGCTTTCGATAAGATCAATCGTTATCTTGTTCAACCTCTAATCATGTTTTCTCCTTGTAGAAATAGGAGCATGCAATTGTACATATCAACGTTTGATTTAACTTTAGGGAGCATGTTGGCTCAAGAGGATGAAAATGGCATTGAAACAAACATTTACTACCTTAGTAGAGTTTTAAATGATGCAAAAACTAGATATACTACAGTTGAAAAACTATGTTTGTGTCTATATTTTTCATGTACAATGTTGAAGCATTATACAAAACTAAGTGATGTTTATGTTTTATCTCATTTCGACGTTATTAAACATATGTTATCTAAACCTATATTTCATAGTTGAATTGGAAAATGGGTTCTTGCATTAACAAAGTATTCACTAATATATACACCTCTAAAGGTTGTTAAAGGACAAATAATGGCAGACTTTATAGTTGAGCACTCTGTAGTCAAAAGTCCTTTAGAATATATTGACCTTGAGCCTTGGAAGTTATATTCCGACGACTCTAGTCATAAAAATAGAACAAGTGTATAAGGTCAAAGGTGTTTATTTAAATCTTGTTGGATTGGGGGCAACTAGAGTCGAAATAATGGGTGACTCAGAGTTAGTTATAAAGAAAATTAGAAAACAGTATAAGTGTGTTAAAGAAAATCTTATTATCTATTTTGTAATAGCTATTCGACCCCTACAGAGGTTTAAAAGGGTGAGTATTCAAGATGTTCCTCGACTTGAAAATCATGAAGCTAATGATTTGGCCCAATTGCTTACGGGTACAAAATTTCAAAGGAAAATTTACAAGATGTAATTGAAGTCATAGGAAGATTTGTTTCTACCAGACTATCCCTATCACATTTGAAAACTACAAAGCAAGGATACACCCACGAAGAAAATTTTGAAATTCTAGCCATAGACAGCTTAACAGATGAGGATTGGAGAAAGCCAATAGTAGAATATTTGAAAAATCTAACAAATTTTATCGAAAGAAAAATCAGGTATCGAGCTTTAAGTTATATCCTTATGGGTAATGTGTTATTTAAGAAGACACTTGAGGGAGTCTTGCTTAAGTGTCTTAGCAAATCTGAAGCATATCTGGCCCTCTCTAGTGTCCATAGTGGGACATGTGGGGCACATAAAGTAGGTCATAAAATGAAATGGATTTTGTTTTGACAAGGAATATATTGGCCCACCATGCTTAAAGACTTTGTATAGTTTGATAAAGAATGTCAAGAATGCCAAATGCATGCAGGCATACAACATGTCCCTGCAAGTGAATTACATTCCATTGTGAAACCCTAGCCTTTCATAGGATGGGCTTTAGACATAGTTGGAGAAATTTGACCAACATTATCAAAATATCAAAGGTATATTTTGGTAGGTATAAATTATTTCACCAAGTGGGTTGAAGCGATACCATTAGCAAATGTTGATCAAGAAGTTGTGGTCGAATTCATCCAGAAGCATATCATATATAGGTTTGGAATTCCATAGAGTGTTACAACTGGCTAGGGATAAGTTTTTACTAGTTGAAAAGTTCATGAGTTTGTTAACAAAATGGGATTCAAATTATTGACATTTACACCTTATTTTGCCCAGGCAAACGTAGTTCGAAGCGGAAAATAAGGTGGTGATTGGATTGATTAAGAAACATGTGGGGAAAAAGCCAAAGAATTGGCACAAAATGTTGGACTAGATCTTATGGGCTTGTTGAACTTCCCCTAAAGAAGCTATAAATTCTACACCATTTCGATTGATATATGGCCATGATGCAGTATTGCTAGTTAAAATTGACCTACAATCAACTAGGACTCAAAGACAACATGAGATTCCATCTTAAATGTATTGGGATATGATGTTGGATGGATTTGTTGAACTAGACGAAGAAAGACTAATTGCCTTAGAATTATTGAGAACGAAGAAGAAGAGGGTGAAAAAAGCTTATAACAATAAGGTAAAAGTTAAGTCATTTTTTACTGATGATTTAGTTTGGAAAGTAATTAGGCCTATGGATTAAAAGGATAGAACCTTGGGAAAATGGTCCCCGAAATGGAAATTCCCTTTTTATTTTGTTCGCATCCTTTTTCTAATTCATCCACTTAGGAGGTAGAATCCATAGTTGTATCCCATTCAGCAGTTTGAGACTCTGGTTTAGTAAAGATCACTTTGAAGCATCCCTAATTCAATTGTATTTAGCAACGACACTATCAATCATCATCCCAAACTCCATGATAACTTCAAAATTTTCAAAAGTGATGTCCAACACTTCCGCTTGCTTCAAGATATTTTTAAGGGAAAATCTGGAAGAAACGTATATTTCAAGAAGTTGAAAGAGGTCAATATTAAAGGCCTTTGCTTTGATCTTCTAAAGTAGAGCATCATCGGGCTCGCTTGAAGCATTATCTCCTAATACCGTCAAGACACTAGCACTTTTATCAGAAGAAATATCCCTGGAATTGATTATGTATTTTAAGTATTCCAGAGGTTTTCTTTGTTTTAAAGCCTCTAGTTCTTCTGGAGACAGACCTGCAACGGTCCCTATCGAAGGATCTTTCCCCTCAGGAGCAGCATCAATAGTCATTGTGTTGCTGACTGGTGCAGGTGTTGGTTTTTCTTAAGAATTGTTTTCCTTTTCATTGCCATCGTCAGCATCAAGGTTTTCATCTTCAATATCTTCCATGTCAACGTCTGCATGATAGTTAAACAAGGTCGCATTTTCTTCTTCTTCTTCTTCTTCTTCTTCTTCTTCTTCGTCTTCGACATTCGGGTTTCCACCAAATTCCTCAAGAATCTTGTGAGAACCATCTTCAGACGTGTTTTCGACAGTCTGCATCTTGGCTTCTTGCATTTGGATATCCCAAATTGATTTGTTAATTTAAGCCATGGGCCCTTACTCAGAGCCTTTTGGAGATGATGGTTGATGGGTGGTAGCATCAGTCATAATTTGTTTGACAACAGGTTCTTTAGAAGTTTCGGTTGCATCCTGAAAATGTTTGGAAATCAATTATGTGAAAGTTAAAGATAAGAAAAAGTGATTTAAAGATGGTGAGATTTGTTTTATCTTGGGAACAATAGGCTCATGGATGGAGTTTCCACTCTCAGCTGGTTCTACAATCTATATAGGGGTGGGATCAATTTCATTGATGGTTGGAGGAACTATTTTCTTCACCTTACCCTTAGTAATCTTCGTCAAAGATTGGGTAGGAACCTCAGTGGTCTTTTGCTTCTTAATTCTTATCAAAGGTTTGGAAGTATCTAGTGAATGATCACAATCAAAACTTGATAGTTCAACTTCAATACTTTGTTGGTTACGCTTCTTGGGCGTTGCTGGTGGTTTTCTGACGGTCTGAAGAAAAGTATGTTGAAAAATGAGAAAACAACATAAAGACTAAAAACACGAAGGAGAGTATGCATGCCATACCTTAGTTGTGGCTAAAGTCTTGGTATCTTTGGTCTTGGACTTGACATAGCTTTTTGTTGAAGATGTTTTACTGGGAATCTTTATAGTTGCAAGGAAAAAGAAAACAAGATAGTTATCATACGAATGGGAAATATAAATATTTAGAAGTAAAGAGGTTAGTCGAAGAACCTCCCATTCCACATATTTAAGTATCAGAGAAATCATGTGAACATGTTCTAGACTAATATGAAGGTGCCTTTTGAAACTGTCTAAGGTAAGTTTAGTCGAAACCACCCGCTCAACATGTTTGATTCTTCAAGAAGATTCTTTATGAAATCCCCACAGACGAACCAATCTGGAAATGGAAGGCTTAGGGCCACACCGAATTCAGCACTAGGTAGTCGGGGAAATCTGGAAGGATACAAGTTAAAAGTTATTTCATAACATTATTCAAGTTTAACGTACGAAGGCAGTTTTAACGTTTCCATTTTCTTGATAAATTTATCTCTCAAAGTAGTTACGACTTTGTGAATGGTTCGACCAATGGCATCAGGTCTGTAAGAAGTTTCAAAGTATTTCTGGAATGCTTGGATTTCCTTGATATGAGTTGAAGTACATTTCTTGACCTTTTCCTACACAAAAGAAAAATATTTGATGAGATGTTGAGTAAATGCATCAACATTTAAGAATTCCTCATAATAGTAATCATGCCACCAAGAGTCAAATTCTTGAGTGTACAAAAAGTAGGGTTTAAATGCTACGAGAGAGAGTTTGGTTTGACCTAAATATTTAGATAGGAGTTCGTTACTTTTCTCTTCTTAATCAATCATGTTGTAAAGGAGAAGGTAATTATTCTTAGCGAATAGAGGTTTGCGTAAAATTTGGATCAGACCAAACTGTCGAGCAACAAGGTTATGTTGGTAGCTTAACAAAGCAATGTGGTTTTTTGAGGGTTTCAATCTAAGTGGTATATTTCTAGGAGTAAGTAATGCTTCCCAGATAAAAATAGACTCTTCTTCTTGATTTTTGAAGGAACATGGAATTTTCTTGTGAACCACTCAGGTCCAATCTTCCTAGAAGAAAATGAAGCCATGGAAGGAGTGAATTTATAATGCTTCACAAACACCATCACAAACTTGGTGAAATTTTGTTGAAGGTTATGTCCTTCTTTGTTGTGTGTTAACTGAGCCAAGTAGACTCCTTCGACACTCTTATTTTTTATTTCGTCAGAATCTGCATCGACAGGGTTGAGATATGGAAGAGAAGCTTCGAAAGAGGCATTCAACCATAGTTGAAGCAACCAGAAAGGACCAACAAATAATAGGATTCCTTTCCTATTAGTATTCTTGATATTAATTACTCCTTCACCTAGAGACTCATAAAGATGAGCCAAGATTATTTCACTCATAGAAAGATTGTGTCCCGCATGGAGTTGGTTTGTTATGATGATGAATTTATTTGCTATTTGAATAGATCTTGAGTAGAAGATGTAACAAGTCAGGCATAAAGAAAAAAATGAAATATGCTCTCGATTAAATACTTCGTCAGGTTCTTTGTCATGGTAGTGTTTGATGTAAGTGTTGTATGTTTCTCTAGAGACTTCGAAGTCAAACATGTCTTTGGCCAGATAGTTTGGGTCGAAAACCTCGCCAATAGGTTTAAGTCTTATAATGGAGGCTATGCCGAAAAGGGTTGGTGTCATCATTCCACATGGGAAATGAAAGGTATGACGTGTATTATCCCAAAAGTTAAGGAAGAAACTAACATGATTGAGCAATCAACAAGTCCTATTTTCGACAATTGGATTAAATCGAAAGTACCCATGTCTTTCCAGACTTGGTATTTTTTCCTTTTCTATATTTGCTAACCAAGCCAAGTAAATGTTTTTATCCTTAGGATCCCTAAATAAAGGAGATGTTCGAAAAACCCTAAACCCATTATTCATATAACCTAAATTGATAGGTTCATCTGTCAAAAGATCGCCTTATTGACTAGGATCAAGTTTTTCCTCAGTATGGACCTCATCTTTAACCTCAGATTTTCTAACATTTGCTATGGGTTTATATCTATCATAAGTTGGAAAAAAATTATTTGAGTTTCTCAGCATCAACTGATGGATCTATTATGGGTCCTAACATGGCATAGTTTTCAGCAGAAATGGAATTAGGGAGTAATACTTGAGATTGATAGATTCGCCTTTGTTCTTCAGTGAACAATTTAGGAACATACTGTTGATTACCAACAACTTAAGGTCCCATAATTTTGTGGACTAGAGGAAGACTAGAATATTTTTTGTCTTGTTTCTTCTTTGTATCCTTGTTAGTAGTGGTGGAAGACGCCATTTTTATGGAAAGAGCTTGGTTGAAAACTTAGTGTGATGAAGAAGGAAGAAGATAAACAAAGAATTAGAGTCGTAGAGAATCTAGAGAGAGAAAAGTGTTTGAAATGAAATAAAAAGGGTATTTATAGGCTGGAGATTGAAATGGTTCATTGGAATACATTGAAGGTGGATTTCATGAGTGGGACGCGTGTTGATAGGAGAGCTTGTTTGGAAAGTGGTGGCAATTATAACTACCCATGATCTCCTAAAAACTAGGAGTGTCATGATTGAAAAAAAGATTCACACGCAAGGTCTGAAAATATATTTTGCAAAAGCGTCATAATGATTATGACGTCATCAGAACATGAGAGTTTTTGCGTCGAAATGAACATTTAAAAAATTCCCTTTTCTTCAGTATGTCGAAATGGACATTTTTAGGGGGAAATTTGTTAGCTGATGTTTTCGACGCCATGTTATTTTACAAATGTGAAAAATATCTTTGGAGATATTTGAGCTTTCGAAGAAGAAGGCATAATTTTCTAAGGACCGGTCAAAGTTATTCCTTTGCAAGAGGGAAATGTTGGATGGGACTTAGAAATATTTTTTAAGTTTTTCTTATAGGTTCGACATATGAAGATGTTACCTTCGGCAATATTTTTTGAATTTGAATAAGGAATAAATAAATTTTGTCCTTATTCAATTTCAATAGAAGACGCGTGGAGCTTCAAGAAGAAAGGAAGACATGTCGAGCGAAACATGTCATGTTATGAAAGAAAGGCCGTTGGAAACAGTTGTTTCAATTTATTATATATAGGAGTCTTAGTGCTAGGATTCAAGGGTGTTAATTAATTTGTACAAAATCGCACATAAACTAAAAATATCTGTGTATTGAGAAAAGAGTCCTTTGAGAATTATACGTGTAAGCACCATCTTTTTTTTTTACACAATTTATCATTCCAGAATTTACTTCTAGCACTTTTCTTTCAATTTTCTTTATTTCACTTTATTTACAAGTTTTGTAAGTTTACTTTAGAAATTCACTTAGATCGAAATCAACATTGTTGAAGGACTATGAATACTGTCGAAGTGTTATTCATTTCAAAGAACAAAGTTTAAATAAGAACCCATGTCTTAGGATCAATCTAGTTGATCCTGTGAGTAACTAAGAACTTTTCGTTGTTTTTAGAAGACTAGCGCTTGTTTACCAATTTCATTGTAAACAATGTGATGTTGTGATGAACATGATGATTGATATGATGTTTTGTGTGGTGTATGATGGGGTGGTGAGAATTAAGATGATCTTGAGTAATTTTAGGATAATTTGGATAATTAGAATAATCATTTGGAATTATTTTAATTAGTTTAATAGGATAATAATAAGAAGTAGAAAGTATAAGGACAAGGTGGTAATATTGTAATGTGAGGGTAAGATGGGAAGACCATAGAAAGGGTCCAAGGGTTAAACAAGGAATAGAAGGAAAAGTGTCTAATTTTGTGTGATCTCTAAAGTAAGAGGTCTTAGAACAAGATTTGGCTCTACAATATTATCTGATTTTTGATGATACCAAATGAGTATATTTGTGTGAACAATTCTGTTATACTAATGTTTGTTATTGTTGAGTACTTAACAAACATGTTCTGCTTATGATGGATGGTGTGACTAAGACATTATAAGAGAATTAGTTCTACTTATACACTACACAAGTTATGTTGAACAGTAGCAAGACAATCTAGAAGGCTCTAAAGTGTAAGCTTTGATATTTTTCCAAAGAAATAAGTTAGAAGATCTGAAGGCAGAAGTTGCTACTTAAGTCCAGATGCTGAAGACTGATGTTTCCGAAGACAACGGGTTCTAAAGAAACCGTCAGAAGATCTGAAGACAAAAGTTTCTACTCAAGTCCAAATGCTAAAGAGTCAAGTTTCTAAAGACCCAGAGTTCAAAAGATAAGGGTTTTAAAGACAAAGTTCTGAAGACTATGAAGACGTAGTTCTAAAGATTCTAAAGACTTGAAGTTCTAAATAACCAAGGCTCCAAGAAATAGGTTCTCACAACCAAGTGCTGAAGACTCTGAAGATGCAGTCCTGAAGACTCTGAAGGCTTGAAGTTATGTTAACCTTATGTTATGTTCTCACTTCTAAACTCATGCTCGCAGAAGCCTCTGAAGTGAAGAAGGGAAGAAGATAATGCTAACGTGGTACAAATAGTACATGGTACAATCAACACTTTATTCCACTACCATGAAAGGACAGACGCGTCGCTAGTTCTTGTCCCTCACGTTACTGTTCAACCTGCCAATGTTTCTGGAAATTCCAAGAGTATTCCTCAATGGATATATTATTTTATTGGCTATATAAAGGCTTTAAGACTAAGAGAGAAAGTTGTCAATCATCTAAATATTCATGTGTAAATGTTGTTCATAGCTTTCACATTCTTAAGTCACCGTTCTTAAAATTGTTTACATATTCAGCTTTTTAGAAGCAACATTCTTATAAACAAAACTTGTATTCAAACAGTTATTTGATATTCCTTAAGGGACCGGGTAGGTCTGTATTCTTAAGAAGTCTAGGACTTGCCAGTTTTAGAGGTTGTTAGTCACTTGCGGGTAGCTTGTGCATTGTAATAATCGGGTTGATTCTTATACAGGATTTTGCTAAGGGGATCGGGTAGGTCTGTATCCTTAAGAAGTCTAGGACATATGTGTCTTAGAGGTTGTTAGTCACTTGCGGGTAGCTTGTGCAAATTGTAATCAGTTTTTTTATAGTGAATTAAGTCCTCGATTGAGTGAGGCGAAACCACCTTGACGGGTGGACTACACTAGCTTGATAATTTTCAAGTGAACTAGTATAAACATACATTGTTCTTTACTTCCTATTCTTACTTATTGGTATTATCAAGAGTGAATATTAAAAGGATTTTAACTTAAAGATGAATATTTTTAAAGAAAAGTTTTTCATTTTAAAACCCAATTCAAACCCCCCCTTATTGTGTTTTTCACACCTTCAATTGGCATCAGAGCTCCGGTTCTGAGGAGATAAAACTTTTTTAATTTTTATCAAAACTTAAAAGTGTCCAGTACCAATCCAGTGTGTGTGAAAAACTCATAAGTGAAAATTGTAGCTATTTTGTATATACTTTTTGTTTCACTTATCAACTTTTTATTGTATAAATTGTATTTAATCGAGTTTTTGTGTATTACTGTTTGATAGTTTTTCATTCATTTTATAGGTATTGATGTGTATTTGAAGCATGACAATAAAGTGTCGAATACATGGCTTCAAACATGCAATATTGAGCAACTCGTCAATGAATAAGGCTCAAAATAAAAGAATAATAAATCATCAACTTGGTTTAAATTTAGGCATTGTTAGATAGATAATTGAATAAGCTTTTCAACACTTTGAATCAGGCGTAAATCAGAGTTACGGTTCTCAAGTTATGGAGAAAACAAAAAGATGATTTTTTTTCTCATGACAGTAGAGCGTGCTTAGCAGGATTATGCTGCTTAGCGCAGTCCCTTGGACAGAATTGCGTTAAAAAGGCTAAAACACACATTTTTTAGTTTATGTTTTGAGGTATTTGTTTGTAACTCTTCAAACCTTAATTTTTAATACATTAGCTTAGAAAACAACATTAGGGCCTAGCTTATGGATGATTGGAGGTGGATTTCTCTTCGACCGACACTGACAAACCGGAAGATTTATGGTTTATCTCTTCTCCCCTCTTTTTATTTCTCTTTTGTTGGGTATTTTTTGTATATTTACTTTGAACATATGTATATTAGTTGATCATGATGTTGTATAAAGCTTGCTTTACAAATTAATCTTGATGTCTTCTTTGATCTTTTTGCTTTATATTTGGATTTGGGTTGTTATAGACATATACCTCACAAATCTTTATTAGGGATGGATATCTATTAGTTTATAGATTATAGAGATATATTTAAAGCTAATATTCACTTTGGGTGCTAAAGCTTAATGCCTTCGTGTTGTTGTAGCGCGCAAGACATTATCGTTAGAGTAATACGGTTGGTCTCGTGACTTGGCGTTAGACATAACCTTCATTGTGGGTACATCTCATGGTATCTGTGATGATTTTGATGAGTACAGTAGGTTGAGTACAACAGATCGATAGATTTAAGTTGGTGATGAGTAGTGTACATTCATACCGGATAAGTTGTCTATCCTTTATAGTTTTTGTTTATATTTATTTTTTGTTGATACCTTTTCCATACAATCCATTAAACCCCCAAACTTATTAACAATAAATTTGTCAAATGGAATTTCAATACACCAATCTTTGTGGACATTATATGATATAACCTATATCACCCGATAAATTAATAACTTACTTTTTACTTGCCGCTTTACCGCCGCAACAAAAACCAATGGCTACATCTAATTACAATGTTGATAATAAACATAATGATAAAGATCACTATAGTTAAAAACCTCATATGTTTGATGGGGAGAAATTTGACTATTAGAAGTATAGAATAGAAAGTTATTTTATGACATATGACTTAGATATATGGGATTTGGTAGTTGATGGATACACTCACCTAATAGATGATAAATGTCATAAGATTGCAAGAAGTACAATGACAGAAGCACAAAAGAAAATATGTAGAAATCACGACAAAGCAAGAACCATTCTTCTAAGTGTTATTTCATATAATGAATATGAGAAAATCACAGATAGAGAGACTGCAAAGTCTATCTTTTATTCTCATTAGATGACACATGAAGGCAACATACAAGTAAAAGAAACAAAGACTCTGGCCTTAATTCAAAAACATGAAGCCTTCAAGATGGAAGACAGCGAATTTGTGGAAACAATGTTTTCAAGATGTCAGACTCTTGTGGCAGGACTTATGGTTCTAAATAAAGGTTACTCTACTGCAAATGACGTTAAAAAGATTATCAGAAGTTTGCTTGTCAAATGGAGACCAATGGTAACTGCTTTAAAATTGGCAAAGGATCTAAACAACACCTCTCTTGAGGAGCTGATTAGATCTTTAAGAAGTCATAAAATAGAGCTGGAACAAAATGAACCTCATAAGAGGATAAAATCAGTTGCTCTAAAATCTACTTCTAGGAAAACCAAGGCTTATCAAGCTAAGGAAGAATAAAAGAATCTGAAGAAGATTCAGATGATGATGAACTCTCTCTGATATCTAGACAAATAAGTTAAATCTGGAAGCACGAGCAATGCAATTTCAGAGGTCAATGTAGGACATATGGAAGAGGTGGATCCATTTCTGGTCAGTGGAATGCTTTTGGAAAAGAAGTCACTTGCTTTGAATGCAACGAGGCTAGACATTACAAAAATGATTGTCCAAAGCTTAAGAAAGATAAGAAGCCTAAGAAGGCTTACAAAGTTAAAAAGGGTCTCATGGAAATATGGGATAATTTAGAATCAGAAGATGAAGATTCTAATGAAGAGCATGCAAAATGGCATTCATGGCCAAGACCAGTAAGAGAGAAGCAACATCAGAAGACAAACTGACACTCAACTATGAGTCAGACTCTGATGATGACAAAGAGGTACTTTCTTCCTTATCTCGTTCTGAACTTGAAATTGGTTTATCTAAATTAATGAAAAGTACTCTAAGTAAACACAAAATCTTAAAAAGAGTTTTGTAGCTACTTCTGAGAACACTACTATAAATGAGCGAAACATTTCTGACTTAAATGAAAAATTATTTGTTTTAGAAAAATAAAACATTGCTCTGAAAAGTAAAGTGTCTAAATTAGAAGAGATTTTCTCTAACACATTTGTTACTAACGAAGTAATCAGATATGATAGAGCTTTTCAACACTTCCTTCTAAAAGCAAAGATAGAAGCAAAATTGCTTCAATGATCTATGGTGTTAGTATAAATGTAAGCATAGGCTTGGGATATTCAAGACCATCAAAGGAAATTGAGAAGACTCTGAATGTCAAACCAAAACCTCTTTCTGAACATTTCATGCTTGTTGGCACATATTTGAAATATCCAAAACAAGAAGATTATGATACTACTGTAGCATAAACACGGACACAAAAGGAAGCTTCTAAACCAAAGAATCATGCACAAATTTCACATGATTATCCTATTGCACAAAAGTTCAAAGGTGTCAGAAACTTTGTAACTTCTAACAAGAGAGCACCCAGAAACTAGGTACATAAGGATCAGATAATCTACATTGCATATTTCCTTGATGGAACCACTAAAACACCAGTCATGGTAGCTGGACAATGGATGCTCGCGACACATGACGGGCGAAAGGCATATGTTCCAAGATTTGGAACTTAATTCTGGAGGCAATCTTGGGTTCGAAGGAAATCAGAAGGGAAATACCATCGGCTCTAGAACAATTGGTAATGGTAAATTCCCTTCTTTTAATAATGTTCTTTTAGTCGAAGGTCTGATGCATAACTTATTTTTAATTAGTCAACTTAGTGGCAATGGTTATGACATCATTTTTAATCAAACACCCTGTAAAGCTATTAGTCAGAAGGATGGCTTAGTTCTGTTTAATGGCAAGAGGAAGAACAATATTTACAAAATAAGATTATCATATTTGAAAAATCAAAATGTGAAATGTCTTCTGACTGTTCAAGAAGAGCAATGGGTCTGGCATCGACGTCTGGGTCATGTTACCTTGAGAAAGATATCTCAACTAAATAAACTTGGATTAGTCAGAGGCTTTCCCAATCTGAAATATACTTCAGATGCCCTTTGTGAAGCTTGCCAGAAAGGAAAATTCAAAAACCTCCTTCAAAGCTAAAAAGATTGTTTCTACTTCTAGGCCATTAGAACTTCTTCACATTGACTTATTTGGACCAGTGAAAGTTGCTTCTGTTAATGGTAAGCAATATGGACTTGTCATCATTGATGATTATAGCAGATGGACATGGGTAAAATTATTGAAACACAGGGATGAGTCATACTCTATATTTGCTTCTTTCTGTTCCCAGGTGCAAAATGAAAGAGATTGCGAAATAGTCAGAGTTCGAAGTGATCATGATGGAGAATTTGAAAATAAAGATTTTGCAAAACTTTTTTATTTAAATGGCATAGCACATGATTTTATTTGTCCTAGAACTCCATAACAAAATATGGCTGTAGAAAGGAAAAATATAACACTGCAAGAAATGGCTCGCACCATGATCCAAGAAACTCAAATGGCAAAGCACTTATGGGCAGAAGAAGTGAATACAACGTGTTACATTCAAAATAGAATCTCCATCAGAACTATTTTGAGCAATACTCCTTATGAATTGTGTAAGAATAGAAATCCAAAAATTTCCTATTTCCATCCATTTGGATGTACTTGTTATATGTTAAACACTAAAGAGAATCTAGGTAAGTTTAATTTCAAAGCACAAAAGTGTCTGCTATTAGGATACTCTGAACACTCTAAGGGCTTTAGAATCTATAACACATAATCACAAATTGTGGAGGAATCAATCCATGTTAGATTGGATGATAAGCTTGACTATGAAAAGTCAAAGTTGTGTGAAAAGCTTCCAGATGTGACTATAATGTTCACTGAACCAAAGGAGAAGATTCAAGAAGATAATGAATCAGAAGATCCTTCTTCTGATGTTGTTGATAGTCCTTCTAATCAAACTCAACCAAGGAAGAACAAAATCACATCCTCTCATCCTGAAGATCTCATTCTTGGAACTAAAGATGCTCCAACCAGAACATGATAAGCACTTAAACCTTCTGATGAAGTGCTTATGGGTTTAGTTTCTTTAATAAAGCCTACATATATTGAGGAATCCCTTTTAGATAAGGATTGGATTCTAGCTATGCAAGAAGAACTAAACCAATTATCAAAGAATGATGTATGGGATCTTACTCAGAAACCTAATGGTGTCCACATTATTGGAACCATATGGGTGTTCAGAAACAAGCTCATTGAGAAGGGTGAAGTTTTCAGAAACAAAGCACGATTGGTTGCACAAGGTTATAGTCAAAAAGAAGGAATAGAATATACTGAAACCTATACAACAATTTCTAGGTTAGAAGTTATTCAGATGTTATATTCTCTTTGTGCAAATCATAACATCATACTTTATCAGATGGATATTAAGAATGCATTTCTGAATGGTTATATTTCAGAAGAACTGTATGTCAAACAACCTCCTGGCTTTGAAAACTCGGAGAATTCAGACTTTGTTTTTAAACTAAAGAAATCTTTTTATGGCTTTCAACAAGCTTCTAGAGCTTGGTATGACAGATTGAGCAATTTTCTTTTAGAAAATAAGTTTACCAGAGGAAATGTTGACACTACACTCTTCGGAAAAACATTCAAATTGATATTCTAATTTTTCAAATTTATGTTGATGATATTATTTTTGGTTCTGCTAATCCATCCCTTAGCGAGGAATTCTCTAAGTTAATGTAGGCTGAATTTGAAATGAGCGTGATGGGGGAATTGAAGTTCTTTCTGGGAATTCAGATTGATTAAAAACCAGAGGCTACTTACATTCATCAAAGTAAGTACACCAAAGAACTTCTGAAGAAATTCAACATGACAGGATGCACTGTAGCAAAGACTCCAATGCATCCAAGATGTATTATGGGGAAAGAAGAGGTAAGTGGAAAGGTATGTTAGAAGCTCTATTGTGATATGATAGGATCTCTTTTGTATCTGATTGTATCTAGACCTGATATTATATTCAGTGTCCATCTTTGTGCTAGATTCCAATATGATCCTAGGGAATCTCATCTAACTGTTGTTAAGAGGATTCTAAGGTATCTAAAAGGAACCCCTAACAGTGGCTTGATGTATGAGAAAACATTAGAGTATTCTCTTTCTGGTTTCTGTGATGCAGACTACGCTGAAGATTGACTAGAGATGAAGAGTAATTATGGAAACTATCAGTTTCTAGGAAAAAATCTAATCTCATGATCAAGAAAGAGGAAGTCAACAATTGCTCTTTCAACAGCAGAAGCAAAGTACATTTCAGCAGCACTATGCAGTACTCAGATGCTATGGATGAAGAATCAGCTGGAAGATTACCAGATATATGAGAATAAAATTCCTACCTTTGTGATAATATTTTTGCTATTTGTTTAAGTAAGAATCTTATCCTACACTCTAGGGCTAAACACATAGAAATCAAACATCACTTTATTAGAGATTATGTTCAGAAAGGGATCCTATCTTTGAAATTTATAGATATAGACCATCATTGGACTGACATTTTTATAAAACCCTTAGCTGAAGATAGATTTTTGTTTATCCTAAAGAATCTGAAAATGGGTCTATGTCCATAGTAAGATGTCATTAGAATCAAACGTGTTTTAGTCATATTATGAAGGGAAAGAATTCTAACTTAAACAAAAGATTTCTAATTTGTTTTACCTCAATCGTCATAAGATGTTTTAGTCAGAAATGTTCCTGATCAGATGGAAATATTCGTGGTTTTCCAAATGCTGAGAATATCAAATGCATTACCTAAATAGGCATAGTGTCTATCACACTCTACCTAGGTCACGCACGAGCAGTTATTTTTCTAGAAATTGATTAATCATGATTACATTTATTTATCTACTCCTCTTCACTAAATCTTGGGAACAAACGTTTAATGCCTTTGTATGATACTCCATGTTTTATTCCAATTAAATGTTTTCCTATTCTTTCACCTTAACGTTTAATCTACTTCATATTTCATTTCCTTCTTTTAGTAGTCAGTGACGTTATTTGAGTGTTTCAATCGTCTTACTTCGTGAACTGCTTGACTGACTTTTTATACCTCTTCTTATCTATAGTCATTCATCAAGTCTCCTTCCTTGAATCATCTTCAATTGTCTCTTCTTTTCAAACTTGTCTGCATACCATGGTTGTTATAACCTTTCAAGGAGATGAGAATCTTCTCGAAGTAATCAAAGAGAAAATACCCAACTATGTCTCCGACGATGGTTTTATCAACGGGCTTATTAAAAATAAAGGATGGTATGGGTATGAAACAATGCTAAGATTTCCTATTTATCCTAACCTCTTAAATAACTTTTGGCTTCTTGCTTCTACCAGTCCGAATGAAAACTCCATTCATTCCTACATCTTTTTGGCGTTTCAAAAACCATCACTCGCTCTTCCATTAATGAAGTCATCCAGAGTCCACCTTTACATACCTCTTGCATGAATGTTGACATGTTTCCAAATGTTACTAACACCTCATTTATATATGATCCCCTTAATTTAGATTATTTTAAACCACTTGCAAAATTTTAGTTTCAGCTCCTGTTGAAAAATCTTCATCACAGAGGAGAAGATATTGATAAAGTTTTTCCTAGGGATATCTGTCTTCTTTATTGCCTTTGCAAGAGTATTTCAATTCATATTTTGGAAATAACATTCAATCATCTAAAGCTATCAATCCTAGCATCCATAAACTCTCATAAATCACTCATTTTGTATGGACGTGTATTGTCTGAACTGTTTGAGTTAGCAGGTATAATTGAAATTGTTCAAAGAAATCATTTCATCATAGGCAATGCTCTATTTGATATGAGTTGTGATGTGTTTAAAGTTTAGATAGCTTTCCATGTCTGTGTTCATTCTGTTGTAATCTCCTTCGGGTATCAATGAAAAGTTTTTTTATCTTTTCTTGTCATTTCTTCTAGTCTTTATGTTTTTCACACATAATTACCTTTTTGATTATGACAAAAAAAGGGAGTAATTAAATGAACGTAAATTTTGATTTAAATAATTTATTCCTGGAAAATATTCTCAGAAAAGAGCTACTTACATTTGAATCTAGTTAAGTTTTTGTTTCTGTTAGAGTTGTTTTTCTTTTTCAGGAAATGAGAACTCTGATTAAAGACAAAGATCTGAAAGCATTGTGCAAGGCTTATGTCTAACCTATTAGCTTCAGACTCTGAGGATATTTTTCAGTTCATAGTCAGACTCCAAGAAGTGAAATATGGAATTAGACTCCAAAGAATTGAGAATCTGGAAGTTATCTTAGTGTTGTACCCCAATTTTTGCCCCTATGATCCCTTCATCATACCATATTGTTTCAATCACAACAAGATCACATTAGGGCTTTTGGTCCTCCTCCCTACCTTTAGCTTTTCTCTTTGAGGAATCACCAAGCACCTTGACTTGTTTTATTTTGTGGTCATGAATATTTTGTCTTTATTTTTCCTTTTAATTAATAAAATGCAATGTTGGTTTGTCTTGCTTGTTACTAATGTAGGTAAAGGCAATGAGATTTAACAAGTTTCTCCATGGGTTCATGAGTTTATTTCCATGCCCTAGTAAATAAAGCTTGGGAAGTTAAAACCTTACCATTGGATTTGTTTTGGAAGAAATGGCATGGCATGGTTATTTTGGTTCACCATATTTCAAGGTTGTCAAATTTGATTCAAAAGTACAAGGGGGTTGACTGAAGAAGTATTCATGCTTGGACAAGGCTTTGTTCCCATTGGTCACAAGTGCATATTTCTCTCAATTCTCAAGATATGGAAGTGGTTTTGGTGGATATGATTTATAATTTTCATCCTCAACAACTTCTATTTACAAAGCATTTGTGTTGGTACAAGAAGTTTGTTCAAAATTGTCAAGGTTCCTCAAAGCATTTTCTTGATCTAGGTGCTAGGGTTTTGAACTTCAAAGAAGCATATCTTTCTCATCTTTTGGTATTTTTGAGTGATTCTAAAAACATCATTCTCTTCAAAGGGTTATCAAAAAATAACTTCAAAAGTTTCAAAAAGTTTTTATGTCGAAGAAACTTGATGATAAAGAAAGATTACAAGTCCTCTAGATGAGCCCCATTTTCTCATGTGTGATTTCAAATAATCATAACTTGGTCAATTTTTATCACATTGATCCCATTATGTTTCCATAATGATCTTGAGGATGTGAACTTTATGCCTTATTTTATGTGTAAAGTGAGAAAATGGATGGAAGATTCCCTAAGGATACAAAAGATTATAGGTCATTTCATGATTTGTTGCCAAATTCAACAACTCATAACTCTCTCAATTTTCGGATATTTTGAATGGTTCAAGTTTCAAAATGTCATTCAAGAGGTATATTTCATGCCATATTTTTTGTCAAGAGCAAATTCCAAGTGGAAGGCCATGTTTGGATGCAAAACATTATAAGTAACTTTTGAGGAAAATTTTGAAATATTTCTAAGTATGGAAAGTCAACTTTTTTTCCCCAACTTTGACTCAATGCAGCTTTCAGCTCAAGCACCCATTTGATTCCATTATTTTTCCATTGCAAATCTTGTAACCTCATCTTTCTAAAGCATCAAGAATCATGCTCTAAGACCCCTTGAGTTGAGAATGCCATTGATTTGAACTTGGTAACTTGGAACTGAAGTTTCTTCAAAAGTCAGAATTTGGAATCATTGGTTTAGCTTCTAAACACTCTGATCCTGCGTGTCTTTGCCTCTAAACATGTTTAGTAAACTTCCAGAAGTGATTAGCATAATAAACTGCGCGTTTTGGATGAGTTTTGATCAAATTGGAAGTCATACTTTTCTTGTTTGCAACTTCACACGATTTCCCTCAAAACATCATCATTTCACACGCTTGGAAATTCCATTTGATTCCCTATAAATAGAGGGTCATCCACCATTCATTTCCTCAAGCTTGGATAGCCAAAATCACCCTGCCAAACTTGTTCTATAACTCAGATTTCTGCAACTTCGAAATCTATTTTCAAGCCTTTTTCAATCCAATATTTCCATCAATTTACCTTCCTTGATCTTCCCTGAAGCTAACCATATAATTACATTCAAGAATCGTGCCCTATATTGCTCCATAGAAGTCCAATTTTAGATCTCTACAACTCAACTTCAATAGGTAGATTCCTTCATCAATTCTTCAAAACTTTGATATCATTATGATGCTCTCATTGCCCTGGTTCTAGTTGCAACACTTACTTTTATCCGGAAACTTGTTTTGACCATGAAATTCCAAATCCCTTTTTAAAACTTTCTTTCCAAATTGCTTGAGTTACAGTTTATATAAATTTATCGCGAAGGTGTGGTTGTCTTCGTCTTGAAGAGACGAAGCGAATGGAATAGATCTCGTACTATAATTTTATAGATTGAGCAACCTAGTTTTGAGACTCGCTGGAGGTTGAAGATGACCAACGTGTCATCCTTCAACCAATGAAACAACGTCATTTGGATTTTTTAAATTTCTGATTTACATTTGATTCAATGCTTTATTCACTAATGACCATGATATGCACAGTGCGCCAGATCCCTTGGATTTGATTATTAATGCGTTTTTACTTTCATCCAATGGTCCACATATTTTTTACTTTATTTTTCTTTTCTGATTTTTATATTTAATTGTTTTAAATTTCAAAAAAACATAGAAAATTCATTTTTAGTCACAAAATCTGAAAAAAATTATGAAAAATATTTTTGATCTTTCTCTTTCTGATTTTTATTTTTTTCAATATTTTATTTTGTGTTTTGATTTTTTTTTATATAAATTTCCACTTTATTTGATTTGTTTTAAATGTTTAAAATATTTGTATGCATTTTTAAATTCTAAAAAATTTATGAAATGATCCAATGATATTGTAACAAATATTGGTGACCTCATTTATTTTTATTTCTGACTTTGTTATTTGTTATCATTTTTGGTTTATTTTACTCATTTCTTTTAATTTTAAAAATAGTTTCTGACTTTTAAAAAATTACCAAAAATTTTATAAAATCATTTTAGTTCATTTATGATTGTTCTATGGTCTTACTTTTATTTTCTTGATTAATTTGAATATAGTTGATATTTTTCTCTTTTATTTCTATTTTAAAACCCTTTTTTGTATATATTAAATGCAATATTATTTTGTGATTATTTTCTGGATGATCTTGGATTAAATTTTTGGTCATGAACTTTGTTAACATCATTAGATCCATGGTGTTGAGTCTAACTCCACAAAAATGGATGAATGATTTTAATAATAGTTTGATTTAAATTTAATGCAAATGTGGTTTGTATATTCTGTCCCACCGCTCTTCATCTTGTCCCTTTCTCATTGCACTAAGTGTTATTGGAGCATGATCTCTATATCATGTCTCAAAACAAATGGGGCATAGATTGCTATTGACCGACCTCAAAATAGGTGCACTTCTATATAAGTCCACTTACGATTGCTTAACATAGCGCTAAATTTTGTCCCGGTTTGAATAAATGATCATTTGTGGCCCAAACCTATGTTTGCAAGCCTAAGTATGTTAATTTGATTCCTTTGATCCAATAACCTTGTGATTCATTATGTGGAGGATTTGGTTCTACCAATCCTCTAATGGATCTACAACATTTTTGGTCAATGCGGGTCACTTAAAAATCGTTGGTCATTAAATGGTACTTTTGAGGATTCCAAATGGATGATATACTTGACAAAAAGCAAATTCAACTTGTTGTGTGGAGGATTTGGTTCTACCAATCCTCTAATGAGTTCCAAATGCAAGTTTCAAGATGGTCATCCAACTAACCACTAATTATTAAATTGTTTTTACTTTATGCCCTTTTATTTTTTTATGCTTTATGTACCATTTACTTTAAGCATTACATTTTATGTCATTTTTATTTTGCTCACTTGAGCCTTTTATTTTCTCTCCTAAGACACCTAATAATCAACATGAACCATAAAAAACTTTAATGATACTTGGACTATTTCGTTACTATCCTTGGCATTATGGAGTATTAGACTTCTTGGACTTAGGATTAGAAACCTTAGCCTATGTTGGAGACCTTGTGAACTTAATTGATATTTTGTCTGGAGTTCTTGAGCTTTACCTCAAGACATTTGATTGTTTGTTTGTTTTGTGTGCAGGTTATTGTGATTATATTCCTTGTTTGTAATCTGGAATTCACCCGTATACAGCCGTTACTCTGCCTAATTTTTTTATGAAGACTTAATACACTTTAAGTTTGGTTCTCATAAGAGGTCTAGTATCTTTGCTTGCTTGGTTTCAATTCAAAGAATGGGAATTCTATCTTGGCTCATAATGTAAAGTATTGGCTTCTTGTTGGTTAGATGGTTCTTATCCCTATCTTTTACCTTATGCTTTAGGATAGCCTCTTCTTCTCCTCCCATCTTCTTAAATTTCAAAAAATCTTCTCCCTCCTTTTGAAAACTCTTCTTATTTTTAAAATTGAACTACTTTCATAATAAACTTGGACTTAGGTCCATGCATCTTCAAAATATCTTTCACAAATAAACTTCAATCAACATTAATAAAACCTTGACATTTTTTTGTGAGAAGACTACAATTCAATCAATCTCATTTCAAACCATTTTTCCACTTTGGCTTTTTTACTTTAAAAACTTTTCTCAAAAGAGTGGACTCGTGTCAATCCATGTAGTGACGCAAACAACTATACTTCTACAATATGTAGTAAAGAGAGATATTTTCCACTTGGGTGTTGAGTGAGGCATTATTGATTTTTTTAAAAATCCAAGCCATATCCTCCACTTTGAGATGATGCAAATTATCCTTTCTCATGCTTGTGGGTAGTAAGTATGTTTTTCCACACGGACAATGACGATGATGTCTTATCTCATAAAATTAACCAACACACTTGTGTTTTAAAAATTTTCAAAGGTGAAACATATGTACCCTGATCCCCTATTGCACAAAAGGTGGTACGTAAGCACTAAAGGTTTGCAACCGTGGCGGGTGCAAAAAAAATTATAAAAAATATTTCTTTTCTCACCTCCACCATCTATTTTTATACAATATTTTTATAGCCAAAATATATAATTTTTACAAAGAGGTTCTTGCGGAGTACAATAGATGTTTAGGGTGCTAATACCTCCCCTTTGCATAACCAACCCCCTTACCTAGAATCTTTCCCCCTCTTTTTGTGATATTCTCTCTTTTCCCATTTCTTTGGAAACAATAAAGCGTGGTGGTGATTTTTATTTTGATCTGTACAAGTCTAGTCAATCAAATGGCTTAGTCTTAAACATTTCTACCGCGACACTTAGTGTCATTAAAGTTTTAAAGAATTCAATTGGAATTCATTTTCATTGGCATCTATTGTACCCCAAAATTTTCCCTCTGATTTCATCAACTTTTTCTCATCACAAGACTCTTGAAGCTCAATATCAAGTTAGGGTTTGCTCTGCTCAAGACCCCTCCTTGCACTGTTGACCCAAATTATGGTTTGAGTTTGCACAAGGATGTTTTGACCTAAAATGCCAAAATTGAATTTCATGCTTCATGTTGGACTTACAAGTTTATCCATACCAAGTTTCAAGCCTTGATTCCAATCTTTGCCCAGTCAATTGGACAGTTGACCTAGAAATCAGCTGTATTGGGGAAAAGTCAATTGTGGCCAATTGACAGTCAAACCTCATGATTTTTTGACCCACATCAACATTATGAACTCATATAAACCATTTGGTCAAGTTTGGATCACAATTCCATAAGAAATTTGATCAGATCACCAAAATGGCAAAATGGTCATTTTTAGAGTTTTGACTGCACAAAGGCAATTTTTGAGTGTTTGACCTAACCAATGGCAAACCAAGCTCATATATGGACTCAAGGACTCAATGGCTTTGTCTTTACCCATTCAACAAGTTCAAAAGATCTCAAATGCATAGGATTGACAGATGAATTTTTCAGTCAACTGATCAAAATTTGACTGTATACTGAAAAGTCAAACTTTGACTTTTTGGTCAAAATCAAGTGCCAAAATTCATTTTTCATCAAGACATGTCAAATTATGAAACTTGTTCATCAAGAAACAAAAAATTACAAATTAGGGTTTAAAATGAAATTTTTCATAACTTCGAAAATTTTCTAAGTTATGAAATTTCCTTATTTTTTCCTAACTTTGTCCTATTTTTTCACCAAGATGCAAATGGATTCAAACAAAACTTTAAACATGAAAGTAGTAGTCCATTTCAAAATCTACAACTTTTATTCACAAAGTTTTCTCAAAGGAAGCTTGTATCTCAAGTTATGATTTTTGGAACAAGGGTGCAAAACATTTTTAACTTAGAGAAATTTTGCCCTATTCTAGGCAGGATTTTTGTCCAACTTCTTCGCCATTTTTCACATGGTTCCACTTGGAGTTTCAATTCGAATTACAAAGATGGATTATAATACACATTCCAAGCTTTCCAAATTGTCCAAGAACTTCTCAAACACCCTTGTGGTTAGAGAGAATCGAATTTGCAAAGTTGGCAAAAACTCACTTTTGTTCATGACCAATACATGTTCATGGCAAATGGCATTTTCAAATCAGCTTGGTTTGTGCTAGCTTGCAGGCCTCTAAACCCTTTTACACTCCTTAATTGAATGCAAATCCACTGAGCTAATGCATTATTTTGTTCATTTGGACATTGCACACAAAATTAACCCTTAAATGGAAAAAGGTAGAATGCCATTTTGATAAAGTTATGCTTTATGTCAAATACCAAATCCTTGAGGCATGGGGCCAGATCTTAGAGCCAAATCAAATCCAAAAATCCCAGTTATCAAGAGCCTAACTTGCATCATACATTAGGGCATGGTACTGGCTTGTATCACAACTTACACTTCTTTGCTTCACTTTGAAGAAACATTGCAAAAGCACTCCAACTTCCACTTCCTGTCAACACAGCCAAGAACAAACCTTGTAAACATTTTCCAGACATCAAACCAAGCCTGAAACACGACTAAACCACCCCTCATACCTCCTAATACACTAAAACACCACTTTGCTGCAAAAATAGGGCATATGCTGCAGATTGAGGTCCACAACTCAAGCCACTCGTGCGCTTTGGCTAAAACCTGTCCAAACACATTCCATACCATCCACACAAACTATTCCAAGCCCTAAACACAAGCTGTAACTCCCCTAACCTCAGTTGCCATTTTCGTTTTTCAGTTTTGCAGGTGAACTTCCATAGCACGATACAGAGTGATTCAAAGCAAGCTAGGTGTTGGAGAAGCTTCCTTGGACTTCAGGCAAGCTATACAGAAGCTCAAACTCCATTGAAGTTGGCCACATTGCTGTATACGATTTAAGCTAAAACAGGTAAAACCATGGACTTCTATCTCTCAATCTAGGAAGAGTTAAGCTTAGGTTTGTGAATGAAACATGTCCTACTCATAGCCCTGAAGCCATACATATGATCACTTTTCATTTATGTTAAGCATGCTGTGAGAATTTTAGCCATGAACATGAGGGAAAAATTAGGTTAAAATTTAGGGCCAGAGAAATTCTCTCTGGCCTTTGAGAGTTAATCCAAGTTTTTTACATGTTTGAATTCGTCTTTTGATGCTCTACAATGTTTGTGTTATGAGTTTTGGCTAAAAATCAAGGAATCAGGAGATGGTAGTTGTACAAGGAAACGCGCATTTTTTGATTCAAAAGGTTGCTGGAGGTTGAAGACAGAGTTGGCTTGGGCTGGGCCTGAGTCAGCTTGCTTTTTGCACCCCTTTTTTCCATTTGCACCCCCCTGGCCCATTATGTGAAATATTTGATATCTTTGCATTTTTCCTTTTGATTCTAACTTTATATTTTTTGCTCAAACATAAAAAACACTAAAAATATTTTTCCACTTTTTTTTACATTTATTTGGCATTTTTTTGTTTTATTAAGCATATGTATGTAAATAAATATATTTCCTTTTCATTTTAAAACCCTAAAAATAATACAAAAAATATTTATTTTTTTAGTTGTTATTTTTATTTACATTTTGAAAACATTTTCTTAAATATACATTTTTGTAAATAATTAATATTTTATTTTTTATACATATTTAGCATATTTAATATATAATATATAAATACTTGTATATTTTATTTTATTGAATACTTAAGATAAAAATATAGAAATAATACATTTTTATTTTTATTAATATATGACACTAAAAATACTTTTTTTTTACAATATACTTTTTATTTTTTAATATATATTGTACATAATTAATAAATATTACTATTTATTTAAAAACTAGGGTTTTGCCCTAAATGACAAAAATATTCAAATTTGACCTTTTCTATTTTTGTTTATATTTCACATTGAAAAATATTTTTACATACATGAAAAATCCCCTTTTTAGCATAATGCATTTTTATTTGATATTTATTTATTTGTACTTATTTAAATATTAGACATTTGTCTTGTATATTCAATATGGATGTAATAGCTTAGAATTTAATTTCTTGTCAAATATCCCCAAATTCAAACTTGTACCCTCATCCCCATAATCATTGTTGTAATAGCTTAGCATTTAAATTTCCGCATTTAAAAGCTTTCAATTATGCCATGTTTAGACTTAGGGTTTGTATGCAAATCAAATCAACAAATAGCTTGACTTAATCCAAGATAAATATGCATGAAAAAAATCAATACATAATTCACACTTGCACCCCTAGGGTTACTCCACTTGTTGCCTTCAAAAATGGGCCATGTTTGCATGTCAAGTACTTTGGCAAAACAAAACAAAAACAAACAAAATGATCATAGTCCCTCGATGATGCTATCTTGTTTCCTAAACAAAAATGATCATAGTCCCTCAAGAAAATTGTCAAAATACTTGACACTATTGCATTCATGGTCTAAACGATGACCCGCGCCCGTCCCGTTAACATCCTAACACAAGGTTGTTCACCAAATACAATGGTGAAACAACACTGTTAAAAGGGTTAAAACATGAGAAAGATCTTTGAGAAATTTAGAGTAGATAGCTCTTAGTTACTTGATTAAACTTGCAAAATACACTTGCCATTTTTAAACACACTTCACAAACACAATTTCCAAAACAACTTTCAAAACATTGAAACATCTTTTCAAAAAGAAAAACACCTTTGTAAAACATTCGAGTAAAGAATTGTTACAATGGTTGCCTAGACAAGGCATCTTTTTCAAAATATTTTCAAAAAAACCACACACAAAGCACCATTTCAAACAATTGAAAAGCAAAGGCAAGTGATCTAAGAAAGTAACTAAGAGCCCATGGATAACCATGGATAGAAAGGGTGCTAATACCTTCCCTTTCTATAATCTACTCCCCGAACCCAAGAAAACATCTCAAAGGTTTTTCCTGTGCTTTTTAACCTTTCCTTAGGATAAAATAAAAAGTCGGTGGCGACTCTTGCTCAACCGAAACATTTGCGAAAACAAACGCAAAACCTCAAGTCAGTTCTCCCACCGTATCACAGAACTGGCGACTCTGCTGGGGAAAACTTTAAAAGTGGAGTAACCTTAGGGCCTAGATCACCCTTTTGCATGACTAATTGTTTGCTTTGATTACTTTACATTTTGGTTCTCTTGTTTGGGCTTGAAATCCTACACCCGGATTTGGGAAACATTCATAGATGGCAATACGTTGTGGAAACTGTGTGGGGTATACCAACACGGTTGAAGCAATAGCTATATTAGTGCGACATATTTGTGAGTACCGGTAACCCTTGAGTTCAATCAAGGAGAGTACGGGGCCGCTGAGTGATGTCACTAAGCACTAATGACCTAGAACCTTACTTGACCATCTTGGCCTTTTATTAGGGGTAGTGAGATGACCGGCTTTGGTGCAGTCCGAAGTTGGTAGATACTCGATACTACACTCATTGAGGGTTGTTTTCTTGGAATATTTTGGTCGCTAGTTAAGTGGCTAAACCAAAACGATGAACATAGAAAATAATTCAATGATATTGAGCTCCTTAGAACCCGGTTACTATTTATAGGACAGGTTTTTAAGCCAACTACACTCAAGAGGGTACTTACCTATGAAACCTCATGCAAGCCTGAAACTAGGGTTTTGTGTGAATTGCTTGTACATGTGTTTGTGCATACATCATGAACATCATAAAGCATCATATGCATCCACTAACCATTTCAAGGGTTTGGATCTTCATCTTTGTTCTTGTTTTGTAGGTCATGGAAATTCTTCGCAGGAAAACTATCCAAGTCAACCTTGTGAGAATCCCTCCTCAACTCAAGGAGCTTACATCCAGAATTCCAGAAAGTTCTCTCTTCAGTGAAAGACATGGTAGACTTCTCAACCTAGTCAACACCAGCATTGAAGAAGACATGGTGAAAGTGTTGTTCCAATTCTTTGACCCCCTTCACCACTGTTTCACATTCCCCGACTACCAATTGGTGCCTACTTTGGAGGAATTTGCTCAACTCCTGAGAATTCCTATTCTTAATCAACTACCCTACAACGGTACGGAAAAAGAACCAAAACCTGAAGATGTTGCTCAAGCACTACACTTGCAACCATCTGACATCAAGGGGAATTGGGAAACCAGAAGTGGTGTCAAGGGCTTCTTGGCAAAATTCTTGTTTGAGAAGGCACAAGAGTGTTGGAATTCCCGGGATCTGCAAGCCTTTGAAGAAATTGTGGCACTCCTTATATATGGGTTGGTCTTGTTCCCAAATCCTGACCAACTTATAGATGTGAATGCTGTCAAGATCTTCATATCCAGGAATCCCATACCTACATTGCTTGGGGACATCCTCCACTCATTTTACACACGAACAATGAGGAAGAGAGGTGTCCTCATGTGCTTTACTCCTCTCCTTGCGAGGTGGTTTATTTCTCACCTTCCACAATCAGTTTTGAAGAGTGAACAAGGCTTGAGGTGGTCGCAACGGTTGATGACCCTCACACATTCTGATGTACATTGGTGTTCTCGGTCCAGAGAAAATGTCATCATCATCGATCATTGTGGTGAGTTCCCTAATGTTCCATTACTTGGCATTAGGGGAGGAATTACCTACAACCCCTGTCTAGCTTTGAGACAATTTGGATACGCTCGGAGGGATGGCCCTCATGACATGCTGATTCCTGACCTAGTTTTTGACTTCGACAACGATGCGCAAGGACTTCGCCAAAGATTCATCAGAGCTTAGAGGATGCCTAACAAGGTAGATAGCAAGACACTGGGGCACAAGAACTCCATCCCTCTTGAGCCTTACCTCAAGTGGGTACGAACCCGCGCCCAGAGTCTTATGATGCCTTACCCTCACATTCTCCCTTTGATCAAAGAACCTGTTAAGGAAGGAGAGGTTCCATACACCATTCTACATCCTGACATGCCAACATCATGGGAGGAAATGCAGAAGAGTTGGATCCAACTCAAGGAAGAAAGGGATACTTTTTAAGCCAGCTTCTACGCCAGTGAGAAGAAGGTTTTGGAGCTTACCCGTCGACTTTACGAGGAGGAGACCCTTAACACTTACATCGCACCAAATAGGATGCGCAACGTCTTTTTACCTTAAGAAGTTTTTGTAATATTTGGCCCATGGGGCATTTATGTACTGGAAAAATTTCTTCTTATTAATATGACGTGTGTTCTTTTTGTCTGCAACAATTTTGAATTTCTAAATCCTTGAATGCATTACATGAATAAACATATCATTCATCATATGCATAAACAGGTCTTCACACCAGGTTTCCTTATCTTTCTGCTATTTATTTCAGTAAGATGGATATTGAGCAGACGGTCAAAGATCTTCAGACACAAAACTCGCAGTTTCAACAGCTCCTTATGACCTTGGCAAAGGGTCAGGAGGATCTTAAAGCACAGTTAGGTAATAAAGAGCAAGAAAAAGGAAAAAAGAAAAAGAAAAGAGTTGGGGTAGCTACACTGGGAAGAAGATTTGAGAATGAAGCTAGGAGAGTTCTTGAATTCCCCTCCACATCTGATGAGGGGACCAGTAAGGGAAAAGGAGCTGCATTACCTTCTGAATCCGAGGCTGAAGAGGAAGAGGTTGAGGAAGATGAAGATTATTCAGAGCAGTAATACCCGCCAGCGGACGACAAATACAAAATCCTGGAGGATAGACTGGCAGCTATGGAGCTGCAAAGGGTTCCCGGGTTAGATTTTGAAGAATTGGGATTGATTGCTGGGATTGTGATCCCTCCAAAGTTTAAGGTGCCAACTTTTGCAAAATACGACGGTCTGTCTTTCCCGAAGATGCACCTGAGGTCAGAAGTGCATAACTTGGAAGCAACTGCCTTCTATCGCCAGTATCAATACAACGCCGACTTGGCGCCAACCCGTACTCAGTTACAAGGTATAGGGATGGCCTCAAATGAGGGATTCAAAGAATACGCTCAGAAATGGCGCGACTTGGCCGGAAGGGTACAACCACCGCTTTCAGATAGGGAGCTAGTTGATATGTTCTTGGGGACCCTATCTGGCCCTTTCTTCAACCATTTGATCGGGAGCTCTTCTGCAGGGTTTACCGAACTGATTCTGACTGGCGAACAGGTGGAAGCTGGTATTAAGAGCGGAAAAATTCAAAGGGATGCATCTGCCTCCACAACTGTTAAAAAACCGTTCCCGGCCAAGAAGGAAGCAGCTGTTATATACTCTCAGAAAGGATCGGGAAGAACTGAGCATCGGCCGACTGTAAGGGCCATGATGATTCAAAATTCGTCAAATGATCATCCTTGTAACAATCAGTCTAGACCTAAACAGCAATGGGGAGAACGGCCACAACGGCAGTTCACCCGCATCCACATGACACCCGCACAAGTTCTTCCCCATTTGTTGAAGCTGAATCTCACCAATATCAAAGAGGCGCCAAAGAATGTGAATACCACTTCCCCACATTATCATCCCAATGCAAAGTGTGCCTATCATTCTGACAGCGCCGGGCATGACACTAACAATTGCTGGGCGCTTAAGAATAAAATTCAGGATTTGATAGATGCTAAAGAGGTTGAGTTCGACGCCCCTGAGAAGCCGAATGTAATCTCCGCTCCAATGCCAAAGCATGGTCGCAATGTCCATGCTGTTGAAGAAGATCTGTTTGTTTCTACTATTGATGATCTGATAACTCCACTACTGACAATCAAGTTAAATTTGTTGAAAGTTGGGATTTTCCCAGGTTGTAAAGAAGATTGCTACCTTTGTTCCTCCTTACCAACCGACTGTCCACTGTTGAAGTTGGGCATCCAACGCCTAATGGACAACCAAGAAATTCTTTTCGAAAAGACTCCCGTTACTCCAACTCCTATCAATGAAGTTTCAATAATAACCATTTCCGCCAATCTTTCCAAGGTCCCCAAAAGGCCTGTTAAGATTACATCCGCTCCGAAGACTGTACCGTTGAAGATAACCATGCCTGGGCCCGTCCCATACAAATCTGACAGATCAATACCGTGGAATTATGGTGGAGAAATCTACTACCACGGTGTTAAACAAATTGAGATAACTGAAGAGAGCTCTGACGAAGAAACTGCCGACATTGGAAACATTGCCGGTACGAGCAAAATTACCCGAAGTGGAAGAATTTTCTCTCCAGAGATTGCCCCTCCAAAGGCAATCTTTGGACCCTCAGTTGCTCCCAAGGTCACCCCTGCACCAATAAAACTATCTGCAAGAACGCCAATGATTGAAGAAGCTGTTATTCCTGTGGTTGTCCCTCCTGCTGCTGCTGATAAGGGGAAAGGGATCCAAGAAGAGCTCGTCAGGACGAGGGCTCAGCCATTGGTCATCCCTGAAACCTCTAAAAAAGAAATGGAGGAGATTTTGAGAATAATCAAGAAAAGTGATTATGATGTTGTAGAGCAACTGGGGCAAACCCCCTCGAAGATCTCCATGTTGGCCCTGCTGCTTTGTTCAGAGGCTCATGCCAAAGCATTGATAAGATTTCTGAAGACAGCCCATGTGCCCCAGGAAACCTCAGCCGATCAATTCCAGGATTGTGTAGCCAACCTTACCGCCGACAACAGCCTGGGTTTCTCTGACGCTGACCTAAATCCTAAGGGAAGAAAGCACAATGACGCACTGCATGTGTCAGTTGAATGCCGAGGAGCCACTCTCTCCCATGTCTTGGTCGATACTGGTTCTTCTCTAAATGTGTTTCCTAAGAAAGCTCTGGACCGATTGGATTGTGAAGGCTTGGAGCTGAAACCAAGTAATATCATTGTCAGGGCCTTTGACGGGTCTAAAAGAATGGTGCATGGGGAGGTCGACATTCCCATCAAGGTAGGCACTGAAGTGTTCCACTCAACATTCTATGTGATGGACATTCTCCCATCATACTCTTTCTTGCTAGGAAGACTGTGGATACACAATGCTGGGGCAGTCACTTCCTCTCTACATCAGATGCTGAAGTACCCTGTTAAGGGTAAAATCATAACTGTACACGGTGAGGAGGAGTACATGATCAGTCATCTGAATTCCTTTCGGTATGTGGAAGTGGATGGCGAATTCATCGAAACACCCTTTCAACACTTTGAGGAAGTTTCTCCCGAGGTGGCAGTAGCAAAGGCAGTAGCTGAGGTACCCAAGAAGGTGGCCAGGATGGCATCTCTGAAAGACGCAAAGGCTGCAATGAAGGAGGGGAAGAGCACAGTGTGGGGTCAGTTGCCTGACTTTCCCCACAAGACAGACAAGTTTGGGTTGGGATTTACGGCTGCGGGGCAAAAGGCTATGCGTCGCTCCAAAATTGAGAAGACACCCGTCAAGATTTCTCCTCATGGAATCAATGCTTTAGAAGACGAAGACGACGAGGGTAACGTTGAAGATTGGATCTTCCCAACCATTGAAGGGGGGCTGCACAACTGGGAGGCGAAAGACTTCGTTCCCATTACTTTCATCAATCAGTAATTTATCTTTCGAACATTTCCTGTTGGTCTGTAATAATTACTCTAAAACAATATGCACACTTTTTCACCTCATGCCTTGCCCGGGGCATGTAGGTCCATTTGTAAGGGCTTGATTCTCTTCATAATTATATGCCATGTTTAATGAATCATTGGATGTTTTTCATTTATAAATTGTTGTGTTCATTTTCTTTCCTTTTGCATTTTTGTTTGTTTAAGGATGGCTATCCCTTACACACACCCACACTCACAAATGCAGGTACCCATCCACTCCAGATTCCATGGGTGACTATTCTGTTGTATCCTTCAATAACTCTGAAGATTTGGTCAATCAGGCTGAGTACGAAGATGACGAAGATTGTGAAGTACCGGGAGAGCTAGCCAGACTTCTACAACAAGAAGAGAGGGCCATCTTACCTCATGAAGAGTTGTTGTAAACCGTCAACTTAGGAACAGAGGAAGACAGGAAAGAAGTCAAAGTGGGTGCCAATCTGGAACCAAGTGTCAAGGAACGCTAAATACAGTTGTTGAATGAATACGTTGAAATCTTTGCCTGGTCTTATGAAGACATGCCGGGGTTAGACACAGATATCGTGGTTCACCGTCTCCCTACAAGAGAGGACTATCCACCGATCAAGCAAAAAGTCTGCCGAATGAGGCCCGACATGTCTGAGAAGATTAAAGCTGAAGTAATGAAGCAATTCAACATTGGCTTTCTGGCTGTTACATCCTATCCACAATGGGTTGCTAACATTGTGCCCGTTCCCAAAAAAGACAGCAAGGTCAGAATGTGTGTGGACTATCGGGATTTGAACAGGGCTAGCCCTAAAGATGATTTTCCGCTACCACATATTGACATTTTGATTGACAACACGGCTCAGCACAAAGTATTTTCTTTCATGGAGGGATTCTCGGGCAACAACCAGATTAAAATGGCCCCCGAAGACATGGAGAAAACAACCTTCGTTACACAATGGGGTACCTTCTGCTACAAGGTGATGTCGTTCGGACTAAAGAACACAGGGGCAACTTATCAATGCGCCATGGTAGCTTTGTTTCATGATATGATACATCATGAGATTGAATTTTACGTAGACGACATGATAGCTCGATCACAAACGGAAGAAGAACACCTTGAGCATTTGAAAAAGTTGTTTGTCAGGTTGAAGGAGTACAAACTCAGACTGAATCCAAGTAAGTGCACTTTTGGAGTTAGGTCTGGTAAACTTCTGGGGTTTATTGTCAGCAACAAAGGCATTGAGGTCGATCCAGCGAAAGTGAAAGCTATACAAGAAATGCCTGCCCCCCATACTGAAAAGGAGGTTAGAGGATTCTTGTGACGCTTGAACTATATTGCAAGGTTCATCTCTCACCTGACGTCTACCTGTGAGCCAATTTTCAAACTATTAAAGAAGGATCAGGTAGTTGAATGGAACGATGATTGTCAAATTGCTTTTGATAAGATCAAGGAGTATTTGCTAGAACCTCTTATTCTGATGCCACCCGTCGAAGGAAGGCCGCTGATCATGTATCTGACTGTTTTGGACAACTCAATGGGGTGTGTACTGGGCCAACATGACGAGTCTGGTCGAAAAAAGCATGCCATTTATTACCTTAGCAAAAAGTTTACCGACTGTGAGACTCTCTACTCACTGCTCGAGAAAACTTGCTGCACTTTGGTATGGGCTGCTCGCCGACTAAGGCAGTATATGTTGACTCATACCACTTTGTTGATTTCCAAAATGGACCCGATCAAGTATATCTTCGAGAAGCCTGCTTTATCTGGAAGAACCGCTAGATGGCAAATGATCCTGACTGAGTATGACATCCAGTATACCACCCAAAAAGCTATAAAAGGGAGTATACTAGCTGACCATCTAGCTCATCAAGCTATCGAAGATTATCAATCCATGAGATTTGACTTCTTGGACGAGGACATCATGACTTTGGACAACATTGAAGGTAACGGACCGTATGACGGACCTGAAAATGGATCCCGATGGACCCTGTACTTTGATGGTGCTTCAAATGCACTTGGAAAAGGTATCAGTGCGGTACTCATTTCCCCAGAAGGTTGCCATACACCTTTCACTGCCCGACTTTGTTTCAGCTGTACCAACAACATGGCCGAATATGAAGCTTGCATCTTTGTTCTCAAGGCTGCTATAGACTTAGGGATCAAATCTTTGATCGTATTTGGGGACTCGGCTTTGGTTATCAGTCAAATCAAAGGAGAGTGGTACACCAAACATCCTAATCTTATCCCATACAAAGAATATGTCTTGACATTGCTTCCTCATTTCGAGTAGATTACTTTCGAGCATTTCCCGCGAGAAGAAAATCAGCTAGCAGATGCTCTGGCTACAATGTCTTCCATGTTTAAACTCAACTGGGATAACGAGGCTCCCCAAATCACCATCGAGTGAATGGATGAACCTGCGCATTGTCATGAGATTAATACCGAAGAAGTAGTGGAACAACCCTGTTTTCACGAAATCAAAAGGTATCTCCAGACTAGAGAATATCCCGAAGGAGCTTCCGTCAATGACAAAAAGTTCTTAAGGAGATTTGCGGCCAAGTTCTTCCTAAGCAATGGCATCCTTTATAAGCGCAGCCACGATTGTGTCTTACTCCGATGTATGGACAAAGCTGAAGCAGAGTTAATCATGACTGAGATACACAGTGGCACATTTGGCACCCACTTGAGCGGACATACGATGGCTAAGAAGATTCTAAGGGCATGCTATTACTGGTCTACTATGGAAGCTGATTGCTATCAACATTCTCGTACTTGTCACAAATGCCAAGTTTATGCCGACAAAATACATATTCCTCCTGTTCCTCTCAACGTTCTGACAGCTCCTTGGCCATTCGCAATATGGGGCATTGACATGATTGGAGAGATCAAGCCCACGGCATCCAACGGACATCGCTTCATCTTGGTCGCTATTGACTATTTTACCAAGTGGGTCGAAGCAGCTTCCTTTGCCTCTGTTACAAAAAATGTGGTTGCCCGCTTCATCAAGCAGAACCTCATATGCCGGTATGGTGTCCCCGACAGGATCATCACAGACAACGGTACAAATCTGAACAATACTATGATCACCGCTCTATGCGAACAGTTCAAGATTTATCATCACAATTCATCTCCCTATCGACCGAAGATGAACGGTGTTGTTGAAGCTGCGAACAAAAACATCAAGAAGATCATTCAGAAAATGACAGTTACCTACAAGGACTGGCATGAGATGTTACCGTTTGCTCTGCATGGATACCGTACCATGGCACGTACTTCAACAGGGGCAACCCCATTTTCTTTGGTATATGGCATGGAAGTTGTCTTACCCATGAAAGTTCAGATTCCTTCTTTAAGGATTATGAAGGACGCTGGTTTGAGTGTAGACGATTGGATTCAGATCCGACTTGATCAACTCAATTTGATCGACGAGAAACGACTCACTGCTGTTTGCCATGGTCAGACGTACCAAAAACGAATGATCAAAGCTTTCAACAAGAAAGTAAGACGTCAAGTATATCAAGTCGGAGATCTTGTAATTAAGCAGATCATCTTTCCGCAAAGTGATCCCAGGGGAAAATGGACTCCTACTTACGAAGGACCGTTTGTGATCAAGAGCATATTTTCCGGTGGTGCAATGATTCTGACCACCATGGACGGCGACGATTTGCCACACCCTGCGAATGCAGACATAGTCAAAAGATACTACGCATGAAACAACCCGACAAGTCGAAAACCCGAAAGGCGACTTGGGCAAAAATGGGCATCCCGGTGAACCGAAAACTCGAAAGGGCGGTTCAGGCAAAAATTAGGGCTAAAACAAAAAAAATATGTACACCCGGCAAGTTGAAAACCCAGAAGGGCGGCTTGGGCAAAAAAGGGTTTCCCGGTGGATCGAAAACCCGAAAGGGAGATTCAGGCAAAAGTTAGGGAATTGGAGCGTATGACTATGTCTCGTCGGATCACTTCAAAGAACAATCTCTTCATCAACAAGTTCCGAGCTTCTGATCAATCCAATCATCTACGGACGAAGCATTGAATGGACAAGATATTCAGATTTGTGAAGGCTATAACAAAATGGAATCCCATGGAATTGTTACACATAGCCATCTTTATTTTGTATAAAATTTTCAATTTTTTACAACAACATCCTCTTACTAGGATGCAAGTCTCCTTTGTACAAAGATACTCATAAAAAGTTAATGCAAGCACTTTTCCAAATACAGAAATTTGCTTTGACTTCCTTTTGCTTTTTACACTTATGTTTTATTTGAGAAACGTCCAATGTTTTGTTAAATAGGCGTATGCATTTGAACATAATCATTTTCTTACAAATCAAGAAAAATGATTGCTGATAGATTGAAGGTGTAGGTAGATATCTGGATTCCCTTTCAGAGGAAATCCCCAGCGGGATTAAACTCCAAATTCCTCAACAAGGTTAAAATCCAGAACTTAATTCCCCAAATAGAGTTAAACTTCAGGATCCTCAGCAGAACAAAAGCTTTCTCAAAGCTGATTTCCCCAGCCAGAGAGCCTTCCAGAATCTAATTCCCCTCAGAGTCAAGTTTCAAGATCCCCAGTGGAGCCAAAACTGTCAATCCCCAGCGGAACCAGATTAGTAAACATTCTCCCCACAGAGATACTTCCCATCAGATTGAAGATTCTCAGTCTTACTTCTCCTGCATAAGTCTACCAGGTTCTGGACTCCCCAGTAGAGATCATCAGAATTCTCATTCCCCACAAGTCACCAAGGATTTTTCAAACCCCGACAGTGATCCTAGGATCCCTCAACAACTAAAGATCTTGTTCCCCAAGCAGTCAGCAGTCAACAAGGATGTCTCAGCTTCAGCAATCAAAGATTCTTGCAATCCCCTGCAGCAATCAAGGATTCACTTTCCCCGGCAGCAGTCAAGATTCTATTATCTCCGGCTATCCAGGATTGATATATCCTCAGCAAGACAGCTCATCAGCTTACATGCGCATTCATTACATTCATATCATAAACATTGATATAACATATATTGCATCATACATTTCATGCAACATAACTTTGTGTTTCAGCTAATATTTTACCCTTTTCAGGATAAGATTAATAAGCTTCAACCACAACTTTTGAAAACAGTTTACGGACGCTTCCCAACATGGATGCTGATCTATTACTTATTCAATTTCAAGACTTCTGAAAACAGTTCACGGGTTCTCCAGATATGGATGTTAACCTATCACTTGTTCACATTCAACACCTCTGAAAACAGTTTACGGATTCTCCAAACACTGATGTTAATCTATCGCTTGTTCAGACTCAACTTCTGAAAACAGTTTACGGGTTCTCCAGATATGGATGTTAATCTATCGCTTGTTCAGACTCAACTTCTGAAAACAGTTTCCGGGTTCTCCAGATATGGATGTTAATTTATCGCTTGTTCAGACTCAACTTCTGAAAATAGTTTACGGGTTCTCCAGATATGGATGTTAATCTATCGCTTGTTCAGATTCAAGACTTCTGAAAACAGTTCACGGATTCTCCAGACACGGATGTTAATCTATCGCTTGTTCAGACTCAACTTTTGAAAACAGTTTACGGACGCTTCCCAACATGGATGCTGATATATTACTTATTCAACTTCAAGACTTCTGAAAACAGTTTACGGGTTCTCCAGATACGGATGTTAACCTATCACTTGTTCAGATCCAAGACTTCTGAAAACAGTTTACAGATTCTCCAAACATGGATGTCAATCTATTGCTTATTCAGACCCCCAGTTCAGAGATGTTCCAAAACATGGACACCTTTCTGATACTCATTTCTTTCACCTACAACATACATTCCAGATGGCATCTTTAAGCCCATCCCCTGACAAGATTTTATCACATCTCCAGATGGCATCTTTAAGCCCATCTCCAAATGGCATCTTTAAGCCCATTCCCGCATCCATGTTTTGACGAGTGCAAATTTACGGGCACTCTAGTGTCCAATCTCCTTTTACCTTCGAGACGCGAAAGGCAAACTTGCCAATCTAACTCTTCAGGTTCAAGAAGATTGAACAGGGGCAACTGTTGTACCCCAAAATTTGCCCTCTCATTTCATCAACTTTTTCTCATCACAAGACTCTTGGAGCTCAAGATCAAGTTAGGGTTTGCTCTGCTCAAGACCCCTCCTTGCACTGTTGACCCAAATTAGGGTTTGAGTTTGCACAAGGATGTTTTTACCTAAAATTCCCAAAGTGACTTTCATGCTTCATGTTGGACTTACAAGTTTATCCATACCAAGTTTCAAGCCTTGATTCTAATCTTTGCCCAGTCAATTGGACAGTTGACCTAGAAATCAGCTGTATTGGGGAAAAGTCAATTGTGGCCAATTGACAGTCAAACCTCATGATTTTTTGACCCACATCAACATTATGAACTCATATAAACCATTTGGTCAAGTTTGGATCACAATTCCATAAGAAATTTGATCAGATCACCAAAAGGGCAAAATGGTCATTTTTAGGGTTTTGACTGCACAAAGGAAATTTTTGACTGTTTGACCTAACCAATGGCAAACCAAGCTCATATATGGACTCAAGGACTCAATGGCTTTGTCTTGACCCATTCAACAAGTTCAAAAGATCTCAAATGCATAGGATTGACAGATGAATTTTTCAGTCAACTGATCAAAATTTGACTGTATACTGAAAATTCAAACTTTGACTTTTTTGGTCAAAATCAAGTGCCAAAATTCACTTTTCATCAAGACATGTCAAATTATGAAACTTGTTCATCAAGAAACAAAAAATTACAAATTAGGGTTTAAAATGAAAATTTTCATAACTTAGAAAATTTTCTAAGTTATGAAATTTCCTTATTTTTTCCTAACTTTGTCCCATTTTTTCACCAAGATGCAAATGGATTCAAACAAAACTTTAAACATGAAAGTTATAGTCCATTGCAAAATCTACAACTTTGATACACAAAGTTTTCTCAAAGGAAGCTTGTATCTCAAGTTATGATTTTTGGAACAAGGGTGCAAAACATTTTTAACTTAGAGAAATTTTGCCCTATTCTAGGCAGGATTTTTGTCCAACTTCTTGGCCATTTTTCACATGGTTCCACTTGGAGTTTCAATTTGCATTACAAATATGGATTATAGTACACATTCCAAGCTTTCCAAATTATCAAAGAACTTCTCAAACACCCCTGTGGTTAGAGAGAATCGAATTTGCAAAGTTGGCCAAAACTCACTTTTGTTCATGACCAATACTTGTTCATGGCAAATGGCATTTTCAAATCAGCATGGTTTGTGCTAGCTTGCAGGCCTCTAAACCCTTTTACACTCCTTAATTGAATGCAAATCCACTGAGCTAATGCATTATTTTGTTCATTTGGACATTGCACACAAAATTAACCCTTAAATGGAAAAAGGTAGAATGCCATTTTGATAAAGTTATGCTTTATGTCAAATACCAAATCCTTGAGGCATGGGGCCAGATATTAGAGCCAAATCAAATCCATAAATCCCAGTTATCAAGAGCCTAACTTGCAGCATACATTAGGGCATGGTACTGGCTTGTATCACAACTTACACTTCTTTGCTTCACTTTGAAGAAACATTGCAAAAGCACTCCAACGTCCACTTCCTGTCAACACAGCCAAGAACAAACCTTGTAAACATTTTCCAGACATCAAACCAAGCCTGAAACACGACTAAACCACCCCTCATACCTCCTAATACACTAAAACACCACTTTGCTGCAAAAACAGGGCATCTGCTGCAGATTGAGGTCCACAACTCAATCCACTCGTGCGCTTTGGCTAAAACCTGTCCAAACACATTCCATACCATCCACACAAACTATTCCAATCCCTAAACACAAGCTGTAACTCCCCTAACCTCAGTTGCCATTTTCATTTTTCAGTTTTGCAGGTGAACTTCCATAGCACGATACAGAGTGATTCAAAGCAAGCTAGGTGTTGGAGAAGCTTCCTTGGACTTCAGGCAAGCTATACAGAAGCTCAAACTCCATTGAAGTTGGCCACATTGCTATATACGATTCAAGCTGAAACAGGTAAAACCATGGACTTCTGTCTCTCAATCTAGGAAGAGTTAAGCTTAGGTTTGTGAATGAAACATGTCCTACTCATAGCCCTGAAGCCATACATATGATCACTTTTCATTTATGTTAAGCATGCTATGAGAATTTTAGCCATGAACATGAGGGGAAAATTAGGTTAAAATTTAGGGCCAGAGAAATTCTCTCTGGCCTTTGAGAGTTAATCCAAGTTTTTACATGTTTGAATTCGTCTTTTGATGCTCTACAATGTTTGTGTTATGAGTTTTGGCTAAAAATCAAGGAATCAGGAGATGGTAGTTGTACAAGGAAACGCGCGTTTTTTGATTCAAAAGGTTGTTGGAGGTTGAAGACAGAGTTGGCTTGGGCTGGGCCTGAGTCAGCTTGCTTTTTGCACCCCTTTTTTCCATTTGCACCCCCTGGCCCATTATGTGAAATATTTGATATTTTTGCATTTTTCATTTTGATTATGACTTTATATTTTTTGCTCAAACATAGAAAACACTAAAAATATTTTTCCACATTTTTTTACATTTATTTGGCATTTATTTGTTTTATTAAGCATATGTATGTAAATAAATATATTTCCTTTTCATTTTAAAACCCTAAAAATAATACAAAAAATATTTATTTTTTTAGTTGTTATTTTTATTTACATTTTGAAAACATTTTCTTAAATATACATTTTTGTAAATGATTAATATTTTATTTTTTGTACATATTTAGCATATTTAATATATAATATATAAATACTTGTATATTTTATTTTGTTGAATACTTAGGATAAAAATATAGAAATAATACATTTTTATTTTTATTAATATATGACACTAAAAATACTTTTTTTTACAATATACTTTTTATTTTTTAATATATATTGTACATAATTAATAAATATTACTATTTATTTAAAAACTAGGGTTTTGCCCTAAATGACAAAAATATTCAAATTTGACCTTTTGTATTTTTGTTTATATTTCACATTGAAAAATACTTTTACATACATGAAAAATCCCCTTTTTAGCATAATGCATTTTTATTTGATATTTATTTATTTGTACTTATTTAAATATTAGATATTTGTCTTGTATATTCAATATGGATGTAATAGCTTAAAATTTAATTTCTTGTCAAATATCCCCAAATTCAAACTTGTACCCCCATCCCCATAATCATTGTTGTAATAGCTTAGCATTTAAATTTCCGCATTTAAAAGCTTTCAATTATGCCATGTTTAGACTTAGGGTTTGTATGCAAATCAAATCAACAAATAGCTTGACTTAATCCAAGATAAATATGCATGAAAAAAATCAATACATAATTCACACTTGCACCCCTAGGGTTACTCCACTTGTTGCCTTCAAAAATGGGCCATGTTTGCATGTCAAGTACTTTGGTAAAACAAAACAAAAACAAACAAAATGATCATAGTCCCTCGATGACGCTATCCTGTTGCCTAAACAAAAATGATCATAGTCCCTCAAGAAAATTGTCAAAATACTTGACACTATTGCATTCATGGTCTAAACGATGACCCGCGCCCGTCCCGTTAACATCCTAACACAAGGTTGTTCACCAAATACAATGGTGAAACAACACTGTTAAAAGGGTTAAAACATGAGAAAGATCTTTGAGAAATTTAGAGTAGATAGCTCTTAGTTACTTGATCAAACTTGCAAAATACACTTGCCATTTTCAAACACACTTCACAAACACAATTTCCAAAACAACTTTCAAAATATTGAAACATCTTTTCAAAAAGACAAACACCTTTGTAAAACATTCGAGTAAAGAATTATTACAATGGTTGCCTAGACAAGGCATCTTTTTCAAAACATTTTCAAAAAAACCACACACAAAGCACCATTTCAAACATTTGAAAAGCAAAGGCAAGTGATCTAAGCAAGTAACTAAGAGCCCATGGATAACCATGGATAGAAAGGGTTCTAATACCTTTCCTTTCTATAATCTACTCCTCGAACCCAAGAAAACATCTCAAAGGTTTTTCCTGTGCTTTTTAACCTTTCCTTAGGATAAAATAAAAAGTCGGTGGCGACTCTTGCTCAACCGAAACATTTGCAAAAACAAACACAAAACCTCAAGTCAGTTCTCCCACCGTATCACAGCATCTAAAGTCAAGATTCAATAAGAAGAAGTTCTATGAAATCAAGATCTCAATTATTCTATTGACATCAAAATCTCATTTTATTCCATTGGCATCCAAAGTCAAGACGCTTAAGATCTCGATATCTGATCTATTAGAACCAGGGGGAGTTTTACTCAAATGGTTCAGAATCAGGAAATTGTATCTACATCAATTCATTGACTCCGGAGGAGTATGATAAAAAGGATAAGTATTCCTTACCTTTTTATTTTCACTTTTTCTGATTATGTGAACACAATTGTGTCATCAAAATACATAGTTTTATCATCATTAAAAAGGGGGAGATTGTTAGAACAAGATTTGGTTATGCAATATTATCTATGAGCTTTGATAATAACAAATGAGTATATTTGTGTGAACAATTTTGTTATATTAATGTTTGTCATTGTTGAGTACTTAACAAACAGGTTCTGTTTCTGATGGGTGGTGTGACCAAGATATTAGAAGAGAATTAGTTATGCCTCTGCGCTACACAAGTTCTGTTGAACAGTAGCAAGACACTCCAGAAGGCTCTAATATGTAAGCTTTGATATTTGTCGAAAGAAATCATTCATAAGATCTGAAGACAGAAGTTTCTATTTAAGTCCAGATGTTGAAGACTCATGTTTCTAAAGACAACGGGTTCTAAAGAAACCGTCATAAGATATTAAGACAATATTTTCTACTCAAGTCCAGATGCTAAAAACTCATGTTTCTAAACAACTAAAGTTCAAAAGATAAGGGTTTTAAACACCAAGTGCTGACACTCTTAAACAGAGTTCTAAATATTCTAAATACTTAAATTTATAAAGACCCAAGGCTCCAAGAAATAAGTTTTCACAACCAAGTGGTGAAGACTCTAAAGGCGCAGTTCTGAAGACTCTGAAGACTTGAAGTTATGATAACCTTATGTTATGTTATCGCTTCTAAACTCATGCTCACAGAATCCTCTGAAGTGCCGAAGGAAAGAAGATAAAGTTAACATGGTACAAATAGTACATGATACAATCAAAGCTTCATTCCACTACCATGAAAGGACAGACGCATCCCACGATCTTGTCTCCCACATTACTATTCAAGCTGCCAATGTTTCTGGAAATCCCAAGAGTACCCCTCAACGGATATATTATTTTATTGGCTATATAAAGGCTTGAAGACTAAGAGAGAAAGTTGCCAATCAATGAAATATTCACGTGTAAACGTTCTTCATAGATTTCACGTACTTAAGTCGTTGTTCTTAAAATAGTTTACATATTTAGCTTTTTAGAAGCAACATTCTTATAAACATAACTTGTATTCAAAAAGTTGTTTGATATTCCTTAAGGGACCGAATAGGTCTGTATTCTTAAGAAGTTTAGGACTTGCGAGTTTTAGAAGTTGTTAGTCACTTGCGGGTAGCTTGTGCATTATAATAATCAACTTGATTATTGTTTGATATTCCTTAAGGGACTGGGTAGGTCTGTAGCCTTAAGAAGTCTTTGACTTGTGAGTCTTAGAATTTGTTAGTCACTTGTGGGTAAATTGTGAAAATTTTAATCAATTTGGTTATAGTGAGTTAAGTCCTCGATTGAGTGAGGCGAAATCACCTTGGCAGAAGGACTAGACTAGCTTGATAATTTTCAAGTGAACTAGTATAAACATACATTGTTCTTTACTTCCTGTTCTTACTTATTGTTATTATCAAGAGTGAAGATTAAATGGATTTTAACTTAAAGGGGAATATTTTTATAGAAAAGTTTTTTGTTTTAAAACCCAATTCAAACCCCCTTTTCTTGTGTTTTTCACACCTTCAAGAGGAACATTGTGAAGAGAGCTAGGGCACAGAGGAACTCAGAGTGATTTTGTAGAACCCTAAGAGGAATCAATTTCTAGAAAGAATATAAGTTAAAGGGAGTTTATCGTTGTTATTATAATCGATCTAAGATTTAGATAATTGTAGGTTTGTGTTGGGATTTTGGGGTGATGATGTAAATTTGATGATTTGATTAAAATTGATGAATTTTTGAGATTTTTTTCAATAAATTAAGTCATATGATGCATGATAACTTGTGTTGGTATTGCATGATAAAACTATGTGAAACCACAATGAATTGAGACCTATTATAGGAAGAAATCGTGTAAAAATTGGACTGGTACAATGCAGAGATCGCAATAGGGAATTCTTGTTCGTACTGGCTTGTTGGGCGAGCATGATGCATCACCGGGAAAAGGAAGTTCTCCCCTAATGATCTAGGTGAACGTGAGTTAAAGGGAAGAGGTAAAAAACATAGCCCTCGGGCTTTTGTATGAGAGAAGAGGACTCGTTCCAACTTCTCTGGGCAAAATAGAGGCGAGCTAAGCTCGTCGGGCAAGCTAACAGCCTCGCCGGGTGAAAGAGACAAGAAGGAAATGCATGCTTCTGGATTTTGTATGGGAGAAACTGATTCGCCCCACCATTTTCGGGCTAGCCTCAGGCGAGAAACCTGCTTTGTCGGGCGAGCCTCATGCGAGGGGTGTCTGGCAGAACTTTAACAAGACGTAACTTGATTTTCAAGACTCCGTTTGATACACCATTTAAAGCGTTAGAAATCTAACACGGTGAATTATACTTTGGTGGAATAAAATGAGTCATATGATGTGTTTCCCAGTGTCTATGTTTTGATGAATAAGATGATTTGGTGATTATTCTATTATGATGTATGTGTATATGATGAATTGTTGTTGCTATGATGATGACATGTGTAATATGAAGTATGTGATGATTTTATAATGATTATATGAATGATGATTCGTTTTGACTAGCAGTGGTCATGTTGTTATTAAGATGTTTCATATCATGCACTCATGGCATATGATTAGGACTTCAGTCTAGTGATGTTGCTAGGACTTCAGTCCAGTGAAGTTTATTTATAGGACGAATAGTTCAGTGATGGCCTCAATCACATAGTGTACATTTGAGTGCAATTTGGCGATGTTCTCTGTTTCCAAGCGGGAATCGATCCTATTTGTAGGGATCTTTGGAGAAACTATGATTGAGTCATCAACAAAGTTTTTGTACCACATGCATAAGTCTAATGAATTTATATTACATTCTTTGTGACATTGCATAATGGTTGATTAAGTAATTCTTTGTGAATATGTGAACTAATGGTGTCTTGATGATGATCGTTGACTGATGATATGATGATGCTATGAATAAATAATGAACTGAAGGTGTGGGTATAACATGGAGTTTTTATGGTGTGTGGTGTCTTGCCATTGTGTTATAACCACTATATTTATTCCTTATGTGTTTTATAATGATTATGGTTACTAACCCTTTTTGTTTGGAAATGTTGCCTCTATGCATGGGTAACTTGCAGGTGATCGGGAATAGTTCGACGAAGCTTAGAGGATATCTTCAGAGTGTGTTGTTTATTTCTGTTGATTTTAGCAGGTCTTGCACTGATATGTAACATCGGGGTCTTTGTGATTGTTTAATTTGAACTAGATGTTTATGATTGACATGATGTGTCGAAGATATTTTATTTTGTTTTAAGATGTGTTGAAGTTTAACTTACGAATTATGAAATGTGATGGCATTTGAATTAAAGTGTTTAGTAAGATGTTTTGAGACAATATTTCCATTGTGATGTGCTGAAGTTCTTGATGATATTTTCAAAGAGATAAATGTTTAATTTTAGAAACCCTGTGTTATAGAGCAGGATATGTTTTGTATGACGTTTCATGAAGAATGTGACACCTTTTTGGTGAATTACTCTGATTTATTTATTGAATTATTTGCGAATTTTCCTTGGGATTTAGAAAGGTTTTACAACTAACAACAATGATAACCTGTTGGTGATCCCTTAAGAAGTCTTACCTACCCGGTCCCCTAAGAGATATAACAATCACATACTCCTTAAGGCTTCTGACCTACCCGGTACCTTGAAGGATATTTCTCTATGCCTTAGAAAAGGACTTTCTATTTTCCTTAGAAAAGGATTTTCTCAACTACTCGTTGAATAACTGTGTTTACAAGTTTTCTTCTTACAAGCGGATTACACACAAACTTAAGTACTTATTGTTTAACACAAATATGAGAAACAACTTTGTGTTCAAACAAATTACAAAAGAAACACAATAATGAGCAACAACTCTTGTGTTCTAATGAATATTAATATCAACAATATATGAGCAACAACTCTAGTGTTCTGGTGAATAGTAGTAATAACACAATATGAGCAACAACTCTTGTGTTTTAGAAAATGATAATATTACCATAGTAACGAGAAACAACTCTGGTGTTTTAATCTTTTCTTTGTTTTTCTTTTTTTTCTTTGCTTTTTCTTTGTTTTTGATTTTGGCAGCATTACTACTCTTGTTCTCTAGTCTTATTTTTTCAAATGAAAATGATGATCCTTTATATAGGAATTGAAGAAGTAGACCATTGTAGTAGTACACACGTCACTTTCATCTTGTCGGATGCCACAACAGTAGGATTTGACCATTGAAGAAAAATAGTACACAATACACCCATTTTAGTGGAATGTGTAATTGTACCTTTGTACTAACTCTTCTGACGCTTGTTTATGATGATATTGTCTTCTGATGAATATGACTTTAGATGAAGTAGATTAGCTTGAGAAGATATAATATTTTGATCTTGTCTTCTGATGAACTATATGATGTGTAGAAGTGATGAGTCTAGAAGATATAACTTTCCTTTGACCAGTCTTCTGATGGAATACTTCTGATGTAAAGTTATTTCTGCATATTCCACGAAGTTCCCGAGTCTTCAAAATCTTAATTTTGTCTTCAGAATTACGAGCAACAACCCTTCTGATGAACAAATCTTAACTTCTGAATTTGAGGTATAAGGTTTTCTTTGATATGTTCAGAACCTTGACTTTGTCTTTAGAGTTACGAGCAACAACTCCTTTGATGAACAAATCTTGACTTTTGATCTCTGACGTGAAAGCTTGTTTTTATGCTATCTTATTTTCTGATCTTGGAGTAGTAGCTCTAACATAATTTATTTCTTCTTGAATACTTATGACTTTTGAAGAAGAAACTTTTCTGGGAAGTACACAGGAGAATCCTCTTTCTGGCGTACATGCAACATTCTTCAAAACTACTGATGTTTCATCAGAATCAGATCTAGTAATCTTTTGATGTGTGCTTCTGATGATTCTTCAGACAACAGTCCAGAATCAATTAGAATTTCTAATCTGCACACTCAAGAAACTATTAGAAACAAAATTATTTACATATAAAATATGTGTATTGTTATCATCAAATTTCATAGATTCAACACAGATCCAAATCTTGTTCTAACAATCTCCCCCTTTTTGATGATGACAAAACCATGTATTTTGATGTAACAATTTTACAAGGTAATATCCTAATCAAATTTAAAATTATCTAAGTTAAGAAGAAAACTTCCCTTGATTAGCGTGAGCTCCCCCTAAGTCTAAGACTTACAGTTTTTATAAGGAAGGGATTTTTGAGGATTGTTTAGAGAACTCCCCCTGAGTTAAAGAATCTCCCTCTGAATCTAAAACTTTAAACTTCATCTAAAAGTAGGGTTTTATGAGAATGATTACAATTTTCAGAAGTCTTATTAGAAGCATGTGGAAGCGTTTTATCATAGTTTTGCTTTATCAAAACTTCTTTCTTCATTAGAACTTTTATCTTGTACCTGAAAACACATTCTAAAACTCTTTCATATATAATTCATTAGAAATGTCAGCAATGAGATTTAGAGAATTAGGTATGCATCAAAATCATCATTATGCTTTCTCCCTCTTTTTGTCATAACCAAAAAGATTTAATATTTCATTTAATGATATAAATATAATTAAGCACACCTGAAAAGATAGAAGGATAGAAACACTAATAATTCTTATTAAAGAAGTATCAAGGAAGTAAAAGAGGAAATAGACGAACACGACACATGACTAGACTTCTTAGACTTCAAAAGTTTTACAACTTTCGTCAAAGACAGCATTAATTTAAGTAAATTGAGCTCTTCGAACTATTATAACAATTTATTCTCTTTCGAACAACTCAGACAACACTCGCCCATACGGTATGAAGGACACTTGAAGATTTCTGGAGTCGAGGATGGATTCCTTTAGGTGTTCGAAAATGATCGCAGATTGGTTCACATGAATGTTATTGAGAATACAGAAAATGAGACGCTTATCCCTAAGAAACGCATCATTTGTGTCAGAGCCTCTTGGTAGAAGGTTGGTTATCAGAAATCTGAACCAAAACTTAGCAAGGGGTTTTAGGTTGTCCGGATTGTTAGGTTCATAAACAGAAGAGGTGTCATGAAGAGTTGGGAAAATATTAACATCCATACATTCGAAACTGTGAAGATCCATGGATACAGCTTTAGGAACACATATGGTTGCCTCAGCAATACTGGAGCGAGTGATTATACAAGGAACTTGACCTTATGCAACCACCATCACTACTTATAAAATAATACACCCAAAATTATTTTACTAGGTTTGGATATATAAGACCTTATAGTATTCTGGTATAACCTGACTAATCTTGATTATGGATGCACTTGTTAAAGTGATCATTAACAATCATACTATTAGGACATTTTTCATTGATTACTTCCAAGAGATCATCATTTCCAGAAAAGGTTTTGGCAACCATTTTGATGAGAGCACAAAGGTTGAAGCAAAAGGAAACAAAAGGGTATAAAGAAATGAAGGTATACAAGAGGACGAAGGAAATGATGACGAGGGAGAAATATATAACGCAAAAATAATTGAAGGGTTTACTTAGAAGAGTAGTTAGGCTCGAGACTCACAACGTACTTAATATCATGTTATGAAGGAAGATGAATAGACTATACCATCATTTCCAAGATAGTTGTCATTTAAAGTGTATACAGGATGACAACTACGACATGAGTAGAATAAGATGTTTCTTAAAAAAATTCAAATAAAGAATAGTTCAAATTTTCTTCCAGATGACAAAAGATAGAGATTAGTTATGATGATTTTTCACCTAGTCTCAACACATATTCATTGCTTTCGAGGTTTATGTTCTTAGAAGCAAGGGGATCAGAAGTTTTAAAAAATATTTATGATCTAGACTTCTTCTAACTTGTGAAAGTATCTTACTCAGAAATCCGAACATCTGTAATTATTTGATTAAATCTCAGAGAAAGACACATATTGAACCAAGAATCATTCTGGACATAGTACCATATTTAAATGGTTCAGAATGAATAGAAATATATATTCAGCTAAAGATTTAGTAAAGATATCATCCCATTGATGGTCTATATCTATGAATTTAAAAACAAGAGTCCCTTTGTGAACATAGTCTCTAATAAAATGATGTTTGATTTCTATATGTTTTTCTCTAGAGTGCAAAGTAGGATTATTAATAAGACAAATAGAGGTAGTATTGTAACAAAAAATAGGAATATTACTCTCGTATATATGGCAGTGTTCAAGTTTAATTTTCATCTCGAGCATCTGAGTGCTGCAAAGTGATGCTGAGATGTATTATGCTTCTGCAATGGATAATGCAATGGTTGATTGCCTTTTGCTTGACCAAGAAACAAGATTATTCCCCAGAAAATGACAGCTTCCAGGATTGTTCTTGCTTTCTATTCTATCTCCTGCATAATCTACATCACAAAAACCTGATAGCTTGTATTCTGATGATTTTTTATACATTAAGCCAAGGTTAGATGTTCCCTTCAGATACTTTAGGATTCTCTTAACAGCTGTTAAGTGAGTTTCCCTTGGATCTGATTGAAAATGGGCATAAAGTCATAGGTTGAATAAAATATCTTGACGAGAGGCAATTAGATAAAGAAGAGATCCTATCATACCTTAATAGAGCTTCTAAAATACCTTAGAGCTTACCCCCTCCTTTTTAAGAATACATGTAGGATGCTTAAGAGTCTTAGCTTGCTTGCTTTCTGTCATGTAAAATTTCTTCAGAAGTTCTTTCGTGTATTTATTCTGATGAATGTATGTAGATTCTTGTGTTTAATTGATTTGTATTCCCAGAAAATATTTTAGCTCTTGCATCAGACTCATTTCAAATTCTTCCTGCATTAACTTGGAGAACTCTTGACAAATAGACGAATTAGCATAACCAAAAATAATTTCATCAATGTAGATTTTGCATATCATCATATTTCTTACGGATTTTATAGAGAAAAGAGTAGTATCCACTTTTCCTCTAGAAAAACCATTTTCTAAAAGAAAAGAGCTTAGTCTTTCATACCATGCTCTAGGGGCTTGTTTGAGACCATATAAGGATTTTTTTTAGTTTGAAAACATGTTCTGGAAATTTTATATTTTCAAAACCTGGAGGTTGGTGAACATATACTTCTTCAGAAATGTATCCATTTAGAAACGCGCTTTTGACATCCATTTGATATAAAATAATGTTGTTGTTAACAACGAATGAAATTAGAAGGCAGATAGATTATAACCTGGAAACTGGAGCAAATGTTTCATTGTAGTTAATACCCTCTTGTTGATTGTAACCTTATGCAACTATTCGTTCTTTGCTTTTGACGACTTCTCCTTTCTTATTCAATTTCTTTCTGTAAACTCACTTAGTTCCAATAGCATGAGGTCCTTTGTTTTTAGACACTAGATCTCAAACATCATTTCTGGAAAATTGATTTAGCTCTTCTTGCATTTCCAGAATCTGTTCATTATCTTGAAGTGCTTCTTTACACGAGGTTGGCTCTATCAACGATACTAAACCCATAATTGTTTCTTAAGATTGTTTAAATGTGGATCTTGTTCTGACAGGTTCAACTTATCTCCCAAAATCAATTCTTCAAATATAGCTTGTCTATGCTTTTTCCTCTTCTAAATTAATGGACGTTCATGAACTTCTAATGTGTCTTCATTTCTGACAGGTTTATCTTATGAATCTCTTTCTTCAGAACATGTAAATGTTATTTCTAGATCTACAAAATCCTCAAACAACTTTGACTTTTCTGGGTCAAGCTTATCATCAAATATAACATTAATTTATTCTTCCACAATATGTGTTTATGTATCGTATACTCTGTAGCCTTTAGAGCACTCTGAGTATCCCAATGTAATACACTTATGTGCTTTGGAATCAAACTTGTTCAAATTACTTATAGTGACTAGGATAAAACAGGAGCATCCAAAAGGACGAAAATAAGATATGTTTGGTTTTCTTCCTTTACACAACTCATCAGGATTATTTTCAAGAATAGAAATTATGGAGATTTTATTATGAATGTAGCATGTTGTATTCATATCTTCTTCCAAAAAATGTTTAACTATATTTGTTTCGTTGATCATAGTTCTATGCATTTCTTGTAGAGTTCTATTCTTTCTTTCTACAACTCCATTTTGCTGTGGAGTTCTAGGGAAGGAGAAATTATGGGATATGCCATTAGAATCAAACAAATCTTCAAATTGTTTGTTTTCAAACTCACCACCATGATCACTTATGATTCTAACAATTTTAGACTCAAATTCATTTTGCACTTGCAAACAGAAACTTTTAAAAACAAAATATGACTCATCCTTGTGCCTCAAAAACTTTACCCATGTCCAACGATTGTAATCATCTATGATGACTAGTCCATACTTCTTACCATTGACTAATGTTATTTTTATTGTACCAAACAAGTGAATGTGCAGAAGCTCCAAAAGTCTGGAGGTAGAAACAACATCTTTTGATTTAAAACACACTTTAGAAAACTTGCCTTTCTGACATGCTTCACAGAGAGCAGCTAAAGTAAACTTTAGCTTAGGTAAGCTTATAACTAACTTAAGTCTATTAAACTGAGATAATCTTCTCATGCCAATGTGACCCAAGCGTTTATGCCACACCCACCCCTCTTTGTTAATAGACATTAAGCATTTAACATTTTGATTTTTAAGATTAAAAATATTTATTTTATAAATGTTGTTCTTCCTCTTTCAAGTGAAGAGAACTGTGCCATCCTTTTGACTCACAGCTTTACATGATTTCTGATTAAGACTAATGTCGTAACCATTATTACTTAATGGACTTATGGATAATATATTATGCAGTAGACCCTCAACATAAAGTACATTAGAAACAGAAGGAAGTGATATATTACCAATTGTTCCGGAGCCTTTTATCCTTCCTTTCTGATTTCGACCAAAGCCTACGAACCCTGCATCTTTGAGTTTCAGGTCTTGGAACATGTGCTTACTTACCTTCATGTGACGCAAGCACTGATAGTCTAGATACCATGACTGGTGTTTCATTTATGTTGCATAAGATGTCTCTTCAAAATCTGACTCTGATTCTGACTTGCTTCCGTTTTTCATAGTAGCCATAAATGTTACATTGGCGAGCTCTTCTTTTTATTCTGATCCTTGAGAGTTGTTTTTCCTTTTCTTCCATAGTTGCTTGTCTCTTCTGAACATAAGTAGCAATTATCTTTCACCATCAGAACCTTCATTGTCAGAATTTCTTATCGTTTTAGGTTTTGATGCGTTATTCTATTCTTACTCGAGTCTTTCTGTTTTGGACCTTAGAACAATCAATTTTCCCTTTCTATGGGGCTCATATTCTTCAAGATCTATCTCATGACTTCTGAGTGAACTAATTAACTCTTCGAGAGTTATATTGTTTAGATCCTTAAAGAGATTCAAAGCAGTAACCATATGTCTCCATCTTTTGGGAAGACTTCGCGTGATCTTCTTAACATGATCAGTTGTGGAGTAACCTTTGTCCAGAACTTTAAGTCTTGCTACCAAGGTTTGAAACCTTGAGAACATAACTTTAATTGTCTCTTCATATTCCATTATGAAGGCTTCATATTTTTGAATTTAGGCCAAGGCATTAGCTTCTTTGACTTGTGCAATGCCTTCGTGTGTCATTCTGAGGGAATCAAGAATATCCTTTATTGTTTCCATATTTGTAATCTTTTCCTATTCGTTGTACGAGATTGTGTTGAGAATGATAGTTCTAGCTCTGTGATGATTCTTGAAGTTCGCTTCTGATCTTAATTCATTGCGTTTATGGGAATAGGAATACAAGTTGCATTGATAGGTTCTTAATAACCATTTGTAACCATTTCCCAGAGATCAATATCATATCCTAGAAAGAAACATTATATTCTATCTCTCCAATAATCAAATTTCTCTCCATCACACATAGGAGGTTTAACATTGTATCTATCATTATTGTTTGTGTTAGAAACATCCATTTAAAAGGCTTTTCTCACACTGGATCTTTCTACATGATTAAGTGTTTGATTAGAAAATCAATAACAGAACTGGAACTCTGATACCAATTGAAGGTGGAGAAAAACACAAGAAATGGGAGGTTTGAATTGGGTTTTTTAAATTTTTCCTTTAGAAGTGCTTTTCAAAAATGATAAAAATTAGAAACAATGTTAGGATTAGAAATGAAAATCACAAATAGAAATAAAAGGACACTTCTGTTTATCCAGGTTCACCTTGGAAAAGGTTAATTCTATCCACCCGCCAAGGTGATTTCGCCTTAGAAAAGGACTTAATCCAATATAACAAAACTGATTACAACTACACAAGCTACCTACCGGTGACTAACAAATGCATGAGTTACCCGCTGGTGACTAACAATAATGATAACCTGTTAGTGATCCCATGAGAATTATGACCTATCTAGTCCCCTAAGAGATATAACAATCACTGACTTTTTAAGGCTTCTGACTTACCCGGTCCCTTAAAGGAGATTTCTCTATGACTTAGAAAAGGACTTTCTCATGCCTTAGAAAAGGACTTTCTCAACTATCCATTGAATAATTATGTTTACAAGTTTTCTTCTTACAAGAGGATTACACAAAAGTTTAAGTACATTGTTTAACACAAATATGAGCAACAACTCTTGTGTTCAAACAATTTACAAAAGAAACACAATAATGAGAAACAACTATTATGTTCTAATGAATAGTGATATCAACGATATATGAGCAACAACTCAAGTGTTCTTGTAAATAGTAGTAATAACACAATATGATAAAAAAAACTCTTGTATTTTAGAAAATGATAATATTAATACAGTAACGAGCAACAAATTTTGTGTTTTGATATTTTATTTTCTTTGTTTTTTCTTTTTTCTTTTCTTTTTCTTTGTTTTTGATTTTGGCAGCGTTATTATTCTTGTTCTCTAGTCTTTTTTTTCAAATGAAACAATTGATCCTTTATATAGGCATTCAAGAAGTAGATTGTTCTAGTAGTACACACATCACTTTCATCTTGCCAACTGCCATAACAATAGGATTTGATCGTGGGAGACAAATAATACATAGTACATCCATTTGAGTGGTTGCTGAAGCGGTAAAGTGGCAAGTAAAAAGTAAAGTATTATTTTACCAAGTGATATTAAGGTTATATCATATCGTGTCCACAAATATTGGTTATCAATTCTCTGTTCGACAAATAATTCGTTAATGAGTTAAGGGGTTAAATGGAAAGGGTAAAAGTTATTAACATAAATTAAATGTATAAAAAGAAAAAAAGAATAACTTATCAAGCATGCATATAATCCACTCCTCACAAATTGAAACCTATCGAAAACTGGTTGTTCAACCTTGAGAAAATTGTAAGTACGAAGTGCGCCTAAGAGGGGGGGGGGGGTGAATTAGGTACTTTAAAATTTTTCTGGTTTTGGTGATGATGGATATTATTTTTCTGGTTTATGGTGAGTTTATGAAACAGTAAAGTGCAGAAAAAATAAAGAGATACAAGCGATATATCTTGGTTCCCCTTACAGTCTGAGAGTACTCCAGTCCCCTTTCAACATGAAAGAGATTTCCTTATAGTTGGCAAACATAAACAAGAACTACCAAAACCAAGAACAATCCTCTTGGACCAAGAACAATCCTCTTGGATTTTCACTATGTCAACAATGAGAACAATCCTCTAAAGGTGAGCTTACTTGTATCCAACAATTCTAGAAAAAACAAGATTACAAAACCACTTGAACTTATTTTCAACAATCCTGAAAAATAAGAAAGTGTATAGCAATATTTTGATTGAGTGAGTTTGTAGAGCAATAATAACTTTGAGTTATTTTATCAATGACTTGATCTTATCTTCCAACAACAATAATATACAATGACTCAAGACTATAGAATGCTCAAAGTTTTTTGTTTAACAATATATGAAAATGTGCAGAAAAACTTTGTGTATGAAAGTGAAGAGAAAGCTTGAGTTTTGATATTTTAAAATTCAGAAACTATTGATTGGAAGAGGTACCAAAATGATTTTTAAAATTCAGTATTTATATGTTCATAGCACCTCTTTGAAACAACATGAATTTCTACAAATGAATCATGAACAATTGCCAAGATTCAATGAAAAGTTTCCATGAAATGGTGTTATGAAAAGGTATGTTCAAAGCTGCTGATTTTCAAAAACGTTCAGCATGCAATCGATTGCACTCTTGTGTAAATCGGTTGCACGGGGTTTTAACAGCTAAAAAATTCAAATATTTTCAGTGAGCAATCGATTGCACATGTGTGTAAATCGATTGCACTTTAAAACAAAAGCAAAATTTGATGGAGAGCAATCGATTGCACAAACATGCAAATCGATTTAACTTAGAAACAGTAGCTAACATTTTGAAAACGTGAAGCACACAATCGATTGCACCAACATGCAAATCGATTGCACCCAAGTGAAAATTGATTTTTTCTTAGAAAACTTGAGAGAAAGTTTGGACAAGATAAAAACACTTCTTTTGATCATTTAGCATCTAAGACTTAAGTTCATAGCAAGAATTGTTATTATACCTTATGAAATTTGCCAAGAGCTTGAACCAAAGACTTTTATCCATTGATGCTTTTAGCTTGATCAACATCTTTTCCTTCTTGCCAATATAGTTTGTCTTCATCAAAACAAAATGCATTGAGAATCATTTGAGAAGCTTGATATTACATTCTCCCCCTTTTTGATGATGATAAACAATATTTCTTGAAGCTTTATTATTTCCGGAAAGAGACTTCTCCCCCTAAGATGTATAACTCCCCCTTTATATGAGAAGGTTGGAAACTCTTGAAATTGTTCATCTTGTTGAAGAGTACCTTAGAAGTTTAAGACAGGAATAAACAAGCATAAAGTGCCACATCCTTCTCCCACATTGACATTATCAAAAATAAGGGAAAGATGCAATAAAAATGGATAACCTTGAAAATTTAACCAAAACATGAACTAATTAAACATAGTCATAGACATATATGTCATATAAGAATAACAAACACATAGAAAGCTCAAAAACAACAAACAAAACATAGCATAAAGTAACAAGGACATGACATACAAACAGTAGAAATAACAAATTTGGACAGAATTTTAAGGCTGATTCATGTCACGGTTGTTATAGAAGAAGGGTCCTTGATTGGGGAATTGTTGTTGTAATGGAGGTTCTGTGTATTGAGGTGGAGGTACAGCAGGATTATTAGGGTCCTATTGAGGTATGTGAAGGTGAGAGTAGGGGTAGGAAAATTTTAGTTCACATCTGAGCGAAAATCATTAATCCGAGATGTTATGGAGTCATTGATGGCATTCCACTGGTGGTTGATGTTGATGTTGATGGAATAAAATTGTTGAGTCATAAAATCTATAACATCTTAATTACTTGGACTAGAGGGAGCAGTAGGTGGAGGAGGTGCAGCATCACCACCTTCTTCCCCTTGATTGTTTCCTTCGTCACCAACCATATCTTCACCAATGTATGTGATTGTTTTTGTTTCTAAATTGTAGTCAACTCCCATTCTCAAATCAACATTTTTGATTGAGATCTTGTGACCATTTGGATCCATACCAACTCTTTCAAAACCGGTAAAATTAATTCCAAATTCTTCCATAATAAGAGTAATAAATAAGCATATGGTAGGAATTTTTAATTTGCATCAAGCCTTAGCATATGAGTCATTATAAGCCTTGCCCAATTGATGCTTATACCTCTTTTCCTTGCGTATAAAAGTTGCATTTCCAAATCAGTCATAGTGCAGTGGTTTCCACCCTATGGAAACATAATGTAGACCATGAAATAGTGAAATAGCCTATCGTCGATAAAAAAGTTACCTGCACTCCAAGAGTCTCTAGATGGAATGACTCCTCCTAGACTGCGAATTCTTTTAGCACAGAATACAACTTCGTTCAATTCGACAATGCTGTAGTAAAAATCCTTTTTCTTGTAATCATCCCATGCTTCGTCTTTAGGATCATACAAAGAGCTCCCAATATGAGGGATATGTAAAATCTCACCAAGAATTTCAGGGGTTAGAATAATTCTTGTGCCCAACACATATGTAACAAACTTTCCTTTGTAAGCAGCCAAATTACTGAAGAACACTCTTACTAGATCCGGGTAGTATGGATCAAATGATGAAATCAATAGTTCTAATCCATATGCAGTCAAATCATTCTGAAAAGTAAGGAATTCGTGAAGGAAAGATGATAACATGCCATATTTTGGAGTGGACACTATCTTCCTTTGAAAATCCCTTTTGAACCTTGTTTCTTGAACTTTAGTGAGAGTTGAGATTAATGGATTTTCTGCAGAAGATGAAGCAACTTTCTTCTTTCCTTTCTCTAAAGCTGACACTTTTTGTTTTTGTCTGGATGCCATGAGGAAGGTGTTTTCTGAATTTAGGGTTTGGTAGATTTTGAGAAGTAGATATTTGATGAGATGAATTTAGATAGGATTTATGAGTGGATAGTGATGAGTGGTTTTTAATATAGTCAATGATATTTAATTAGTTTGTCAATAGTGGAGGTGAACTTGGGAATATGAGAGAGAGATAAATTCTGACAAACATAAAAGCCTGTCATAAAAGCAATTTATAGCAGGTGCAATCGATTTGCATACAAGTGCAATTAATTTGCATACAAAATAGAACTACCAGACAATTGAAATGAACAACGTGCAATCGATTTGCACTATGGTGCAATCGATTTTCACTAAAAACAGAAAGGTTAGAAAATAAAACATATAGTGAGTAATCGATTTGCACAATGGTGCAATCAATTTGCATCAACAAAAGTGACCAAAACACATTTTTATTAAATTTTAACAATACTTAACATACATAGCATTTAAAGGTATCATATAATCATGAATTTTTTACATATAACCAAGTTAAGACAAGTATGTGAAAGCATAAAAAGGATAGAAAACACCTTATACGTCGTGTTCATCAAGAATGTCAAGTTCTCATCGAATCTTGTAAAATGGTTCTCTTGCCAAAGGTTTAGTGAAGATATCGTCAATTTGATTATGAGTATCTACAAATGTGACCTCGACATCTCCTTAAAGTACATTATCACGAAGAAAGTGATATCATATGACGATGTGTTTGGTTCTTGAGTGCATGACCAGATTCTTTGTAATGTTTATTGCACTTGTATTGTCGCACCGAAGAGGAATGCATCCTAGATCGAGTTCGTAGTCACGGAGTTGTTGCTTGAGCCACAATATTTGAGCCTAACTACTATCCGCTGCAATATATTCTTCTTCAGCCATGCTAAGAGAAACACATGCTTGTTTCTTGCAAGCCCATGATACTAATGCATTTCCAAGGATGTGACAAGTACCACTTGTGCTTTTTCTATCAATTTTACAACCTGTATAATCCACGTCAGAGTAACCAACTAAATTGTAAACACTACCTTTAGGATACCATAATCCAATATTTGTTGTTCCTTTGAGATACTTCATGATCCGTTTTACCACTATGAGATGTGATTCCTTTGGATTTTCTTGAAAGCGAGCACAAAGACAAACACTGAACGTTATGTAAGGACGGCTTGCCGTAAAATATAATAAGGAGCCAATCATACCTCAATATTTTGTAATGTCAATTGAGACACCTTATTCATATTGATCAATGTATGTACCGGAACCCATTGGTGTAGTCATATCTTTATAATTATCCATGTCAAATCTTTTCAACAATTCTTTGCAATACTTGGATTGGTTGATGAAAATGTCATCCTTTAATTGCTTGATTTGAAGTCCAAGAAAATAATTCATTTTACCCATCATGGACATCTCAAATTTGCCTTGCATTATTGCTGAAAATTCTTCACACATTTCATTGTTTTACGAGCCGAAGATGATATCATCAACATAGACTTGAACTAGCAAAGTGTCACCTTTGATTTTCTTGATAAACAAAGTTTTGTCAACTTTACCTTTTTCAAAGCCTTTTTCGCATAAGAAATTACTTAGTCGGTCGTACCATACCCTTGGTGTTTGTTTCAAATCGTAGAGAGCTTTTCTCAATTTAAAAACATGAGATGGATTCTTGAAATCTTCGAACCCCAGGGGTTTCTTAACATAGACTTCTTCATTGATATATCCATTCAAGAATGCGCCTTTGACATCCATTTGGAAAAGCTAAAAATTTAACGAACAAGCATAGGCAAGTAAAAGACGAATAGCTTCTAATCTTTCAATTGGAGCAAAAGTTTCTTCAAAGTCTATTCCTTCTTCTTGATTGTAGCCTTGTGCAACCAATCTTGCTTTGTTCCGAACAATTATACCATTTTTGTCAAGTTTGTTCTTAAATACCCATCTTGTTCCAATGATGTGTTTGTTGCTTGGCCTAGGGACAAGTTCCCAAACTTTATTCCTTTAAAATTGATTTAACTCTTATTTATAAATAATCCATTAGTAATTGCCCAAGGCTTCATTAACTTTGGAGGGTTCAATTTGACAGACAAATGCCATGTTTAACCAAGCATCTTTAAGATTTAATCTTGTTGTCACACCTTGACTTATATCACCGATGACTTTATTGATTGGATGATCTCTATGAGTCCTCCACTCCTTTGGAAAATCATTGAAGTTTGATTCTTGTTGAGATGTTTCTTCTTGTTGAATCGGTTGATCCTTATTGACATCTTTGGAAGTATTTTCTTGAGGAACTTCTAATATTTCATCATCATATCAGCATTACAAACAATATTATCCTCCTTGGAGAGGTTAGATTCATCAAAAGATACATGCATTGATTCTTCAATTGTTAAAGTTCTTTTGTTATAAATTATATATACCTTACTAGAAAGAGAGTAGCCAAGAAAGATACCTTCATCAGATTTTTCATCAAACTTACCAAGGTTATCTTTGTCGTTGTTTAGGAAAAAGAATTTGCAACCGAAAATGTGAAACAAGGAAATGTTTGGTTTTCTCCCTTTGAAAAGTTCATATGGATTTTTCTTCAAGATTGGTCTTATGTTAACTCTATTTCTAAAAAAACATGTCGTTCTCACCGCATCTACCCAAATATATTTTGGAAGATTTGAATCCCTAAGCATCATTCTTGCAAGCTCTACAAGAGACCTATTCTTTCTTTCCACCACTCCATTTTGTTGAGGAGTCCTTGGTTCCGAAAAGTTGTGAGATATTCCATGTTCTCCACAAAATTCTTCAAAGAGAGCATTTTGAAGTTCTCCGCCATGATCACTTCTTATGGAGGCAATTGTTAGAGATTTCTCATTTTGAATTTGTTTAGCATACTTCTTGAAAACCTTGAATGCATCACTTTTCTGCACTAAAAAGAATGTCCAAGTATATCTAGAGAAATCGTCAATAATAACCAAAGCATATACATTACCTCTGAAACTTCTTGTTCTTGATGGACCAAATAAGTCCATATGCAACAATTGTCGTGGCCTTGTAGTAGACACCACATTCTTAGATTTGAAAGTTTATTTTGTTTGTTTACCTTTTTGACAAGCATCACAAATTTTATCTTTGACAAAATTTCTCTTAGGCAACCCAATGACAAGATTATGCTTGATTAATTTATTCAAGTGTTCCATATGAATATGAGTAATTCTTTTGTGTCAAAGCCATGAATCATCGTTGTTCGCCATGAGATTTTTTACCTTAAAAGATGGATCATCAAGGGAAATCATAAATATATTATTAATTCTTTTACCTTTAAGTATAACCTCATGTGTGATTTCGTCTTCCATCAAGCATTCATCTTTGGTGAACTTGATCTTGAAGCCTTTGTCACAAAGTTGCCTAATAGTTAGAAGATTGTGCTTTAGTCCTTCAACATAAAGAACATCTTCAATTGATGTGAAAGGTGGAGCACCAACTTTACCTTTGCCAAGAATTCTTCCCTTATTATTATCTCCATAAGTGACAAAACCCTTGGCCTTTAGCACTAGATTTCAAAATTTGTTTATGTCTCCCATCATATGCTTTGAACAACCACTATCAAGATACCAAATATTGCATGTCGTCTTCAAGCATACCTATAAAACAGATTAGGTTTTGTTAGGTGCCCAAGTTGCTTTGGGTCCTTCATAATTAATACCTTTCTTTACCCACACATCATGCCCACTTTCCACACTAAAGTTTCTAATATAGCAAACATTAGGTGTGTGGCCTTTAATACCATAATAAAAACAAGTAGGTTCAAATTTACTTCTATATCTAGAAGGGTAAGATTTCTTCTTAGGAAATGTTTTCTTTTTAGGATAATGATGAACCACTTTAGGTTTGTTCACTTTCTCTTTGGAAGATTGATCACTAGCCTTAAAAAAGATAGTTTTATTAGAACTTGGTTTTGAAAACATTGAATATCCAAGTCCACTTTTATCATTGGAATATCTTTGTTGGCTAAGAACACCTTCCAATCCAATTTGACCTTTTTCATATCTTTCAATAACTATTTTTAATTGGACAATTTGGAAAGAGAGTGATTCACAATTTTTGCATACAAAATTCTGTTTTTGTTCATCACTTAATTTTTGTTTTTCATCTTTGAAATCTTTTTCTATAGTTTCACATTTTTCTTCTAAAGATGAAATTTGTTTCTTTTGAGATGAAATAGTTTTGTATAAAATTTTGCATTCATTTAATAGTTCATCTATAGCACCTTGTGCATCACTATCAAAAAGAGAAAATTCATTACTAACCTCATCATCTTCATTATCGGAATGGTGTGAGGCCATCAATGCTAGATTTTCACTTTCATCACTATCGGAATCGGACGAAGAACTTATTTATTTATCCTCCCATGCAACATAGGCCTTTTTGTTCTTAAATTCCTTTTTTCCTTTGTGTTCTTGGATAGTTTTGGATAATCCGGCTTGATATGACCTTGCTTACCGCATTCATAACATGTGACTTCTTGTGTTGATGTGGAAGCTTCCCTTTTCTTAAATTGTTTCTTTATTTTTGCATGAGAAAGGGATTTGTCATTTCTACCAAAAACTTACCAAGCCTTTGGACAAGGAGCATGAAATTTTCATCTTCTTCCGGATTGTCTTCCTTTTCAACTTCCTTGGAATCAATGTTTAAGGCAATATTCTTGGATTTCTTCTCTTGATTTTCATGCTTTTCAAGTCTTCCGAGTTCTGTTTCATATTCTTGAAGTTTTCCAAACAACGTTGCGGAAGTCATTGAAGAAGGACTTTTCTTTTCCAAAATTATCGTTACCTTTGGTTGCTATTCCCAAGTTAAGGATCTAAGTACTTTCAGATTTAGTTCATCATTCGTCAAGGTTTTACCGAGAGCACTTAGATGATTTGTCAAGTGCATGAATCTCTTTTGCAAGTCAAGGATGGTTTCTCTGGGATGCATTCGAAATAACTCGTATTCTTGACTCAAATTATTTAGTCATGATCTTTTAACTTCAACAGTTCCTTCATGAGTTTGTACCAAGGTATCCCATATATCTTTCGTCGTTTTGTATGCCGAGACACAGAAGAATTCATCCATGCTAAGTGCACCTTGAAGAAGATTAATTGCCTTTTTATCATAGAGGACCTTTTTCTTATCATCTTCACCCCATGCAGTTTTAAGCTTTAATGAGCCAGCACCATTGATCACGGTTATAGGAATAAATGGACCATTCTCAACGGCATCCCATATTTCTTCTCCTTGTGCTTCTAGATGTGCCTTCATGCGTATTTTCCAGAAGTCAAAATATTCACCACAAAAATAGAGGAGGCTTGTTGTTACTACCACCATCTCTGAAAATGAGATTTTGATTTGCGGAAGCCATTCTGGATCTTTTAGGAATAGGTTACCTATAACCTGCTCTGATGCCAATTGTAAGTACGAAGTGCGCCTAAGAGGGGGGAGGGGGTGAATTAGGTACTTTAAAATTTTTCTGGTTTTAGTGATGATGGATATTATTTTTCTGGTTTATGGTGAGTTTATGAAAGAGTAAAGTGCAGCAAAAATAAAGAGACACAAGCGATATATCCTGGTTCCCCTTATAGTCCGAGAGTAATCCAGTCCCCTTTCAACATGAAAGAGATTTCCTTATAGTTGGAAAAATTAAACAAGAACTACCAAAACTAAGAACAATCCTCTTGGATTTTCACTATGTCAACAATGAGAACAATCCTCTCAAGGTGACCTTACTTGTATCCAAAAATCCTGGAAAAAACAAGATTACAAAACCACTTGAACTTATTTTCAACAATCCTGAAAAATAAGAAAGTGTATAGCAATATTTTAATTGAGTGAGTTTGTAGAGCAATAATCACTTTAAGTGATTTTATCAATGACTTGATCTCATCTTCCAACAACAGTAATATACAATGACTCAAGACTATAGAATGCTCAAAGTTTTCTGTTTAACAATATATGAAAATGTGCAGAAAAAATTTGTGTATGAAAGTGAAGAGAAAGCTTGAGTTTTGATATTTTAAAATTCAGAGACTATTGATTGGAAGAGGTACCAAAATGATTTTGAAAATACAGTATTTATATGTTCATAGCACCTCTTTGAAACAACATAAATTTCTACAAATGAATCATGAACAATTGTCAATATTCAATGAAAAGTTTCCATGAAATGGTGTTATGAAAAGTTATGTTCAAAGTTGTTGATTTTCAAAAACGTTCAACATGCAATCGATTGCACCCTTGTGTAAATCGATTGCACGGGTTTTAACAGCTAAAAAATTCAAATATTTTCAGTGAGCAATCGATTGCAAATATGTGTAAATCAATTGCACTTTAAAATAGTAGCAAAATTTGATAGAGAGCAATCGATTACACAAACATACAAATCGATTGTACTTAGAAACAGCAGCTAACATTTTGAAAACATGAAGCATGCAATCGATTGCACCAGCATGCAAATCGATTGCACTCAAGTGAAAATTGAATTTTTTCTTAGAAAACTTGAGAGAAAGTTTGGACAAGATAAAAACACCTTTTTTAATCATTAAGCATCTAAGACTTAAGTTCATAGCAAGAATTGTTATTATACCATATGAAATTTGCCAAGAGCTTGAACCATAGACTTTTATCCATTGATGCTTTTAGCTTGATCAACATCTTTGCCTTCTTGCCAATATAGTTTGTCTTCATCAAAACAAAATGCATTGAGAATCATTTGAGAAGATTGATATTACAAAAATGAGTGGAATAGAGCCTGTATTTATAGGAGAAGTGAATGGAATCAAGAGGATGGGTGAATGGTGCAATTTTCATTGAGTTCGTGCACACCTGTGATCATGAAGAAAGTGTGATCACATGTGCATCAAAACTTAATCAAACGATGCGTTTTATCATTATAAATGATCCAAACATATTTTCTAATCATGTTTAAGTGGAAAACGCATGGAAATTTTGTGATTAGAAGCCAAATTATGAATTTCAAATTCTGACTTTGGAGAAAACTTCAGTTTCAAGGTACCAACTTTGAATCAATTGTATTCATAACTCAAGGAGTGTTAGGGCATGACTCTTGAAGCATTTGAAAGATAAGGTCACAAACTTTAAAACATGCAAATAATGAGATATATTGGATACTTGAGCTAGGAGTTGTGATGAGTCAAAGTTGAGAAAAAGATGCTGACTTTTTGTACTTAGAAAAATTCTAAGTTTTTCTTCAAAAGTGACCTATAATTTTTTGAGTTCAAACAAGGCATTCCTCCAAAATTGAGTTTCTATCATTGATACTAGCATGAAGTAGACTTCTCAAAGAGCATTGTGAAACTTGAATCACTCAAAAATACCAAGTATTGAAAAATTTATGGCCTTGTAAAATTTATGACCTATAATCTTTGGAGTACTTAGGGCATCTTCCACTCATTTTCGAGCTTTCCACATAAAAGAAGGGTTGAAGTTCACATCCTTAAAATAATTATGGAAAAGGAATATCCTCAAGGAGATAAAAATTTACCAAGTTATGATCTTTTGAAATCACATAATGGAATTCAATGGTCTATCTAGAGGACTTGTAATCTTTATCAATCATTAGGAATCTTCCATACTAAATTTCCTTGAAAATATTGAAGTGGTTAGTTGATAATCCTCTAAAGAGAAGAATATCTTTGGAATTACTCAAAAATATCAAAAGATGAGCAAGATATATCCCTTAGAAGTTCAAAACCCTAGTTCATAGAGCACCAAAATGACCTGGGAACCCCTTTCAATTTTGACAAACTTTTTTGCACAGTAATTTTTGCCACGTGAATAGAAGTTGTTGTGGATGATAATAAGAAACCATATCAATAATAACCACTTTAAAATATTAAGAAATAAGAGAGTTATGCACTTGTGATCAAGAAATCAAGAACTTGTCCAATTAGGTCAAACTTCTTCACTCAATTCTTTGCATCTTTTGACTTTATTTGACAAATTAAGGCATGATAAGTCATAGTAGACCTTGTCATGATTTTACTTTAAATCATCTTTAATGATGAAGCTTGAATCTCAATGAAGCTTTGTTGAAGAAGGCATGGAAATAAACTCATGAACCTATGAATCCACTTGATGAAATGTGTTGTGTCTTCACCTATAAGATCATCCATTAGAGCAAAAATTCATTGCATTTGTTAGTTAAAAGTTAATAAACACAAGACAAATATGACCATAATATACAAATCAAGGTGCTTGGTGATTCCTCATGGGCAAACCTAATGATGAGGAGAAGAACCAAACCCTAGTGTGATCTTGATATGATTGAATTGATATGAGATGATAGAGGAATCTTAGGGGGGAAAATTGGGGTACAACAGATGGCACTAGAGGAAAATAAATCCCATTTCCCCATGCTAGATGTCTTGTTCATGATAAACATGCATCACAGGCCCTAGAGATCTTTGAAATGGTTAACAAAAATGCTATGGTATGATGTCATGATGTCATGATGTCATGTTCGAACAAATAAAAAACACAAACAAAGCATACAAGAGCCTTAGGTTTAAGGCTTGCATGGGGTTCGTAGGTAAGTACCCTCATGAAATTCAGTTGGCTCAACCTGTCCTAAGGATAGTAATCAGCTTCTAGGAATCTCATATCACCGAACTTTCTCACAGGCTTTGTTTCAGCAAGGAAACTGACTTTCCACCGAAACATCCTGAGAGTCAAATCTCAATGAGTGTATTATCGAGTATCAACCAACTTTGGACTGCACCAAAGTCGGCCATCTCACTACCTTATAATTGCTAAGTTGGGTCAATTAAGGTTCTGAAGGTCAGTTAGTGTTTATGACACCACACGAAAGCCTAGTATTCTCCTTGAGTGACTCAAGGGACATCAGCACAAACCAAAGTATCGCACTAACGTACCCATCACTTCAATCATATTGGTCTACACTGTATAGTTTCCATGATCTATAACCACTTACCTAAGGTCCCCAGATCCGGCTATATGATCTTTGCAAGAAATTTAAACCCGAGCAACCCTGAAATGTAAAGCAATCAAAGCAAACATAAAACCACTAAAGTGATCCTAAACTCTAAGGTAACCCCTCTTTTAACTCCAGCAAAGTCGTCGGTTTTGTAATACAGTGGGAGAACTGACTTTGTTTTACGTTTTATCGCAAATGTCGCAGATAGCAAGAGTCACTACCAATTTTTATTTTATCTAATAAGGAAAGGGTGAAAAGAACAGGAAAGACCTTTTTTGATGTTGAGTTTGGGGGGTAGGTTATGAAAAGGGAAGGTGTTAGCACCCTTTTATATGTAGTTATCTACGGGCTCTTAATCGCTTATCTCACTTTTTGAAAATTTCTTTGGGTCGTGTATTTGAAAATTATTTTGAAAGGTTGCCAATTGTAAGGTGAAACTTTGTAGCGTTTCTCGTATTTGTCCTTGACAATGCATACAAAGTGTTTTGAAAACATTTTGAAAGTGTCTGTGTGAAAGGTTTTTGTTTTGAAAAGCTTTGTGTGAAAGCAATTAATAGCGTTCTACCTACTCAAGGTCGTCTTTGTATTTTACTCCTCCTTTAGATAGTGTTATCTTACCATTAGTTAGTAGGAAGCTCTATCGTTGGATGTGAAGGGACTGGCGTAGGTCGTCGTACAGTCATCGAAGGAAAATCGTAAGGACGCTTTAACAATTATCATTAAGGGACTAGATCATTTACCGAAGGCAACTTCGAAAGGGTTATCAAGGGACTATGATCTTAGTAACGAAGGACTTTGCTAAAGCGTCCCCACGTTCGAGGGACATGACTGTTTTTTTTTCCGAGGCAACAAGGGGGTTACCCTAGAGGTGTAAGTGTGTGAGTGATTTGTTTTCAGTTATTTAAGTCTTGCAATTAGGGTTAACTACCAATTCGTTATTACTCTTTCCATGCAAGTGTAATTACTAAGCAATAATATAGCAACAAAATTGTAAAGATGCGGAAAGTAAAAGCGGAAATGTAAACCCTAGACTATTACATCGCTTTAGGAGAGGTACATAAGTAAGAAAATGCGGGAAAGTAAATCGTAATTACTATTACATCCCGAGGAACAATTACAATAACGAGGAAAATGCGAGAAGAATAAACTACGCGAAAAAAGAATGTAAGAATAAAAAAACGAACAATGTTTTTTCAGTGATTTCTTTATGAAAAAGGTTTTTGATGATTAAATAAACCTAAAAAAGTCTAATTAATTTTAATTAAAAAAAGTTGAATAATCAAATTAAAAACCTAAAAATCTAATTTGATTAGGAATTGTAAAAAGGTTTTGAAAAAATTAAGTTTGTTTAAAAAAGATTTATGGTTTTATGAATTTAGGGTTTTTAAGGAAAAATAAGGAAAAACAAGGTTTTAAAATAAATTACCAGGGTTGGGTTTTAAACCCACGCCCTTAGCCTTTCTAACCATATACTTCACCACTGCGCCATGATGCTTCTTGTGTTCAAGAATAGGATCAACGCGCTTTGTAATATGCCAAACCTGAAAATATGAAGAAAAAAAACAAAAAAAAAACACCAAAAGGCAGGTATCGAACCCATGCCTTGGTATAACAATGCCTTAACATGCACACCTTTGCCACTGGGGTGACCATACATCCATTATCATTAGCCAAACAAAATAATTATATTATGAAAAATTCACTGGACCGGAGAGGCGTCGGAGCCCTAGCTCTGGTCGTCTTCTCCGGCGAGTATATTTTTTAAACCTGTAAAACAATAAATGTTAGGGATCCAAAGATACCCTACCCCCATAAATTCAACCATGCGAATTCAATGGGAGTGGTATCTTTGGCTAAATCGCACTATATTATGAGATACGACTGAAATATCACGGATCAGACCAAACATGGTAACTCGTGGTTCCCATTGCATGGGACCCCTATGATGATCTGATCATGTATAAACACATCTCAGAAACACATTAATAGCGTTATCATTCCTTGAAATAATACAAAAATTGAAATATGAATTTTCAAAAAAAAAATGAGATCAGAGATGTATGTGTGCAGGTTTTGTGAGCTTTGGATCATCAGGATTGATCCTTTCTTACTCTGTAATTCTCTTGGAATCAATTGGAAGTACTGGTATATATTGAAGATGGTTGAAACTAGGGTTGGAGGTTTGCCCTAGTTTGAATGATTTTGAGATTTTTGAGAGGTGTTTCTTGCAAATATTTTCCGTCCCTTCCTTGTCTAAATTGAGGAGAATATATAGGATGAAATTAGGTCAAATAAACACGGGCTTGGACTTGTGTAAGAAGTCTTGGTCTTATCTTATTTATTTTGAATTTAAAATTAATAAAAATAAAAATAAATAAAATAAAAAGGTCAAGGGATGAATGAAGTAATTCATAGGTTCATATGAAGTGTAGAATGCGCATGGACCTTGAAACAATAGCCCATTAGCCCAAAAATTCAAGTTTGCTCAATTTAAACTTCACGCATTTGCTCAAACTTTCCCAATTTGCACTGGTCATAACTCTCTCTCAATTTTCATTATTTGAAGGTGATCTGGGACTTTTTGGAAAGCTTAAGATGTCCTCTACAATCTATAATTTTATCATTTTTACATGTGAAGACTTTATCTTGATGTAAGTTGCCTTGACAAAAAGTATCTTTTTGTTGACTTTTGAAATGACCTATAATGTATTGACCCATATCTCTCAAACGAAGCATTTTTTGGTCTTGATCTTAGAGATACAAAGTTGTAAAAAATTGAATTACCTTCAAAATGGGCTTTAGTTGAGGAAAATATGATGAAGCATGTGAATGTTATGCTTGGTCAAAGTTCAGTTGACTTCTTAAAAATACCCTAATTTGGCAACTTTTGACTTTTGATGAATTGAGAGTGTTCTTGATGAATCATGATCAACCCTTGATCAAATGATGAATATGACTTCAAAATGTTGATGTTGACCAAAAATCTTGAAGTTTGACTGTATGTTGACAAGAGTTGACTTTTTGTCCAATACAATTGATTTTCAGTCATTTGAGCCATTGACTGAGAAAACTTATGATGCAAGGCTTGAAACTTGGTATGAGCATTCTTGGAGACATATAAGGAACCATGAAATCCACTTGAGAACTTAGAAACCCAATCTTCATTATGAAAAGTGAAACCCTAGTTGTGGATTCATTGCTTAGGAGGATAATTTGTCTGATCAATTCTTAAGGAACCTTGAGCAAATGAAAACCCTAGGAGAATGTCTTGAAGAAAATGGGAGGGAAAATTTTTGTTTACAACACCCCCTTTTAGATGTCAAATCATTATCTTTAGATACATAAAGGACGTCTATATTACCTTTGCTTTCGCAACTGACATAGACGTGGTCAAGAATTTGAATTCTAAAATAAATCAAACTTAGATTTCTCGTCAACACAAATGAATGATTTAATCAGGGTATGTCATGAGATGGACTCTCATGATCCCTTGTCCCTATGGATATACTCACTCATGGTAAGAGGGAAAATAATCAAGTAATTTAAATACATTACAAGAAAGTAAATAATATAAAACAAGTAAAAGGAATAACTAGGAATGAAAAAGAAGGTTTGATTTAAAATAACAAATTGAAAAGAAATTACAAGAACAAAGTAAAAATTCAAAGTGAAAGCAAAACAAAAAATAAAAATAGCAATTGATGGATGAGTCTCCTAAGTCTCACCTTTAGGTCTCTCCCCTTTTTTTCTTGATGCCTAAGCCTCTTGTTATAGTAGTCCAAGCCATAAGTGACTCATAATTGGCACTAATTTCATGCATTACTACCACTAATCACTAATAATGAAAGTTTGGGAAGTTACAGATTCCAAAAGGTCACAAAAGTTGGCGAAAAATCAAAAGTTTGTAACAGCCTAAGTGCTGACACGGGCTGGCCGTGTCAGCCTCTGGCAACTTGTATGGATGGGGATTCATGGGGGAAACACTGGTCGTGGCATGGGACACGGCCAAGCTATATTATCCTTGGAAAAAATTTCATGGGAAGGCTCTGATTCGTGCGATCTTGGGTTTTTGTTCCGATTTGCTATATGGACCTCTTATTACCTGAATACACAAAAGAAAGACAAAAATGCATAAAGAGAACTAGAATTAAGAGTACACGCATAAAATAGAAGGGAAACAAATAATAAACATGATGAATTTGACTACTTATAAGGGACCAAATTAAAAGGCGGGTTGAAAGTACCATACAAAAGCATGGACTTTAGAGAATCAAGAGCTCTAATGATGGTCATCTGTGTGTTAAGATTTGATACATTCATCAAACTTTGCCAAGGAAGGCTTGAAGTCCTCAGGGATAGGTGTTTCCATGTATCATTCGAAATGGGCTAAGGGTCCAGGACTTCTGTCTTCTTTAATGGTGACCTCTTATTGGCGTTGTTGAATGTTAAAGACGTTGTCTTTTGTAGCTTGGTTCTGACGACACAACTCGCCCATGGAGGCATGCATTTCCGCCATGTAGTTTCGATCACTACTACCTCTATTATTTTCATGTGTGGGGAATTGTGCCCTTCTAGTAACCATGATTGAGAGAGGTTAGGCTAGGTTAGTTTTAAAGGGGCTCCACGGTGGGCGCCACTATACTTGTCAAAAAGTACAAATGTATGGCCTTTTTATTCTAGTAGGGGTGGCTAGAGAGTTTTATAGATTGTCAATGATGTAGGACAAGCTCACAATGTTGAGAGGCCCATTTTAGAAGGTGTTTCAGTATGGATAAAGCAAGTTCATGTAAAGTGAGAAGCTTTGTCTTTTGGGGGTGTTTTGTGTGTATTTAAAATATCTCTTATCCCCAAAGTTAAGGTATTTATATGGGCCTGGATTTCAAGGACTCATGAGAAATGGTAATTGCTTCACCTTGACTAGAGAAGCTATTAACTTCCTATTTCTTAAGGATTTTTGACCAAGATCTCGTACACATGCAGCTATAGGTTATGACCAAGTCAACCCTCATGTTTCTCACCAGGGCGAGCCACTTATTGAGTGGGGGCTAAGCATGGGCAATATATTTCAGGGCAGACACCTATTGAGGCTTGGCCACGTATCACCTCTCGCGAGCCTTTATAAATATATCACTACATCAGTCAATGGGGGTTTAGACAAGGCGGTCATTTAGATTTTTTCCTGCTTATGACAGAAGGCCGAAGTCATTTATTATTATAACAATAGACTTGGATATTTTCTCGGCCTTAAGGGTGGGCTCCTTAGAGTTGAGGTCTCTCATATCCAATATGTGGATGAAGACTAAATTTTGGTTGATCCTTCGGTTCAAAGTATTTGACTTATTAAGGTTATTCTTTGGGGATTTGAGCTTTCCTCGGGCCTTCTGGTTAACTTTTCTAAGAATAGTCTTATAAGAGTCAACGTGGATACTGTGTTTTTGAACTTAGTTGGTGATTTTCTCCATTATAAGTTGAAGACCCTTCCTTTTAGATACATTGGTTTGACTGTGGGAGCTAACTTTTGCCTTGAAGCTATGTGTGATTCCCTAATTAATCATTTATCTAGGTTGTTACTTTAAGAAAAACGGAGGTGGAAGATGATCTCAGGGGACTTCTGGTCTCTGATGTGATATCATATCTTTTAGAAATAGAGTTCATATTGTTTTCTCTTTGATGGGGGTAGGTCTTCTAGTTTATGTTATGCACTCGCTTGGTTGAAATGTGGGCCTCTATTGTTTCTTATGGAATGAGATCATCTAGAAGTCTTTATTTCTATTGATGTTGTTGATGGTGGTTTCCCGTGGAGTGAAATCTAATTTGTGTTCTTTTATCAAGGATGGGAATTTATTACTTTGATTTTCTTCTTTTATCTATTAAGTTAATTTATTTGAGATTTTTCTCTTTATTTGTTATTTCTTATATTTCAGACGTGTCAACTCGATATATTTGTTTACTAACTAGTTGCATCACTATTTATATTTTTGTGAATCTTTAATATATATATATATATATATATATATATATATATATATATATATATATATATATATATATATATATATATATATATATATATATATATGCCCATTAGACTTCCAACATATTCATGCACAAAGAAGGGAGGGTACCCACCCAAAAGACAAGCTATAGCTACTCTTCATATGTTACGGTGGTGGATAAACAATTAGTAGTAGTAGTAGTGTTAGTAACGTCTTACGTTATGATGGTCAACAAATCTGGTCAAGAGATATATCATTATTGACGCTTTTAAGCTTGTTTAAGTTACTTTTCTTTAATTACTTTTGTCGCTTGTGTTTGTGACATAAGAAACTTCTTTAATAAATCGTTCTCTGTTTCTTCCAGTAATAGAATGATGTTGCCATATAAAACATACCCCATGCAATCAATCATGCTTTCCTACGTGCAACACTTTCAATAATTAATGTTATTATTCTTTAAATACGAATACTTTAGGATTTTTTTAAAATGTTATATATATATATATATATATATATATATATATATATATATATATATATATATATATATATATATATATATATATATCAATTAATAAAGAAAATATTTTCAAATGCAATGCAAAATGTATGCGAATTCTATAAGTATTAATAAAAGATTACGTGTTTTCTCATAAATACATAGCTAAGTGGACCCTATAGCAAAAAGAGCTAAAGTATGACTCCCTAAACAAAGGGCGAAATTTTTGGAATATAAAATATGAACGAAAAGCTTAGGAGGTGCGTGTGATGCAATATTAATACTGTGCATGTCTATTATGAGTGGAATTGCTTTTAAGATATTTTTGTAAAATAATGTTGCCATGATTCATACGCGTCATTCTTATCCTTAGATCCACTAAATATCGGTAATAATCTCCAATCAATTGTTTAGACAAAAATAGTATAAAAAATCAAGAAAATCAAGAATCAAACCACGTGTAAAATAAAATACGTATTTTTTTTTTAGTAAAGAGGGAATATGTATTAAACAAGTACAAGGTAGTCAAGTCCAAGATATTATATTTAATGTGTGCTAGATTACTGGTGTATTTAAAAAAATCTCCTTTTAAAATTATAAAAAAAAAAATTGAGATATCTTTCTATGGTCTTTGATTTTCTAATTGAAGTGGATGAAGTTTAGTATGTTTTTTTAATTTTAATTTTGTTGGTTATAAATCGGATAATAAAAATATTAGTGAGACTTATCATATTTAGAAACTATTTAGTTTTTTTACACAATAGAAGCAATACAATACTATCAATGTTGAATATATAACTGATGATAGTTGGTGTGCACAAGTCTTATGGTTAAAAAAATAATTATTAAATTCTAATTTAAAACTCGACTGCGTTCCAGTCAAATGCAATAACATTAGTACAATATATTTAACTAAGAATCATGTATTTCATTTACATACTAATCTTTATATAAAGATGAGTCACCATTTTCTTAGGGATTATATTAAAAAGAAAGGTGTTATTTTTAAATATAAAGATATAAAAAATCAACTCGCTGATATCTTTACAAAAACAATTATCCTCTAAACTTTTTAACAAGATATGTAAGAAATTGAAAATCCTAAATTCGTCATGCTTTTAATGGACTAAGTTTCCTATTGTCATTTCATTTCATTAGTTAAAGGTTTATATTTTACACTAACATTATCTTGTAGCAATTTATTCTGACCAAAGTTATTGGTGTGTTTCTTTAACTCTCTAATATTCTTTCATATAATTGCTTGTATGTTGTTCTTATATGTTTATTTGCATGCTTTTTACATTTCTCAAATCATTTGTTTTTAAGTTGTTGTGTGATTTTGTTCATCTATTGTATCTAATATGTTTTTAAACGTGTGATGTTAATCATGTAAATTTGAGCATTGTTATGTCTATTCATGTATTATTTAAATCTTTCATTCATATAAATTTGAATTATATATTGTATTTTTGCTATGTAGTTATATGTCTATTTGCTTATTTATTACAATTATTGAAACACTCCAATATTTTTATAACATAATTCATATGTTATAATTAAAATTTAGTTTTTTAGATTTATTGATTTTGGAATTTATCATATATCTATTTGTATTTAAATTTGCAAGTATATTATTATTATTATTATTATTATTATTATTATTATTATTATTATTATTATTATTATTATTATTATTATTATTATTATTATTATTATTATTATTATTATTATTATTATTATTATTATTATTATTATTATTATTATTATTATTATTATTATTATTATTATTATTATTATTATTATTATTATTATTATTATTATTATTATTATTATTATTATTATTATTATTATTATTATTATTATTATTATTATTATTATTATTATTATTATTATTATTATTATTATTATTATTATTATTATTATTATTATTATTATTATTATTATTATTATTATTATTATTATTATTATTATTATTATTATTATTATTATTATTATTATTATTATTATTATTATTATTATTATTATTATTATTATTATTATTATTATTATTATTATTATTATTATTATTATTATTATTATTATTATTATTATTATTATTATTATTATTATTATTATTATTATTATTATTATTATTATTATTTATTATTATTATTATTATTATTATTATTTATTATTATTATTATTATTATTATTATTGTTTTATATTAAAAATAATTTATAAAATTACCTTATATTTATATTCAAGCATGCATTTTCTTTTAAAAAATTAATTTATTAGTTATTTGTCGTAAATTCCATTTCCTTATTGATTTAAAAAATAAATAAATAAAATTTAACTTTTTATTGTAATGAAAAATAATAGTTGTGTGTTAGTAGCATTAGTAGAAGTGGTAAAACGGATTGGGTTCGTCGGGCCAGTCTGTTTGACCCACTATTTTTGACAGGCTGGACTGAGATTTTTGGCTCGGTATTTTAAGTTGATCTGCCCCGTCTAACCCATTTTAAAAGGTGGATTTAGACGGGGCGGGGCAGGTTTTACCTGCGGGTTTTTTGTTACAACTTTTTACTTTTTACTTAGAATTAAGATAACTTTAACTATAAAAATAATAATATTCTCTTTGGGTTATGGTGATTGAACTACATTCTAAATTATTATACAGAAAAAATGAATTATAATTGTAAGGTTTTTTATATAACTTTCTAATACATGTATTGGGTAGAAAAACTTGAAATACAATAACAATTGTATGGCATGAAGAATTATTAAGTTGTCAATACATTAGCTCACATGCTTTCTTTAGAAACAAATGTTAATTTTAAGAAAATGAAGAATTCGATTAGAGTATATGTGTGACAAATTTAAGTTATAACTATTAAGGAATTCGTCAATATAATAGTTTATATGACGTAAACAATGAGAAAGTCAGGTCTTAATATTTTATACACTACTATTTTATGTACTGTGATGTTTTATACAATGTATTGTTATCATTGTCTTGTGCAAATTTTTAATTGAATTCTTTTAATAATTAGTTTTTAAATAGGATTATGATAATATGTGTTGTTTATTTATTTATTTTGATACATTTTTTTATCGTGCTAGAGTCTATTTGGATATGTTTTTTTTTTTGAAATTGGTCTTTATCTATTTTTTTTTAAGTGTTTGGACTTAAGACATGTTGAAGTTATATTATGCATTGTTAAAAATATATATTTGTCAGCTTCTTTAGTAATGATTAAAATTTTTGTAAATTATATAATAAATTAAATTGTAAAATAAAAAAATTAAAAAAATTGGGGGGCCGGCCCGCCAATTTGTTAGTAAACGGAACAAACTTGACTTTTAAACTCGGATGCCTAAATTTACCCACCCGCTCCATCTCACTTTTGTACGGGCTTAAACATGACGGACCTAAACGGACGAGCCGCCCACTTTACCACCCCTAAGCATTAGCCATTACTCTTATCCTTTCAATTATTTTTTAATGCTTTTAAATTCTATAACTTACATTAAAATGATATAAATATTTTCTTAAGGGCTTACTATTTCCTATTTTATTTCGTAGAATCACACCGCAATACACCTTTCTTATAGAAATTTATTTCTTTACTTTGTTTTAATTGAAACTAAATATTTAAAACACTAAAATTTCTATAAATTTTATATTATGTATGTGGTAAGGTTGGAGTTTTTTTTTCTTATCACCACCGGTATAGTCCGGTTCAGGGGTCAATTCTGACATCAAATAACTTTAACACCTTCCTGATCGCAGTTGCGGGGATCGAAAGTTGGAGATTAGATTCTTAATAATTTTAGATGTCTAAATTAAAGGTCTTAACTTAAGAAACATATTATGCATTGTAATTAGTTTGAGGTTATTATTTTGATTTAGAATAATTGATGTTTAAGTCATGTTGTGATGTGTTATGTTCTATAATTTAGTGTCATCTTAAGTTGAGTAAACATGTTGAGGAAGAGTTTTGATTGAAAAAAGGAACAGAAAACACGGAATTTTAGGAAAAAAAAGGAACATGTAAGGCAAAACATGTTTTGTTTAACTACATCTGCAACATAACTTGAGTTTGATAACTCTAATTAAGGAGGAGTCAAATGCGTTAAAAATTTAATGTCATTATAAATATTTCAAGATGCTTATGTGTATGAATAATTATGTAAATAACTAATAATCATGTAATGTGATATAATCACTACTACAAAATGTATTTTTCGTAACCCCATTTCACCTCGTCCAAAGTATTCACCGTGCTAGAATCTATTCAATTAGACAATTTTCTTTTATTTTCATTTTTAGCCATTTTTCACAACAATTAGAATTTCCAAATATGGTGAAAACAGGCGCCTAGGCATGACAACAAATCTCGTACCCGTGGATATCCACCCGAATCTGTCTTGAAATTGACGGAGTAAACCGCTTTGACTGGGTTTGGGTTTGGGTTTAGGTTCTTCCCGATTACAAAATATTGGGAGGGGTCGGGTAATGGGGACACTAGTACCCACCCTGAACCCGACCCGGACCCCGAACCCGTCCAATTTATTTTATTATGTACATTATTATTTATTTTTGATAATTTAGAATATTAAATATGTGGTCAATATTTTGATAATTTGATTTATATTTATTATTTAAAATATTTGAAATGTATGTATGGAATTTTTTGAGATTGATTTATGTTATTATTTACAATGTAATTTGGTTTTGGAAAAAATAAATATTTCTATTAAAAAAATAATTTTATTAAATAGATGGTGGTGGGCAGGGATACCCGAACCCAACCGGAATCCATTTGGGACGAGTTTGAGTTTTAATTTTTCATCCTCGTTTGGGTTTGGGGTAGGGAATGAGGATTGTTTGGGATTCGGGTTTGAGTTTGGGTGAGGTAAAAACCCTCCCCCCCCCCCCCCCCCCCCCCCCACTGTCAGGCCCTGGTTATGAGTTTGAATCCTAGAACTTATAATTTTGTGTTTTTTTTTTCAATTTTAAGCCAATTTTCAAAGCAGTTAGAACTTCCAACCGTGGTCAAAATTGGCGCATAATTTTGTTTTTATTTATTTTTAAGCCACTTTTTACCACAGTTGAAACTTCCAACCGTGGTGAAAAGTCACTCAGGATCATGAGTTCGAATCCTAGCACCTATAATTTTGTTTTTTTATTTATTTTTAAACCACTTTTCACAAAAGTTGGAATTTCAGCCGTGGTAAAAAGTTACCCAGTTTTATTTTTCCAATATATATAAAGCTCTTTATTCATTCTTTTTACCCTAGACAAAGTTAGACGAACTTCATCTTCTACCTCCAAATATAATGTTCCATTCAGTGGCGGAGTCTCAAATTTTAGGGAGCCTGGAAAAAAATTTAACCGCTAATTTTAGGTTGTATGTGTTCATCTTTTTTAGTTTTCACACTCTATTTTTACTACTTTTACCCCTGGTTTTGTCTAAAAATTTTCTATTAGTTTGGAGGGAATACAAAGAAAGTAGAGGTTGAGCCCGGGCGCGTGCCTGGACTCGATGGGCTATAAAACCGCACCTGGTTCCATTTACGACTCTATTTCTCCACTTAACCACTCTCGAAAACATCATTTCTTCCGTAAACAAAACTCGAAAACATCATTTGTTTCATTAAAAATTTTTATAACTCCATCATATCTTCTCTAACTTGAATTAAAGCATGGACTCAAGTAAGCAATGTTAGTTATTATTGTGTCAGGTAAATTTTTTTATTATTTTTTTAGATTTAATATTTAACAATTTTATTTATTTTGTTGTTGTTGTTGTTGTTCTTGTGGTTCTTATTGTTGTTGTTGTTGTTCTTGTTGTTGTTGTTGTTCTTGTTTTTCTTGTTATTATTTTTATTGTTGTTATATATTGTTGTTGTTGTTATTGTTGTTGTTGTTGTTCTTGTTGTTGTTCTTGTTGTTGTTGTTCTTATTGTCCTTTATTTATTAAAAGACATACAACAACTATTGTTTAATACAATTGTGGTTGTATGTAGAGCTATCCAATATAGTACTATGGGCAATAGACCGTGATTGTAAATAACCCACTTACAACCACACTCTATGTAACAATGAACCACCAACCATGATTATAGGTCTTTTACGACAGTTGTTATTTGTGATTTTTGTAGGAGTGAATGTTTTATAATGATGTATCGTGAACTAAGTTATGTATGATGAAGGATTGTGTGAATACCCTTAGGACATAAGTCCAATGTTGAATAATGTGATTTTGACCCCAATGCGGCGATTATGTTGAAGATTTGATAAGAACCAATGTTTGATTTTGTTGAAGGTTCGATAAGAATGAGTGGTTCATTGTGTTGAAGGTTCAATATGAAACAATGTTTAATTATATTGAAGGTTGGATAAGAATCAATGTTAAATTTTTTGGTGTAATCATTGTGTAGGACATGGAGGTTCCGACTGATTTATTTGCATTTTGTCATTGTCATGCATTATACAAATCTGGCGATTTATGACTTATGTTTGGCGATATAGGACTTTGGTTCGGTGATGTAGGATTCTCGATAATACAACTCTGAAATCTAGCAATGGTTCCACATGCATTGGAGAAGAGGTGGATAATTAAGCGTTGCATTGCGTTGACATGCATAATTTTTATGATAGTGTGTATGCTTAAATTGTTTGGCATATTTATGTGTTATTTGTGTGTGTTTCTATTCAATTCTATTATTATACTACTTAAAATGATGTGAAACGTATCTCACCCTTTTCTTCTGTGTGTATTTTTCTCATATGTTTGTATTTATGTACAAATTAATATTGATATGATTTTTGAAAGTGAATATTGACTTCGTTGGGAATTACACCAAACCTATGAAGAATTCCAAATCAATATTGATGAACAAGATTTAATCAACAAAATGAATTTCCTCTTGTTCTCACTCTTCACTCGAGTGAATCAACCAACCTTGGTTGCAAGATGATTCTGCACAGCAATTAACAATGGAGAAGAAATAAAATATAATTAGGAAGAAGAATTATGGTTTGAGTAAAATAAGGAGAAGATGAATATTTTCTGCATAGTGTCTCTCTGCTCATAAACTGTGATTTATTATGCAACTGCAATGTTCAAGTGTTACAATAATAGGGGCTACTCCTTCTATTTATAGGTTTAGGTTAGCTTGCACCCTAAGCCAAAGCCCAAAACACAAAAGAAAAAAATACCTAATTCAACTAACACTACTAAAATAGGCCTAAGTCAAAATTTTGTCGAGGCAACTTCTCCGATATTTCGACACACACACTAGGCTATTTTAGACACACCCTTGTTTTTGTTGAGCAACCTGCTTTGACACAAGTAATTACAATCTCGACACACCACCTAATTCATGGTGTCTAAGTTATCTACATTTATCATAGATCTTAATTTCTTGAAGATTTTGACTTGTACTCCTTTCGTCATGATGTATGTAATTTGATTCTCAGTTCTGCACTGTACCAAGTTCAGCGTTGCTTTCGCTACCTGCTTTCAAATATAATGGAACATCATTTCAATGTGCTTGATTTTTCCATTTTCTATCGGATTCTTCACTATATTGATAGCCGATATGTTTTTGATCTTCATGGTAACTGCTCCATGATCCTTCCCTGTTATTTCTATGACTGGATTCACCATCCATGTTGCTTGACATGCACAAAGAATAGCAATTATGTACTATTCTTCACACAATGATAATGCCAATACTGGTTCTTTTCTCAAATTCCAAGCAATCGATACACCACCTAGCATAAACACATAACTAGTTGTGGACTTTCGATCTTCAACATTGTAACACCCCAATATTAGTAATTAGTTATTTATTTTATATGAATTAATTAATTGTTTGATTTTTGTGAGTAATTGGTTTTATTTAAATTATTTGGTAGGTGTGCTATTTGATGGGTTAGTCGGGTTAAGTATGTCGAATCTTAGAATTATAACTAATAATAATGTCAGTTTATGATGAAATTATTTTATTAAGTAAGAATTGTAGAAAATAATAGAATAACAAATAATTGGGCCTAATGATGAAATGTGAAGAGTAAATATGAGGGTGTGTTAATAAACCCAATAGTGATTACTAGAGTTAGTGTATTGTTAAAAGTTTAATAAAAAGAGAAAAATAGAAGTAAGTAAGAGAATAAAGAGAAAAAAAGGGTAAAGTAGAGAAAAAAAGAAAAAGAGAAAGAGGAGAACAGAACCCTAAGGAGAAGATTTGAAGAGTTTATTGACAATCAAGGTAAGGATGAGTTTTTACATGGTTATTGGGATTGATGATAATGTATGATGGGTAGAAACATGTTTAGGATGAAATCCCTAAATTTTCATGGTTTTTTAATTGTTAGATTTTGATGATAATCCTTGATATGTGATGATTAATTGTGTTTAGATTGATGAATTTGGTGAAAATTGATGCATATATATTGTGTTGATGATATGAAATATTGGATTGTTGATAGAAGAGGTTTAGGGTTTTGGAATTGGGTTAGAATTGAGTTTCATAATATAAAAATCTGGTTTTTTTGTTCTAGTACAGTGGTAACCCGTTACCAGTATATGGGTAATCAGTTATCAGTATCTGGGCAACCGGTTATCACTTGAAAAATGGTGTTTTTGGGAATTTAATAGGGTGTAACAGTTACCAGTCTGAGGGTAACCGGTTACCGTTGAGTCGGGAAGATAAAAACTTCAAAAATTCATAACTTCCAAACCTTGAGTCTGTTTTGAGTACCGTTCATACTGTTAGAAATCTAGCACGATAATCTTTTCAATAAAAATAGTTTTTTGGAAAGTAGGTGATTTAATCATTGTGTGATTGTGTAAAATGACATGTATATGTGTTATGCGTATTGGTGATTGGTGTCAGATTGTAACAATGTTTTGTACATTATTTATTATGTGTTGTGAGGATGTTTTGGTACATGGATACTATGAATATGAATTATATTTGAATAATTCATGAGTATGTGTATGTATGTGCAAATGTATGGTAATTCAAGTGTGATGAATTATTGAAGATATGCATGGATGTTAAGATTAGAGAATGGTCTTAATTGCATATGGTTATTGTAATTGCAAATGCATCATTTTTTGTCAAGAGGCATGCTTTTTAGTTCCGAGGGAGCTAGTGACTTGTCCCAAACCTAGAGAGGGGTTTGAAAGCTTAGAGGACAAACTTTTTGTGTGTTATTGGTCTAAAGGACGGACCCAGTTTAAAGTAAAAACTAAATAAAAATAATAGTGATTGATACCACATGCATGAGTATTGCATTTGAGTTGCATAAAGTCATATTATGTTTATGTTTGTGATATGAAATTGTGTGAAATATGTGTAATTGATATATTGGTGAAATTGAGAAATGTAATTGAGAATAACATCATTAATTGGGTGATGTTTTGTTTTATAAATCATATAAAGTGTGAGAATATTATATGTATGCATGTATGATATACATTATATATTGCTATATGATTTCGATAATTATGTGAATTCTCACCCTTATGTTTGAATGATGTTTTAGACGACAATGCTCAGGTAATGAAGGTTAGAGTTGCTTCTATCAAGAGAGTAGCTGATGGAGTATCTTATTTTATTTCCGTGTTTATTTTAGGTTAAGTCATGATATGGTTATGTAACACTGGGGAAACATTTAGATTCATGTTTTGAGAGATGCATTTTATACTCTATATTATTTTATTATCGTTATTTGAATTATGTATTGAAGTGGATTTTATGCCTAAGTTGATTAAATAAATGAATTTTATTTTTGAGACCTGAATATTATATTCATTTGATTGAAAGTGATTCTGCTGCTACATGCTTATGTGAAAGTGATATGAAAAGCATGAATTTAATTTAGTATTATTGAGTATGACAAAATTTTGTTATGTATGGAGTATGTGTGACACCCTTAAGTGATATCCATGTTATATTCCGCGGGGTTTTAGAGGGTTTACAAGCATCACTACACCAACTTGAGTCGGTGTAACCCACTAACTTAAATTATTTTCCTTCATCAATTGCAAGAAACAAAATGTTGTAGTTGAGAGTTTCTTTGAGATACCTCAATATCCTCTTCTTTGCTGCTAGGTGTGATACCTTTGGCTTCTACATGAATCTACACACCATACCTACATTGTATACTAAGTCGTGGCTCGTGCAACAAAGGTATCTTAATGGCCCAATAAGTATTCTGTATTGTGTTGGGTCGACATTATCTTCATCTGAGTCTTTCAATAATTGAAGTCTTAGTTTAGCAGGTGTCGAAGTCGAGTTGCAGTCTTCCATCTCAAGTCTCTTGAGTATTTCACTTTCATATCTTCTTTGTTGCATCATCAAACCTCTATCACTCTTGTAGAATTCGATGCCAAGGAAATATGAAATGTCACTCAGATCAGACATTTTGAATTCCTTTCTAAGATCACCTTTAAAGTCTCTGATTTCTTTCTTGCAGCTACCTGTTATCAATAAGTCATCGACATAGAGATACAATATAATAAATTTACTATTTCTTCTTCTTACATATACTCCAGGCTCATTTGAGCACTTAAAAAATTCCTTCTTCCTTAGGAAACTATCAATCTTATTATTCCAAGATCTTGAAGTTTATTTAAGTTCATACATGGCTTTATGAAGCATGTACACCTTTCTTTCTTCACCTTGTTTCACAATCCCAACTGGTTGTGCAACATAAACTTCTTCACCTAAGGGGTCATTTAGTAATTCACATTTCACATCCATCTGACATATGTGCCAATTGTTCATGTTTACTAGACCAATAACCAACTTGATTATTTCGATCCTGGAAACATGTGTAAAAACTTCATCGAAGTCGATTCCTTCTTTATAATGAAATCCTTTTGCCACAAGTCTAGATTTGCATTGATTTGCTTCTCCTTTAGGATTCAACTTCACCCTGTATACCCACTTCACATTGATTTCCTTCTTTCCTTGAGGCAATTTGACAAGTGACCAAGTGTTGTTGACTTCGATAGAATCCAGTTCCTCATTCATTGCATTCATCCACTTTGAATCCTTCAATTCCTTAACTGCATTGATTGGTTCGTCATCTACATAGAAAACTTAGTGTACCAGCTCACCTTCATTATCGACTATATCATCTAATATAATAACGCATTCATGAAACCTTGTAGGTATGTGTCTTGTTCTTTGAGGTTTTCTTGGGTCTGCATCACCTCTGACTTCTTCTTATCAAACTTCTTCTCTTGACTTCAGTGGTTAGTTTTTCACATAAGATTCTCACTGAATCCTTGTTTACATTTTTAGTCCAATCCAATTCTTTAAGCTCGTCTATGATTACATCCCTGCTGATCACCCCTTGCTTGTTCATTGGGTCGAACAACTTGTATCATCCAGTCGAATGATATCCTATTAGGATCATTTGGCCTGACTTGTTATCAAGTTTTCTTCTTAATTGATTTGGCATATGCCTATATGCTATAGATCCAAATACCTTCTGGTGTAATTCCTTCTAGCTTCCTCACCAGACATATGTTAAAAATGTATGTTGCAGTCAACACATCTTCACCCCAAAATCATTTAGGTAGATGCTTGTCTTTTAATATACTTCTCACCATATTCGTTATGGTTTGATTATTCTTCTCTACAATTCCACTTTGCTGTGAAGTGTGGGGGAACCACCTCATGCACAATCTCTTCTTTTTTACATAAGGTATCGAAGTCTTTCGACACATACTCTCCACCACCTTAGAATCTTGAGTTTTCAACCTCTTTGTCTTTTGACCATAGATTTAAATAGCAAATACCTCGATCTCGTAACTTTACTTCTTAATCAGGTAAGTCTATAGTTTTTTACTGAAATCATCTATGAATGTGACAAAGTACATGTTACCTCCAATTGAATCCACTTGGATAGGACCACATACATCAGAGTATATGACTTTAAGAATTGCCTTCGACTTGCTTCCTACATCCTTGCAGAAGCTATTCATGTGCCGCTTCGCCTGCACACATTCCTCACACACTTTGTTTGGAATGTCGATTTCTGGTAACCTTGAAACCATATTTCTTCTCTTCAGATTTCTAATGTCTTTGAAGTTGAGATGGCCAAGTCTTTAGTTCTATATATCCATTCATCCCTACTAGATGCAGTCGCAAGGAACTTGTGCTACGTCACATTAAGTTTAGTCTTGAAGGTTCTTTTATAAGATATAGGAGCCTTCAAGATTAATTTCACTCTTGATTCGAGAACTCTATAAACTTGTCTTCAATCGATACCTTGTAGTTCTTTTCAACCAACTTCCATATATTTAGCAGATTACTTTTCATTCCTGGTATATATAATACAATGGAAATTACTCCCTTTTCCATCTTTCCTCATGATCATAACATCACAAATACCTTCAGTTGCTAGAGTATTGTCATTTGCAAATTTCACCATGTTCTTCTCTTCAGATTTCAGGTCCTTGAATATCTCTTAATCTTTTATTATAACCATCAACATCATCTCTTCTTCTTCTTCTTCTTCTTCTTCTTCATGTTTTGTAAACTTTTCACCACTTTCTTGAATCTTTTGTTTTTCTGGACAATCACTAGCATAATGGCCATACTTCTGACAATTGAAACACTAAATGTGACTTTTGTCCAGATTTCGACCACCACCTCTTTCTCTACCTGTAACACCACCTCTTTGGTTTCTTTGGTATGAGGGTCTTCTCTGATTTGACCAATTTCCTTCCTCTGGGTTCCTCGACCAGTGGAATTGTTGTAGCCTCCTCTACCTTTGTTGTCGAACCACTTTCTTTTGTTGATTTCACCTGCAAAGCCACAACACTCTTCGAATTTCCTGCAGCTCTTTCAGCCATTCTTGGTTTATGAGATTCAATCGTCCCTTAAAGCTCTTCATTTTTCAATGTCGACATATCTTTTGACTCTTATATGGCTACTACCACATGGTAGAACTTTGGAGAGAAAGACCTCAAGATCCTTGTGATAATTGATCTAGACGTCAACACTTACCCACATACCTTGATTTGATTCAGAAGTTTTGTAACCCTAGTGAAGAAATTTAATATGCTTTCACTTTCTTCCACCTGAAGTAATTCATAGGAACTTTTGTGAGTTTATATCCCCACCTTTTCACCTTTTCTGCGCTTCCAAACTATTTTCCAGAATTTCCTAAGCTTCTTTCGTTGATTCAATATCACTTAGCTTTTCAAAATTGTATAGATCAATGCATTGATGAATTATAAATAAAAATTTCTAATTCTTGTTCTTCAATTATTTGTGTCCATCCTTTTCTTCATTCGTCGTGTCATCTTCAAGAGGTGTTGCTCCTTATTTCAGAAGATCCCAAAGATTAGAAAATAACATTCATCCGTTTACACCAATTCTCATAATTTTGACCCTTCATAATCGCGAGACTCACTGGAAAATTCCTATTAAGATGATTCATTGCCATCGAGTTTCACTTACCACGAATAGCTCAGGTAGTGCTCTAGATACTAGATGTTGGGAATGACACTAAACATATAGTGTATTCCAAATCAATCTTGATGAACAAGATTCAATCAACTGATTGAGTTCTCTCTTGTTCTTCATTCTTGACTCGAGTGAATCAACCAACCTTGGTTGCAAGATGATTATGTGCAGTAATTAACAACGAAGAAGAGAGAAAATATAATTGGGAATAAGAATTAGGGTTTGAACAAAATAAGGAGAAGATGACCCAAAAAATCATCTCAATCGCTTTCATCCATACTTGTGCTTTATCAGGTTCATGAGCTCCTTCAAAGATTGGCGGATTGTTCCTCTGGAACTTCCCTAAATCATGAAATTCATCATCATCCCTGCTACCAGCATTGACGTGCGGTTGTTGCCCAATCGCACTGTCCAACATTGCCAACACCTCAGCAACAACATCGTCATTCCTTTCTGTAACCATCATCTTAAGATTCCAAACAACCAAACAACCAACAATACTCATCAGACAAATAATATCGATTGCATCATATACATATTAAATACAAAAAGGAAATAAACACATTAATAACCTGGGCAACTGGAAGACTAGGCTCTGATACCACTAATGTAACACTCGCTAAACCCCCGCGCAAATATATGACATAATCAAAGTAAATTAGCGTGTATATCAAGAAGGTGTCACATATACTTCACAACAACAATACAAATACACCGGTCATGTTCATAACACACATTTAAGAATCATGTTACATACACTAACACATATGCATCTCGCAGTGGAATAATCTTCCTTCATAATGATATTAATAATTGAAACCCATAATGACAATTATATCATAAAACATTATGCATTAAATGCTATCATCATATAATCTCAATACAACATAAATAAAGAGAGTATAGTAAATATCTCTCAAAACAAACATGAGTTCAAACGTTTCCCTGTGTTACATGACTAGAGCATGACTCACTATCTAAATAAGGATAATAAAATAACTAGCTCCTCCAACTAATCCTTGCTAGAAGCACCACCGCTATCCTTGGTACCTGAGCGATGTCGTATAAAACATCATTTCAATATAAGTGTGAAAGTTCACATTATTATACAAATATATAATAATAAGTAATGCATAACAACATACATCAATTAAATTCATCATACTTCACATAATCATGTATCGAACATATTCTAACACAAATCAACATATTCACATATACAACATTGCTCAACGGTTCAAGATTCAAAGATAATCAATCACAAATACTGTAAATTTAATATTCACACTAATATCACATATTTCACACCAATTCAATATTTCACACAGGCACATGTGAATCTAAAGCAACTTAATGCAATATGCATGTGGTACCAATTGTTATCCTTACCGGTCCTACTAGATCCATCCCTCAGACAGATAAACACCAAAAAGCCCATCCCTCAAGCTTTCAAACCCATCCCTCAGGTTTGGGACAAGTCACTAGTCTCCACGAAACTAGCAAACATTGCCTCTTGAAAAAAATGATGCATGTGCAATCTCAACAATCATATGCAATTAAGACCATCCCTAAATCTTAATCATACAAACATACATCACCTAATTCATCATATTTAAATCATCATCACCATTGCACAAACATACACATATCATGTTATTAATCACATATCATGCATTCTCAAAACACCCATCATTTCAACACATCATAATAGCATATAGCAAACAATTCCAACCATGTTATTCACATTCATCATCACTTGACAACATACATATACACACAATCAAGTGTTATGTTTCTCATCAAAAGTCCTTTAAAACCAATCCAAAACACATCGAATAAATTATTAAAATGAATGTATATCTGTGATCAGTGGGAAGAGAACTGACTATTTTTGGAATGCTGGTTCGCATTTTGCGTTTGTTTTTGCAAAATGTCGCGGTAAGCAAGAGTCGCCATCGACTTTTATTTTATCCAACAAGGAAAGGAAAAAAGCACAGAAAAATTCCTTTTTTCGAGATGTTTTTCGGGTCCGAGGGGTAGATTATAGAAAGGGAAGGTGTTAGCACCCTTTCTATCTGTGGTTATCCATGGGCTCTTAGGTACTTGCTCAAAGTGCTTTCAAAATTTACTTTTCTTTATGTTTGTGGGTTTGAAATAGTTTTTTGTTTGAAAGGTGTAAGTGCAAAAAGTTTTATTTTGTTTTAGAAAGAGCAAGTACTTAAGAACCATCTACCTACTCGAAAAAGGAATTAATCTATACAAATGTCCTTTAGACAATGCTAGCCCACTATTGATGAGTAGGTAACATCGTCGTTGGAGTTTAAGGGTCAATTCGATTAAGGGACGTATGGTCACTAAAGCAATGTTAGGACGCCTTAGCGGTAACCCTAATATCTTAGATCATTTTTCCGAGGCAACAGTTTCGAGGCAACTTATGATCTCTGGACAAGAGGACGACCTCTAAAACTTCCTATACTCAATGACCACGTTCGAAGGCAACCAAGTGAGGTGTACCCTAAGAGTGCGCATGTCCGAGTGTGTTATTTCGGTTAATTCATCTTTGTACATGTCATGGGTGAGCTATGTTGATTTTAAGTTCATACATTTGATCTTGTCATGCATTCCCTATTATCAAACATCTAGCAGTTTATAGTTGCGGAATTTAAATTGCGGAAATTAAATCTAAACTATTACAAGGCGTCAGGTATTTACATCGCCAAAGGCAAACCCTTAAAATTAAAATGCGGAAAGTAAAATAAAGCGATAAATAAATTAAAGTCCTATTTAAAACTATTACATCCCGGAAGCAAGTACAATAATATGAAAATAATGGATCGCGTGCGAGAAAATTAAATCGGCGCATTTTTTAGGGTTTTGACCCTTTTTTGAAAGAAAGAGATTTTTGGTTTATTTTTGAATTAAATGGAATTAAATCTAAGTTAATAAAATAAATAAATAAAATTAATTAATTAAAAAGACATTTTTTGGATTTTGGGATATTTAAGGAAATAAAATAAAATTGATTAAAAGTTAGTAAAAACCTAATCTTTCTACATTAATTTTATTTATTTGCAAAAAGATGTTAAAAATTATACCTAATTAAAACTAAGTTAATTGAATTAATTTATTTACAAAAATAAAAGTGATGAATTTAATTTTAATAAATAAAAATATTTTTTGTGTTTTTGATTTTATTAAGAAAAATTATTAATTGGTTAGCGCTAATAAAAATAATAACAATAAAACAAATAAATACATATAATGAAAAGAAAAAGAAATAAACCAAGGGGGGTGTTGGGCCCAAGAAGAGGTTTGTTCAGCATTTTCCAAGCCCAATACACGTTCAAGCCTCATTTGACTTTCTGATCCAGTGTGACACGTTGACTGGGCATCATGGTGGGTCTCCCATCTAGGCCATCAGATATGGCCTGGAGGCCATCTGGCATGTTGAGATTTGAGGGCGTATGGTGGACCAAGATTTGGACATTGCATGGGAGTACCTATTGAAAAATAATAACAAGCAATTGGGGGACCTGGGATTCGAACCCAGGTCCCATTGGACTTTGACACGCTTCACTTACCAACTCAACCACTGCATCTGATTGTTAATGGAATACATATTAATTATTATATTGGAAACACAAACAATATGCTGGAAAAAAAAAACAAAAACGCGCGCAGTTCAAAACCAACCAATCAAGGGAAGGCACATATTTGTCTTCTTCAATGTAACCTGGTTTTCTTACCTGCGGATTTTTATCCACAGCAAAATCCAAAGCTTGTTCCTAAAATCAATTTCAAGCCATGGAAATACAATCCAAGAACATGGACGTGATAGTCTATTCTTCATGAGTTCATCTATATCCATTATTTGCCTCAATTTTACCTGAAACTCAAACGCTTAAAAACAAGAAACGAAAACCCTAGATTCGGGTATTGCATTACAGGCCATGAAAACTCAATTGAATATTGCAGAATGTTTAGAAATCATGCAAGAGTCATGAATATACCAATGTTTTGTCAAAAAGATGCAAGAATCAGAGATTGCAATTTCGTGTACAGGGGTATGTTCAAGGAGACTTACAGTGCAATTTAGGAGGTTTCAGGGATTGCTTTTGATTCCAATAGATTCAGTGGATGCCTGTCAAGAGAACCACATTGAGCTTTTGCCTTGAATTTGCCTCTAGTATGGATTTCAGTTTCACACTTTTCAAGCTTTTTTTCAAGTTTTGGTCTTCTGATTATGCAGCCTCTAGGTCCTTATTTCGTGCCTCTTGTGTTGTATATGTATCAAGCAATGTATTAGGTTAAAAATTGGGCTTTGAATCCATGAGCATTGATGATTCAAGATTTGATTTTATTCTCCATTGAAAAAGCTTCCAAATTTGTCAAAATCCAATATTTTGTTCACAACATGGCTTGATTCGGATTTGATTGTGTACATGATGATATTTAAGACCTGTAATGATCAAAAAGATACCAAGTGATTAAGATTTGGATTTAATTTGGATTTAAATTGATTTAAAATGAATTAAATCAATAAAAATCAAATAAAATAGAAAAATCAATGAATGGACACAAGATTGAAGATAGGACACGTGTGTAGTGTGACAAGATCAAATCAAGTGGAAAAAAAGTGGGCCCATTTGACAAAATTTGAAGTTTTGGGGATAGTTGACTTTTGGCAATTTTGGAAAAATGCCCAACTTCAACAATGCATAACTTCTTCAATTTTGAACTTTTGGAGGTGTTCTTGGATTTTTTAGAAACCTTGAGATGTTCTCTAACCAACCCTTTTGGTCTCATATAATTTTCATATTCCATTATCAAGTTATAAGCTTTGTAAAAAAAGGTGTTTTTGTTGACTTTCAAAAATGACCTATAATGTCCAAATTTGTAACTTCTTGTGAGTGCATTTATGGATCTTAGGGTGTGAAGATGTATTGTAGGAAATTGCATCCTATTCAAAATGAGATTTTGATGGGTCATTTCTCATAAAGTATGAGAAAGTTATGCTTGGTCAAAGTTGGGTTGACTTTTCCTACAAAACCCTAATTTAGCAACTTTTGAATCTTGATGAACTTTGAGCAATCCTTGATGAATCATGATCAACCCTTGATCAAATGATGAATTATCCTTCAAAATGAGAATGTTTACAAAAAATCTTGAGGTTTGACTATTTGTAGGTCACAGTTGACTTTTGCCCTAGCATAGTCGATTTTTGGGCCTCTTGAGCAATTGACTGACCAAACTTCTTCTGCAAGGCTTGAAATTTGTCATGGATGAACTTGAGAACTTATTAGGACATTGGGGAGCATTTGAGGTCATTTGGATGTAAGGACCTTGATGCAACACAAAACCCTAATTTGAGATTGACTGCCTTAGGAGATGATTTGACTGTCCAACTCTTGAGAAACCTTGAGCCACTTGGAGATTCTTCTTGAAATGTCTTGAGAAATATGGGAGGGCAAATTTTGGGGTACAACAGTTGCCCCTGTTCAATCTTCTTAAACCTGAGGATATAGATTGGCCTTCGGGCCTTTCGTGATCCGAAGGTGGAAGATGATTGAACACTAGAGTGCCCAGAAATTTGCATTCGCATGGTATAATATCAGCATTGTGATGTTAGGAATGGGCTTACATATGCCATTTGGAGATTGTTGGTAGGTGGTCTGAACTTCGACTGGAATGCGAATCAGGGAGATCTTATTGGCGACCTGACTGAAACAGAGGGGGTCTTGTCTCCATTGACTGAATTGGTATCAGAAAAATCTTTAGGAATCGATTTAACTGGTTATGTCTCTATTGACTGGATTTGTCTCCTTTGACTGGATTTGTCTCCTTTGACTGGATTTGTCTCCTTTGACTGGATTTGCATCAGAAAAATCTTTAGGAATCGATTTAACTGGTTTTGTCTCTTTTGACTGCGCTCGCATCAGAAAAATCTTTAGGAATCGATTTAACTGGTTTTGTCTCCATTGACTGCGCTCGCATCAGAAAAATCTTTAGGAATCGATTTAACTGGTTTTGTATCCATTGACTGAATTCGCATCATAAAAATCTTTAGGAATCGATTTTACTGGTTTTGTCTCCATTGACTGAATTGGTCTCAGAAAAATCTTTAGGAATCGATTTAACTAATTTTGTCTCCATTGACTGAATTGGCCTCAGAAAAATCTTTAGGAATCGATTTAACTGATTTTGTCTCCATTGACTGAATTGGCCTCAGAAAAATCTTTAGGAATCGATTTAACTGATTTTGTCTCCATTGACTGAATTGGCCTCAGAAAAATCTTTAGGAATCAATTTAACTGATTTTGTCTCCATTGACTGAATTGGCCTCATAAAAATCTTTAGGAATCGATTTAACTGGTTTTGTCTCCTTTGATTGCGTTCGCATCAGAAAAATCTTTAGGAATCAATTTAACTGGTTTTGTCTCCTTTGACTGCGTTTGCATCAGAAAAATCTTTAGGAATCGATTTAACTGGTTTTGTCTCCATTGATTGAATTGGCCTCAGAAAAATCTTTAGGAATCAATTTAACTGGTTTTGTCTCCATTGACTGAATTCGTATCAGAAAAATCTTTAGGAATCGATTTAACTGGTTTTGTCTCCATTGACTGCGTTCGCATCAAAAAAATCTTTAGGAATCGATTTAACTGGTTTTGTCTCCATTGACTGCGTTCACATCAGAAAAATCTTTAGGTATCGATTTAACTGGTTTTGTCTCCATTGACTGCGTTTGCATCAGAAAAATCTTTAGGAATCGATTTAACTGGTTTTGTCTCCATTGATTGCGTTTGCATCAGAAAAATCTTTGGGAATCGATTTAACTGGTTTTGTCTCCATTGACTGAATTGGCCTCAGAAAAATCTTTAGGAATCGATTTAACTGGTTTTGTCTCCATTGACTGAATTGGCCTCAGAAAAATCTTTAGGAATCGATTTAACTGATTTTGTCTCCATTGACTGAATTGGCCTCAGAAAAATCTTTAGGAATCGATTTAACTGATTTTTTCTCCATTGACTGAATTGGCCTCAGAAAAATCTTTAGGAATCAATTTAACTGATTTTGTCTCTATTGACTGAATTGGCCTCATAAAAATCTTTAGGAATCGATTTAACTGGTTTTGTCTCCTTTGATTGCGTTCGCATCAGAAAAATATTTAGGAATCAATTTAACTGGTTTTGTCTCCTTTGACTGCGTTTGCATCAGAAAAATCTTTAGGAATCGATTTAACTGGTTTTGTCTCCATTGACTGAATTGGCCTCAGAAAAATCTTTAGGAATCGATTTAACTGGTTTTGTCTCCATTGACTGAATTCGTATCAGAAAAATCTTTAGGAATCGATTTAACTGGTTTTGTCTCCATTGACTGCGTTCACATCAAAAAAATCTTTAGGAATCGATTTAACTGGTTTTGTCTCCATTGACTGCGTTCACATCAGAAAAATCTTTAGGTATCGATTTAACTGGTTTTGTCTCCATTGACTGCGTTTGCATCAGAAAAATCTTTAGGAATCGATTTAACTGGTTTTGTCTCCATTGATTGCGTTTGCATCAGAAAAATCTTTAGGAATCGATTTAACTGGTTTTGTCTCCATTGACTGAATTAGCCTCAGAAAAATCTTTAGGAATCGATTTAACTGGTTTTGTCTCCATTGACTGAATTGGCCTCAGAAAAATCTTTAGGAATCGATTTAACTGATTTTGTCTCCATTGACTGAATTGGCCTCAGAAAAATCTTTAGGAATCGATTTAACTGATTTTGTCTCCATTGACATAGTTGAGAATTTAACTGCATTTTTCCTGATAGGTAAAGGTCAGTCATATGCAATGCATGACATGGATCAAGCAATGATGTTCTCAACATAAATGAGATTGTATTGTATGATGCATACATGCATGTATCATGATGTATTGAAATGTAATGTTTTAGCTGGGGAAAATAAATCCCGGAGCTGCTGGGGAATAGAGTTGGATTCTTCGTTTCTGCTGGGGATGATGAACGAAGATAATAAACTTGCAGGAGAGTATAACTTTGTTGGGGAATAAACTGATGAGAATATTACTCCGAGGGGAATTACTCTGTGGGGAAGAGATGCTCTACTGAGGATTTTAACGATAAACTCCATTGGGGATTCCGCTGATAAGCTCCGCTGGGGATTTCAATGATAAACTCCGCTGATAAGCTCCGCTGGGGATTTCAATGATAAACTCTGCTGGGGATGGATTACCGTTGATGGTGATATTAAATCTGTTGAGGATTGAATTCCTGCTCGTGAAAGGAAAGAACTTTGCTGGGGATGATCTTTCAGTCGCGACTTGCTAGGGATAACCCTGTTAGACTCTTGTGGGGATAACCCTCTGAATTTGGCTGGGGAGATTTATTTGTGCTCTGCAGGGGATAAGCTTCCAGAGTCTACTGGGGATGATGATTCAACTCCGTTGGGGAAGCTTTTTAGACCGTGCTGGGAAAATTGACTCCACTAGAGGTATCTTGTATTCTACCAGGGAACATTCTTATACTCCGTTGAGGAATATTAAGACTGTCGGGGATACTCTTATACTTGCTGGAGAATATTAAGACCCTTTTAGTGCTGATGGTAGACTAACTCTGCTTGGGGAGAGCTACCATTTCTGCCTTATTCTGCGGGGAGTGAAGGTATCTTAGCCATATTCTTCAACTGAAACTACCTTAGTACCTGGTGGACAGAGCAACTACACAGCTTTGGACAAATCTATTGCCCCTGTTTCTGATATTACCAGTAATTCATCTTTTGTTTCGCCTGTAAATATTTATGAGCAGCAATTAATGTCAAATGCATATATCAAAAATGAACACTGGACGTTCTTCACAAAACAAAACAAATAAAGGAAAAACAGTTTGAAATTTGTCTGAAAATGAATTTGTATTGATTTGAAGTTTGGCATGTAAATAGGCGTTTTTGTACAAGAGGCTGACGTCCTAGTAAGAGAGCGCCGCTGAACAAAATTTACACAATTTGTAAAAAGAAAACAAAACAGCTATGTGAATAATCCCACTGAGTTCCAACTCTGCTATTGTCTTTATGTCTCCGAGCATCTCATCACTTTGCTACTTGGTTGAAGATGAATCAGATTGATTGGTGCCTTCCGAGCTTGATAGTTGATACCGAAGTCTGGATGCAAGGTGATCCAATGAGACATAGTGTTATGCTTTGATCCCTAACTTTTTCCTGGACCGCCCTTTCGGGTTTTCAGTCCACCGGGATACCCATTTATTGCCCAAGCCGCCTTTTCAGGTTTTCGACTTGCCGGGTGTACAGATTTTTTTTCATTTTCATCCCTTATTTTTTCCCGAACCCTTTTGGTTCGCCAGGAAGCCCTTATTTTTGCCTAGGCCAGTCGACCTAGTTGGTCTTTGATTTATGCGTAGTATCTTTTTACTATGTTTGCATTGACGGGGTGAGGAAGGTCGTCACCGTCCATGGTGGTTAGAATCATAGCTCCTCTTGAGAAAATGTTCTTAATCACAAATGGTCCTTCGTAAGTAGGGGTCCATTCGCCCCTGGGATCACCTTGAGGTAGAATAATGCGCTTGATTACCAGATCCCCAACTTGATACTCTTGTCGTCTAAGTTTCTTGTTAAATGCCTTGATCATCCGTTTTTTGATACGTCTGACCATGACAAATAACAATAAGTCTCTTTTCGTCGATTAGATTCAGCTGATCAAGTCGGGTCTGGATCCAGTCGTCTTTGCTCAAACATGCATCCTTCATGATTCGAAGAGAGGGTATCTGAACTTCGATGGGCAAGACTACCTCCATGCCATAAACCAAGGAATAGGGTGTTGCCCATGTTGACGTCCGTGCTAAGGTACGGTACCCGTGAAGAGAAAACGATAACATCTCGTGCCAGTCTTTGTATGTCATTGTCATCTTCTGTACAATCTTCTTAATGTTCTTATTAGCTGCTTCGACAACCCCATTCATCTTCGGCCGATAGGGAGAAGAGTTATGATGCTGTATCTTGAATTGTTCGTAGAGCTCAGTGATCATCTTGTTGTTGAGATTGGTACCATTATCCATAATGATCCTCTCTGGTACACCGTATCAACAGATCAGATTATGCCGAATAAACCGTGCCACGACGTTCTTGGTTACAGTAGCAAAGGAAGCTGCTTCAACCCACTTTGTAAAGTAATCAATTGCTACAAAGATGAAAGGATGCCCGTTAGATGCCGTAGGTCTGATCTCGCCGATCATATCAATGCCCCACATTGCAAAAGGCCAAGGTGCCGTCAAGACGTTCAGATCTTTGGTATCAATAAGGTAGTAAGAGTCAGCATAATTGTCTTAGCTGGCGAACAGCCCATACCGAAGCGTAGCAAGTTCTCTCGAGCAGTGAGTATCGGGTCTCACGGTCGGTAAACTTTTTGCTAAGGTAATAAATAGCATGTTCTTTTGGGCCAGACTCGTAACGCTTCCCCAACATACCTCTTTGTATTATCCAGCACTTTTAAGTATAAGATCAACGGTCTTCCTGCAACTGAAGGCATCAGAATTGGTGGCTTGGAGGTAGTACGACCCTCTCTTCTTAAAGTAACAGTCTTGCAAGTTCACAAGGCACTTAGCAATCATCTTCACCTTTGTCTTCGGCTAAGTTGATCGGATTTTCGAAGTCATAACTGGAAGTATCAAAGTCGTTACCAATGGGATCCAGAATGGATATGGATCATGATATGTGAGTGTGTGCAAAATAGCTGTTCTGCAATATATATAATAAAATAAAGACAAGGAGCACAAAATTTGAAATGCAAGAAACATCCAATGCTTTTATTAATGATATATGTAAATGACACACATGAGCCCTCACAAATGAAACCACGGTGCCCCGGGTAAGACACCGGGCCATAAAGTTTAAAACATTGTCTGTTACAAATTCAAAACAAAAAGTTTCATTACTGGATGATGACAGAAACGGGCATAGAATCCTTCGCTGTCCAGTTGCTTAATCCACCGTTGGCAGTCGGGTAGATCCAACTGTCTATATTAAACTCTTCATCATCGTCCTCCCTGATAGCATTCACCCCTGCATCTTGTTTAGGCTTCTCTGGTGCTCCAAACTCAATCTCCTTCGCATCAATCAAGTCTTGTACCTTGTTCTTTAAAACCCAACAATCATCTATATTATGCCCCGGGCTATCAGAGTGAAAAGCACAGCGGGCATTAGGGTTGTACTTTGGTGACATTGTATTTGGATTCTTTGGGGCTTCCTTTAGAATCACTAGATTGGTCTTTAGCAATTGTGGCAGAATTTGAGACAAAGTCATGTTGAGACGGGTGAATTTCCTTTGAGGTCTCTCATCCTTCTGTTGATTGTTGTACTGAGGAGCACTAGCAGGTTTTGAAATAACAACTGCATTAACAACTTGGCGATGTTCAGGTCTATTATGTCTTTTCGAACTGTAGACAACACTGGACTCTTTCTTAAATGGCTTCTTCTCGGTGCTCGATGAGGCACCCTTATGTATCTTTCCAGCCTTAATACCAGCCTCAATCCTCTCACCGGTCAAAATAAGCTCTGTAAACCCAGACGAAGAGCTTCCAATCAGATGGTTGAAGAATAGACCAGACAGGGTCCCTAGAAACATGTCCACTAGCTCCCGATCAGCCAAGGGTGGTTGTACTCTTCCGGCGAGGTCTCTCCACTTCTGAGCATAATCTTTGAATCCTTCACCCGTTCCCATTGACATAACCTGTAGTTGGGTACACGTGGGAGCGAGGTCGGAGTTGTACTGATACTGCCTGTAGAATGCAGTAGCCAAATCTTCCCAACTACGGATACTGGGTCCGTCCAACTGGTAGAACCACTCAAGCTGAGTCCCTGAGAGAATGTCTTGAAAGAAATGGATCCATAGGTTTTTATCAGCGGTGTACGGCTGAATCTTCCTCACATATGAACGGAGGTGCAGCTTCGGACAAGAAACTCCGTCATACTTAGCAAAGGCTGGTGCCTTGAATTTGTGGGGAATCATTACCCCAAATGATAGACCTAGATCACCAAAGTCCAGACTAGGCACTTTCTGAACTTCCATAGCACTCAACCGGTCTTCCAGTTGCTTGTATCTATCCTCGTCAGGAGGATACTGTTCTTCATCGTAGTCCGTCTCGTTGTCGGAGACCACAGGGCTAGGACCCCTCCTTTACTCTTGACTACCTTTCCCTCCAGATGAGGTGGTCAGATCAACTTCATTCTGAAGTCTGTTTCCAAACCTGTGCCCTGTGTTAAATAGGATTGTCCTCTTCTTCTTCTTCTTCTTCTTCTCTTTCAGAATCAGGGTCTTTAGGTCTTGCTGACCCTTAGCTAGATTCACGAACAACTCTTGAAATTGGGCATTCTGGGCCTAGAGGGCCTTGATAGCTTGCTCAGTTGAAGGTTTAGCAGACATGGTGAATGCTGAAATAAACAGCGAAGAAGATAAGAGACATGTAATGGGTACCTGTTTATGAAGTGCATGGGATGAAATGCGTATGATTTATGATTTCAAAGACAATCGGGAGATTCAAATTTGTAAACCAGAAAGGAAGCACACTTTATTAGAAAAACTTCAAAATTTAAATTGTTCAACTGATGCCCTCAGGGTGTTACAAGAATGGAAATACTGAAAAGTAAATAAAACTGGAAAGGGAAAACATCAAAGGTCAATCAACGCTCCCATGGTCTCTTCTTATCAGTGCGGACATAGTCGTTGAGAATCCGCTCGTTTTCTAACTTCCTGGTCAACCTCTGGAGCTTCTGCTCTTGCTCATTGAACTTCTATCGGTAAGAATCCCGTTCTTCCCTCAGTTGCATCCAAGATCTCTTCAGTTCCCCAATGTCAGTGGGCATATAAGGGTGGAGGATGGTTGGAAGAACCCCTTCTTCATTAGCAACTTCAAGAGTGACAGGCCTGACAGCTTCATATGGCATACCTAACTTCTGGGCACGGATACAGACCCATCTGAGATATGGCTCCATCGAAAGTGAATTCTTTGGGCCCAGCTCATGTGGATCAGATTGGTGAACTCTATCCTAAGCCCTTATGAATCTGCGACGTTGCTCTTCGCTATCCCCTTGAAAAGCAAAGATAATACTAGGCATTAGCATCTCATGAGGTCCTTCTCTTCTGGAACGTCCGAACTGACGTAGAGCTAAGCATGGGTTGTAAGAAATTCCTCCATGGGTTCCTAACAGTGGAACATTGGGATACTCCTCACAACGATCAATGATAGTCACCTCATCCATACCCTTGAGAGTCCAGATAATGTCATTATGAGAAAGAGACATGACCCTATAGGCCCAGCCCATGCCTTCTTTGTTCTTCCGCACTGACTTGGGAAGGTGAAAAATAAACCACCTTGCCAATAACGGAGCACAACACATCAAAGTTCCCCGCTTTCGGGCAGTACGAGCATAGAGCTGATGAAGAATGTCACCCAAGAGAGTGGGTACCGGATTCCAAGAGATGAAGATCTTTATCGCATTCACATCAACAAAGGAGTCAAAGTTCGGAAACAATACCAAGCCGTATATCAGAAGAGCCAAAATATCCTCGAATGCCTTGAAGTCTAGACTATCCCAGAAATAGTTAGCCTTGCCAACCAAGAACTTAGTCAAAAATCCCTTTGCTCCACTTCTAGTTTCCCAATTAGCCATTACCTCATCTTTGGTCAAATGAAGGGCTGCAGAAATCTTTTCGGGCCTAAGAACCTTCTCCCAACCAGTGAACGGGGTCTGCTCCAGAATGGAGATACCGAGCAGATCAAAAAACTCTTCTAGGGTGGGAACCAACTGGTAGTCCTAGAAAGTAAAACAATGGTACAGTGGATCATAGAATTGGACCAAGACTTTCATCATCTGTTCATCCTGGGAGGTGACCAAACTAAGAAGATGCCAATGTCTTATGATGAAGGAAGTAGTATCTGGCATCCTTACAACCAAATCTTTAAGCATAGTGGGAACCTGGACAAAATTAATCCGGATGGTATTCCTACGCATAGGCATGATGATGACCTACAAAACAAAGCAAAGATGAATCCCTCATGTCTTTGAAATAGGTTAGTCCAATGAAAGATGTATGCAATGTTTATGATGTCATGATGTCATGATAGTAAGCACACCACAAGTATCCACAAACAGCAAACATGGTAAAGGCACACAAGTCACACAGAGAGCCCTTAGATTTCAGGCTGGAAAGGAGCTTAGGTACTACCCTCTTTCAGTTCAGTTGGTTTAAACCTGTCCTAAAAATAGTAACCGGGTTCTAGAGGATCTCAATATCACTGACTACCCTCAATCGGTCATAATTCCAGTTTAGCAACCTTTTCTTACGGCCGGAATCCTCGCGAGAGTTTAGTCTCAATGAGTGTAGCATACTGCTACTGTTCTATGGCCAAGTTGGTCAATTTAAAGGTTCTAAGGTCAGTTGGTGCTTAATGACCCCTTAGATGACCCATATTCTCCTTATTCCAACACAAGGGATATCAGTACAATCTAAAGTGCCACACCAACGTAGCTACCACTTCAACCGTATCACTCTACGTCGTACAGTTCCCTCACAGTTTATTGCTACTTACCTAAAGGGTACCCCCAGATCCGAGTTAGGATCTATAGAACTCTGATACAAGCCCACAAATATAAATCATACAAAGCATACAATTGAAAACACAATGATCTAATCCTAAGGTACACCCCACTTATTATGTTCCCCAGCAGAGTCGCCAGTTCTGTGATCGGTGGGAAGAGAACTGACTGTTTTTGGAATGCTGGTTCGTGTTTTGCGTTTGTTTTTGCAAAATGTCGCCGTAAGAAAGAGTCGCCATCGAATTTTATTTTATCCAAAAAGGAAAGGAAAAAAGCACAGAAAAATTCCTTTTTTCGAGATGTTTTTCGGGTCCGGGGGGTAGATTATAGAAAGGGAAGGTGTTAGCACCCTTTCTATCCGTGGTTATCCACGGGCTCTTAGGTACTTGCTCAAAGTGCTTTCAAAATTTGCTTTTCTTTGTGTTTGTGGGTTTGAAAGAGTTTTTTGTTTGAAAGGTGTAAGTGCGAAAAGTTTTATTTTGTTTTAGAAAGAGCAAGTACTTAAGAACCATCTACCTACTCGAAAAAGGAATTAATATGTACAAATGTCCTTTAGACAATGCTAGCCCACTATTGATGAGTAGGTAACATCGTCGTTGGAGTTTAAGGGTCAATTCGATTAAGGGACGTGTGGTCACTAAAGCAATGTTAGGACGCCTTAGCGGTAACCTTAATGTCTTAGATCATTTTTCCGAGGCAACCGTTTCGAGGCAACTTATGATCTCTGTACAAGAGGACGACCTCTAAAACTTCCTATACTCAATGACCACGTTCGAAGGCAACCAAGTGAGGTGTACCCTAAGAGTGCGCATGTGCGAGTGTGTTATTTCGGTTAATTTATCTTTGTACATGTCATGGGTGAGCTATGTTGATTTTAAGTTCATACATTTGATATTTTCATGCATTCCCTATTATCAAACATCTAGCAGTTTATAGTTGCGGAATTTAAATTGCGGAAATTAAATCTAAACTATTACAAAGCATCGGGTATTTACATCGCCAAAGACAAACCCTTAAAATTAAAATGCAGAAAGTAAAATAAAGCGATAAATAAATTAAAGTCCTATTTAAAACTATTACATGCCGGAAGCAAGTACAATAATATGAAAATAATGGATCGCGTGTGAGAAAATAAAATCGGCGCATTTTTTAGGGTTTTGACCCTTTTTTGAAAGAAAGAGATTTTTGGTTTATTTTTGAATTAAATGGAATTAAATCTAAGTTAATAAAATAAATAAATAAAATTAATTAATTAAAAAGACATTTTTTGGATTTTGGGATATTTAAGGAAATAAAATAAAATTGATTAAAAGTTAGTAAAAACCTAATCTTTCTACATTAATTTTATTTATTTGCAAAAAGATGTTAAAAATTATACCTAATTAAAACTAAGTTAATTGAATTAATTTATTTACAAAAATAAAAGTGATGAATTTAATTTTAATAAATAAAAATATTTTTTGTGTTTTTGATTTTATTAAGAAAAATTATTAATTGGTTAGCGCTAATAAAAATAATAACAATAAAACAAATAAATACATATAATGAAAAGAAAAAGAAATAAACCAAGGGGGGTGTTGGGCCCAAGAGGAGGTTTGTTCAGCATTTTCCAAGCCCAATTCACGTTCAAGCCTCATTTGACTTTCTGATCCAGTGTGACACGTTGACTGGCACCATGGTGGGTCTCCCATCTAGGCCATCAGATTTGTCCTGGAGGCCATCTGGCATGTTGAGATTTGAGGGCGTATGGTGGACCAAGCTTTGGACATTGCATGGGAGTACCTAATGAAAAATAATAACAAGCAATTGGGGGACCTGGGATTCGAACCCAGGTCCCATTGGACTTTGACATGCTTTACTTACCAACTCAACCACTGCATCTGATTGTTAATGGAATACATATTAATTATTATATTGGAAACACAAACAATATGCTGGAAAAAAAAATGCGCGCAGTTCAAAAATAGCCAATCAAGGGAAGGCACGTATTCGTCTTCTTCAACGTAACCTGGTTTTCTTACCTGCGGATTTTTATCCGTAGCAAAATCCAAAGCTTGTTCCTAAAATCAATTTCAAGCCATGGAAATACAATCCAAGAACATGGACGTGATCGTCTCTTCCTCCTGAGTTCATCTATATCCATTATTTGCCTCAATTTTACCTGAAACTCAAACGCTTAAAAAAAAGAAACGAAAACCCTATATTCGGGTATTGCATTACAGGCCATGAAAACTCAATTGAATATTACAGAATGTTTAGAAATCATGCAAGATTCATGAATATACCAACGTTTTGTCAAAAAGATGCAAGAATCAGAGATTGCAATTTCGTGTACAGGGGTATGTTCAAGGAGACTTACAGTGCGATTTAGGAGGTTTCAGGGCTTGCTTTTGATTCCAATAGATTCAGTGGATGCCTGGCAAGAGAACCACGTTGAGCTTTTGCCTTGAATTTGCCTCTAGTATGGATTTCAGTTTCACACTTTTTAAGCTTTTTTTCAAGTTTTGGTCTTCTGATTATGCAGCCTCTAGGTCCTTATTTCGTGCCTCTTGTGTTGTATATGTATCAAGCAATGTATTAGGTTAAAAATTGGGCTTTGAATCCATGAGCATTGACGATTCAAGATTTGATTTTATTCTCCATTGAAAAAGCTTCCAAATTTGTCAAAAACCAATATTTTGTTCACAACATGGCTTGATTCGGATTTGATTGTGTACATGATGATATTTAAGACCTGTAATGATCAAAAAGATACCATGTGATTAAGATTTGGATTTAATTTGGATTTAAATTGATTTAAAATGAATTAAATCAATAAAAATCAAATAAAATAGAAAAATCAATGAATGGACACAAGATTGAAGATAGGACACGTTTGTAGTGTGACAAGATCAAATCAAGTGGAAAAAAAGTGGGCCCATTTGACAAAATTTGAAGTTTTGGGGATAGTTGACTTTTGGCAATTTTGAAAAAATGCCCAACTTCAACAATGCATAACTTCTTCAATTTTGAACTTTTGGAGGTGTTCCTGGACTTTTTAGAAACCTTGAGATGTCCTATAACCAACCCTTTTGGTATCATCTCATTTTGATATCCCATGCTCAAGTTATAATCTTTGGAAAAAAAGGTGTTTTTGTTGACTTTCAAAAATAACCTATAATGTCCAAATTTGTAACTTCTTGTGAGTGCATTTCTGGATCTTGGGGTGTGAAGATGGATTGTGGGAAATTGAATCCTCTTCAAAATTAGCTTTGGATGGGTCATTTCTCATAAAGTATGAGGAAGTTAATCTTGGTCAAAGTTTGGTTGACTTTTCCTGCAAAACCCTAATTTAGCAACTTTTGAATCTTGATGAATTTTGAGCAATCCTTGATGAATCATGATCAACCCTTGATCAAATGATAAATTATCATTCAAAATGAGAATGTTGACAAAAAATATTAAGGTTTGACTATTTGTAGGTCATAGTTGACTTTTGCCCTAGCACAGTCAATTTTTGGGCCTCTTGAGCAATTGACTGACCAAACTTCTTCTGCAAGGCTTGAAATTTGTCATGGATGAACTTGAGAAAATATTATGACATTAGGGAGAATTTGATGTCATTTGGATGTAAGGACCTTGATGCAACACAAAACCCTAATTTGAGATTGACTGCCTTAGGAGATGATTTGACTGTCCAACTCTTGAGCAACCTTGAGCCACTTGGAGATTCTTCATGAAATGTCTTGAGAAATATGGGAGGGCAAATTTTGGGGTACAAAAATATCCTTCATAAATCATAAGCATACAAGATCACCAAAAAATTATACAAATTATAAAACATTTTATCTCAGCGCGTGTTAAGCGGCCTCATTTTATCTCCTGATTCCAATGCTGCTTACAATTTTTAAATCCATTGAGAATAGAGAGAGAAATCTCAAATTGAAGGTCCTCTCTATTTTCTAGGTTTTTGATTCATATCTCTCTCCATACCTTATATAAATTTGGCGCGATGGTGGTGTTAGAATCGTCTTGAAGAGACGAGTTTAATGATACTAGCCTGGGATCCTAATTTTTCCATTTGAAGGATCTCACAAAATCCCCATTGCAGGGTGTCTGGAGGTTGAAGACGATGACATGTCTCGTCTCAGTCAATGATAGCGTGCCAAACGTTTTAATTTCATTGGTTGCCCTTTTTCTGATCCTATGCGTATCTCACTAAGGTCCATATCAAGCACAACGCGTCTGGTCCACTAGATTAGCTTACTAACGCGTTTTGACTATGATCTGATGGTCCACATCTTTTTGGTTTTATTTTATTTTCTGATTTTATATTTTTATTGATTAAATTTTCAAAAATTCATAACTTTTTTATTTTTTATCCAAAAATTATGAAAAAAATTCACAAAAATACTTTGAATTATTTCTGATCTCATGACTATTTTTTCAAATTTTAATTTTGACATTTGTTATTTTTTTTTGTATTTCTTGAATTATTTGCTTTCTTTTAATTACTTAAAAAAATAATTTCTGACATTTTTTAATTCTTAAAAAATTCATAAATATTATTTTGCATATTTGACTTTCTGAAAATTTTATGGAATTTTATATTGAGGTTTACTATTTTTGACCTATTTTTTTGTTTGTTTGAGAAATTTTAAATAGTTGAAAAATAGTTTCTGACTTTTAAAAATTACCAAAAATTTTATAAAAATATTGGATCCATTTCTGATATTTCTATGGTCTTACTTTTTCTTTCTTGATTAATTTGAATATAGTTGATATTTTTCTCCTCTATTTTGATTTTTAAACATTTTTAAACCCTTTTAATGTATATATCAAATATAATATTATTTGGTTATTATTTTCTAGCTGTCTTGAGTTGATTTTTTGATCATGACTTTATTAACATCATTGGATCTTAGATGTTGAGTTCAACTCCACCAAAATGGATGAATGATTTTAATAATAGTTTGATTAAATTTTTGATTCAAAAGTGGTTTATTCATTTTTCACATCCCCTCTTCATCTTATCCCTTTCTTATTGCACTAGGTGTTATTGGAGCATGATCTCTATATCATGTCTCAAAACAAATGGTGCATAAATTTCTATTGACCGGCCTCAAAATAGGTGCGACTTCTATATAAGTCCACTTACGATTGCTTAACATAGCGCTAAATTTTGCCCCGATTCGAATAAATGATCATTCATGGACCAAACTTATGATTGCAAGCCCAAGTATGTTTGATTTATTTGATTCAAAAACCTTGAGATTCATTATGTGGAGGCTTTGGTTCTACCAATCCTCTAATGGATCTACAACACCTTTGGTCAACGCGAATCACTTAAACATTGTTGATCATTAAATAATACTTATGAGAATTCCAAATGGATGATATACTTGACAAAAAGAAAATGCAACTTGTTGTGTAGAGGCTTTGGTTCTACCAATCCTCTAATGAGTTCCAAATGCAAGTTTCAAGATGGTCATCCAACTAACCACTAATTATTGACTTGTTTTACCTTATGCTTTTATTATTTTTTATGCTTTATGTACTATTTACTTTTAGCATTTACATTTCATGCCATTTTAATCTTTGCTCATTTGAGCATTTATTTTCTTGCCATTTTTACTTTGCTCACTTGAGCTTTTCGTTTCCTTTCTTAAGATACTTAATAATCAACATAAACCCTAAAAAATCTTTAATGGTACTTGGACTATTTGGTTACTTTCCTTGGCATTATGGAGCATGGGACTTTTTCTTGGACTTAGGATTAGAAACCTTGGCCTATCTTGGAGACCTTGTGATCTTATCTGATTATTTTGTCTGGAGTTCTAGAGGTTTACCTCAAGACATTGGGTTGCTTGTTTGTTTTTGTGTGCAGGTTTTTGTGATTACATCCTCTATTTGTAATCTGGAATTCACCCGTATACAGCCGTTACTCTGCCCAATTTTTGTGAAGACTTAATACACTTGAAGTTTGGTTCTCTCAAGAGGTCTAGTATTTTTGCTTGCTTGGTTTTAATCCAAGGAATGAGAATTTTGTCTTGGCTCATAATGTCAAGTTTTGGCTTCTTGTTGGTTAGATGGTTCTTATCTCTAGCTTTAACCTTGTGCTTTAGGATAGTCCTTTCTTCTCCTCCCATCTTCTTTAATTTCAAAAATCTTCTTCCTCCTTTTGAAAACTCTTCTTGTTTTGAAACTTGAACCATTTTCATAATAAACTTGGACTTATGTCCATGCATTTTCAAAACATTTTCATAAATAAACTCCAATAAACTTAATAATACCTTGACATCTTTTTTGTGAGAATACATTCCCTTTGCATAACCAACCCCCTTACCTTGAATCTTTCCCCCTCTTTCTGGGTTATTCGCTCTTTTCCCATTCCTTTGGAAACAATAAAGCGCGGTGGCAATTTTCATTTTGATTTATATAAAGTCTAGTCAATCCAATGGCTTAGTCTTGAAACATTTTTACCGCTACAGAAAAATGGCGACTTCACTGGGGAAAGATTGACCTGTTGCTGGTCCATCCCTAAGTGGGTTAAGCCTATCTTTGTTTATATCTGTATGTGTGTTATTACTGCTTTTTGTGTCATATGTTGTATATATGTTTGTCTGGATTTTCTTGGTTTTCAGGGTGCTTGGTGATTACTCATAAGTCCTATACCTGGACTTGGGCAAACATTAAGATCGGACGGGCGGTATAGTCATGTTAACTTTGAGGGAGTAATCCCAAAAAAGGAGGCATGAGATCCCCCACTCAGTGGAGGCCCTTTTGATTGTAGTGTCGTTTACCGAGTAATCGGGAAGACGTACTGCTTTCAACCTGGGAGCCTGCTGAAACTGAGGACCATAGAATACCAAACCCATCTTGGCCTTTTAGGTGTAGTGCGGAAGCTATGAAGGAGTAATCCAGAAATAGTTGTCACGCGATACTATGCTCGGACGAGTCTTTCTTGAGAATATTACTAATTACCGAGTTAATCGGGAAGTTGGTAATATCTAAAGGAAGGATGTAGACTTTGGGAACCTCTAGAACCTTGTTCGGCAGGTGATAACTTTAGACCAACACCTTATGGGTAGTACCTTCGACCTCATGCTCGTGACGTTGAACCTATGAACCCTATATGTGTGATCTTGTGTGTGATTGTCGTATCATGCATCCATGCACTCATAAGCATCTTTTGAAGAAACCATATTTCAAGGGATTTAAAGGTTGACTATTTGTGAATATCTCAGGTAATTTTCAACCATGGATTCTGGAAAGAGAAAGACCGGGAAGTACAGTTTTAAGGATCGCAAGATAGATGAGTTGATCAGTCTAATCCCCGAGATCGAGTGTTATGCAGACTTTTGGAAGAAGTATGGGTCCATTATTACTCTAATGAAGTTGAAGATGAATAAGGGTGTTCTCTCGACTGTGGTCCAGTTCTATGATCCAATATATCATTTCTTTACTTTTCCTGACTATCAGTTGATGCCTACACTGGAGGAGTATTATTATATATTGGATTTACCTGTTACCGATCGTGTTCCTTTTACTGGTTTAGAGGGTGAGCCAAAACCACATGAGATTGCTGCTTTGATTCACCTGGGGAAGTCTGAGGTTGAAGCCCATATGACTACTAAAGAAGGGATTAGAGGATTACCAGCTCAGTTCTTATTGGAGAAAGCTCGTTACTTTTCCAGAATAAAAAGTACAATTGCTTTTGAGGCCATCTTTTCCCTACTTTCTTACGGGTTGTTCTTATTTCCTAATGTGGACATGTTTGTTGACATTAACGCTATCAGAATCTTCATGATTGGAAACCCAGTTCCTACACTGTTGGGTGATACTTATTAATCTATCCATCTTCGGAATTCTTATCATGAGGGGATGATTATCTGTTGCACGCCTCTGTTGTACCGGTGGTTTATCTCTCATATGCCTTAGTCTGATGCTTTTTGGGATGTCAAGAAGGAACCCCGTTGGGCTCCTAAGATCATGGCACTTACTCACTCGGATATTGATTGGTATCATCGAGTTTACCAGGATATAGAGATTATTGACAGTTGTGGTAGTTTCCACAATGTACCTCTTCTTGGTACAAAGGGAGGAATTAACTATAACCCTGTTCTTGCACGCCGATAACTTGGTTATCTGATGAGGGATAAACCGAATAGTATTCATTTGAGTAGTTTCTTTCTGAAGGAAGGAGAAGACCATAGGGAAGCTAGGGAGCAGATTGTGAAGGCCTGGGGTCACATTCATAAGAAGGGTAGGAAGGATTTGAGACCTAGGGGTGCTGTTTCTTTGGAGCCATATCTTCAATGGATCCGATCAAGAGCCATTCAGTTAAAGATGCCGTATACCCGGGAGACACCCATGCCTGATCTATTTGTGAAGACCACTCCTCCCTTATTAGATGATCTGGAAGAGCTGCAGCTTGCTATGGTTAGGATGCAATAGGAAAGGGATGCTTGGAAGAACAAGTTCCAAACTTTAGAAAGTTCCTACAGAGCAGACCTGAAGGAGAAAAATGACTTGATTGAGATCCATGAGAGTCGAGCAGTAGAGTCTATGGAGAGGCAAGGGGATTTATTTTCTCCTAAGCCTCAATCAGGTATTGATCACTTACTTCCTGATGATTGGAAGGAGATTGCCATCAGACATATGGAAGAAAACCAGAGGTTGAAGGCTCAGATTGCCAGACTCACGGGGAAGCGCCGACGTATAGAGTGATCTCCATCAATTCTTTTTCTCAGGGTTTTAGATTGTATTTTCATCTTGTACTTGGGATCATTGAAACTTGTAATCCATTTTGGAGTTATTATAATAAAATTTTCAGTATTTCAAAGGCTTTATTATTTTGATGTTTGCAATATGTCTATAAACCTTAAATCCCTTGAAATATTAGATAATGAAGTAAAAATAATTATGTGCATTGCATATCATGCATCATATTGCACATATTTCTTGCATTTGTTATGCATATCCAGGTGTCTTACCCAACTTCTTTACTTCGTTCAGTAAGCTGACTCATCACTACAACACTCGGGCTAATTTCAAAAAGATGGACAACTTAGAACAGGAGAATCGCGAGCTGCGTGAAGAAGTTTCTGCTTTGAAGGCCGGCTTGGCTAATTTGACTACTCTGATGGAAGCTCTGGTGGCTGCTCAGAATCAGCCACCGAGTGTTCAACCTCAACCAACAAGGGCAAATATTGAATTTCCGACTGTTCCCGTATCTGCTACTCCGGTTGTTGTTCAGAATCACATGCCTCAAGGTTATACATGGGGAATGACAAAGAATTTTGCACCTGAAGGTTTCAATCTTGGTCCTCAAGATACTCCAGTTGTTCAGACTATTGTTACTCCGGCACCTCCTATGGTGCATGCTGCTCCTGCTACACCTCCTTCGGTGAATATGGTTCCTTTTGTTAATGATGATGTGTGTCGTCCTTTCCCTCCACCAAGTGAAGGCTTGGGTCTTTATGATAGAATTGATGATTTTCAAGAGCAGTTTGACAAGATGCAGAGAGAGATGAAGGCCCTTAGGGGGAAAGAGCTATTTGGGAAGAATGTGAATGAGCTATGCTTGGTCCCAAATGTTAAGATACCTGCTAAGTTTAAGGTCCCGAAATTTGAGAAGTATAAGGGCAACACTTTCCCTCGTGCTCATCTGGTGATGTACGTGAGGAGAGTGTCTACCCAAACTGATGATCAGCGTCTGCTGATCCACTTTTTTCAGGATAGTTTGACTGGTTCTGCGTTGAAGTGGTATATGAGTTTGGACAGTGCTAACATCCATACTTTTAATGATTTGGGAGAAGCATTCATCAAACAATACAAGTACAACATGAACATAGCGCCTGACCGTGATCAACTTAGGGCCATGGTTCAGAAAGACAGGGAATCATTCAAAGAGTATGCGCAGAGATGGTGAGAGGTAGCCGCCCAAGTGATTCCTCCCATGGAAGAGAAGGAGATGACTAAGATTTTATTAAAGACGCTGGGTGCTTTCTACTACGAGAGGATGGTAGCAAGTGCACCAATTGACTTTACTGAGATGGTAGGAATGGGTATCCGCTTGGAAGAGGCTGTAGGAGAAGGCCGTTTGACGAAAAGTGAAGTGTTCAGAGATGTAAAGAAGCCATTGTATGGGTTTAGCAAGAAGAAATAAGGGGATGCAAATGTTGTTATGCAAGAAAGGAGGATAAACTCTCCTAGAAGGAATTATTAGCGTCATCAGCAAGTCGCCTCAGTTACTCCTGTTATGAATGCCGCTCCAACTACCGTTGCTTATCAGAGGCCGTCCCAGCAGAGGAATCAAGGGTATAATGAGAGAAGGGAGAGTTATGACCCTATTCCCATGAGCTATACAGAGTTACTACCGACATTGATTCAGAAAAAGTTGGTCCAGACACAACCACCTCCCACCGTACCATCACCATTGCCTTGGTATTACAAGGCAGACCAAACATGTGCTTTTCATCAGGGAGCACCAGGGCATAATGTCAAGAATTTTTATCCTTTGAAGACTGAGGATCAGAAATTGGTAAAGTCTGGTGTTCTATCTTTCAAGGACATGGGACCTAATGTGAAAGATAACCCTCTACCCAAGCACGGGGGAGTAAATGTTGTAAATATGGTGGCCGGTTGTCCAGGCGACTTCCAGATTTTTGACATTAATCTGGTTAGAGGAGATTTAGTGAAAATGCACGCAGACCTCTGAATTTAGCTACTATACGCATGACCATACCAATTGTGCTACTTGCAGTATAAATATACAGGGTTGCGATAAGATAAAGGCTGATTTACATGAGATGATGGATGAGGGCCTCATCCACATAATCAGGCCTAGGGCAGAGTATGAAGAGGAAGTGAACATGGTTTCTGGATGTCATGGTGAATTTAGAATTTTTGATGTGGAGTATATGAATGAGGATCTCATGCAATTGCATGCTACCTTCTGCCATATGACTGGTCAGGTGGAACACCAATATGGGTCTTGCATAGTTTGCTGTCGAGACCCCCGAGGATGTTCAATCGTGAAGAAGTGTGTTCAGTTGCTGTTAGACAATGGAACTATCAAGATCATAGGTCAGAGTGGTGATTATCATGAAGTTGATATAGTTGAGGTTTGTTTAAAAGAAGAACAGTCTGAGGAAGAGTATGCCTCCACAGATGAGTATTTCTCTTCAGACGAAGATTTGTTTCCCAGAAATGACTTATTGATGACTGGGTGTGTTGAAGAAGGGGTAAACATCATTGTGCCTTGTTTTGGTACACCCGCTCATTTTTAAGTGGACTATAATAGCAAGCCAGCTCTTACCCCATTGGTAATTAGTTTTCCAGGTCCTATCCCCTACAAATCAGATAAGGATGTGCCTTACAAATACAACGCTACAATCTTAGAATATGGGGTGGAGGTTCCCAGCAGTGTGACCCGTAGCGATCGTGTGTTTGCGCTGGTTGTTCGGAGAGATGTTGCTGCTGGAAAGAAAATTGCTAAGAATGATGAACCTAAGAAGACTATAGGAGAGACTAGTGGAGCTACGCTAGAGAAAGAAGTGAATGATATTTTGAAGATAATTAAGATAAGCGACTACATAATTATAGATCAGCTACTGCAGAATCCTTCAAAGATATCTATCTTAGCTTTATTAATGAATTCCTCTGCTCATAGAGTTTCCTTGATGAGGGTACTGGACCAAGCTTTTGTGGAGAGTGACATGCCAATAGATTAATTCAGCAGCGTAATTGGAAACATTACATCATGTAATAACTTGAGTTTTTATGATGATGAATTACCAGATGAAGGGAGGAATCACAACCTGACCCTCCACATATATATGAACTGCAAGAATGATTCGTTATTCAATGTGCTAATTGATAATGGATCCGCGTTGAATGTTATATCGATGAGTACTCTCATGAAGTTGAAATACCAAGGAACACCTATGCGCCCGAGTGGCATCATTGTGAAAGCATTTGATGGGTCAAGGAAATCTGTCATCGGTGAAGTGGACTTACCTATCCATATAGGACCACATTTGTTTCAGATAACCTTCCAGGTCACGAACATTATTCCCGCCTATAGTTTTTTGCTAGGACGACCATGGATACCTGAAGCAGAGGCTGTCACTTCAACTTTACATCAGAAGCTAAAGTTTGTGGGAAGGGAAAGTAGTGATCATAAATGGGGAGCATTCGTTGTTGATATCTCATTTGTCCTCTTTCAGTATTGTAGAAGCAGATGAGGATGCTGTTGGGACCCAGTTCCAATCCCTATCCATTGACAACATAAGGAGAAATGAGAATTCCATGGTTTCGCTGAAGGACGCGTAGCAGGTTGTGCGCAATGGTCATAATGCAGTTTGGGGATGAATTTTGGATCCACCCGTGAACAAGAACAGAACTGGATTAGGGTTATCTTCGAAGAATGACAAAGGTAAGGGCATGAAGCCGAAGTCTGCTGCAGGCAGGTATCATGACATTTTCTGTAGAGGAGGTTATCTCTATTCAACTGATTCTGGAATTAATGTTGTTGAAGAGGATGAAGCAGAGCAGGAAATGCCGAATTATGTGACGCACAGAGTCAGGGTTCAGAACTGGGTCACCATTTATGTTCCCTCTTGCATACATGTTTCAAAGTAATTTGATTTGTTAATCTTTTTTTTCTTGAAAAGCTTTCACTCTGCCCAAGGTGGAAGTATTAATATTGTGGGGCTTATCTGTTTGCTGTGACTTTTAAGATCATTAATAAAAGTTGTCTTTTCTTCCCTAATTATGTCTTTATTTTCTGCTTTTTCTTGGAAAATGGTAATAAAAAAACCTTTCAAAATAAATAATAACTGAAATTCAATCTGCATAATCACTTGTTATATGTGTCAGTTTCTAAAAGCAATCATAAATCATATGTACAGATTAACTAAAAAACCCGTTGAATACAATGACCCTGCACCCTCTCCCAACTTTGAATGTCCTGTGTTTATGGCTGAAGAAGAAGATTATGACGAGGTACCAGAAGAGGTCTCACGGTTTCTTGAGCACGAGAAAAATACCATTCAGCCATATAAAGAGCCTTTGGAAGTGATCAATTTGGATTCAGAAGAAGATCCGAAGGAAGTCAAGATTGGAGCATCGTTGCATCCCGATGTGAAGAAAGGTTGATTGAGTTGTTGAAAGAGTATGTGGATATTTTTTGCTTGGTCTTACCAAGATATGCCCGGTCTAGATACAGATATTGTCGAGCACCGTTTGCCGTTGAAGCCAGAGTGTTCGCCAATTAAACAAAAGTTTAGAAGAACTCACCCAGATATGGCAATAAAGATCAAAGAGGAGGTTCTAAAGCAGATTAATGATGGTTTTCTTATGAAGTCAGTGTATCCTCAATGGATTGCCAATATTGTCCCAGTACCGAAAAAATACGGAAAAGTCTGCATGTGCGTTGATTACAGAGATCTAAATAAAGCTAGTCCAAAAGATGATTTTCCATTTCCTCACCTCGACATGTTAGTGGATAGCACAACAAAATTCAAAGTATTCTCGTTCATGGACATATTTTCCGGGTATAATCAAATAAGAATGGCTCCAGAGGACATGGAAAAAACAAAGTTTATCACACCCTGGGGAACATTCTGTTACAGAGTGATGCCCTTCGGGTTGAAGAACGCTGGTGCAACATACCAGAGGGCTATGACAACCCTATTCCATGATCTGATGCAAAAGGAAATTGAAGTATATGTTGATGATATGATTTCCAATTCCCAGACTGAAGAAGGGCATATAGAAGATTTGTTGAAGTTGTTTCAGCGTTTGAGGAAGTATCGTCTTCACTTGAATCCAAATAAATGCACCTTCGGTGTTCGATCGGGAAAGTTGTTAGGTTTCATTGTTAGCCAGAAAGGTATTGAAGTTGACCCTAATAAAGTCAAAGCAATTCAAGAAATACCAGCACCAAGAACCGAAAAGCAAGTCAGAGGTTTCCTCGGGCGATTGAATTATATTTCCAGATTCATTTCCCACATGACTGCAACGTGTGAACCGATCTTTAAGTTGTTAAAGAAAGATCAAGGTTGTGTGTGGACAGATGACTATCAAAGGGAATTTGAGAGTATTAAAGAATATCTGCTTGAACCTCCTATTTTTCTCCCTCCCGTAGAAGGAAGATCGTTGATTATGTATCTGACAGTGTTAGATAAATCTATGGGTTGTATTCTGGGAATACAATATGAAACAGGGAAGAAAGAGTTCGCCATTTATTATCTCAGTAAAAAATTCACTGATTGTGAGTCGTGGTATTCCATGCTAGAAAAGACATGTTGTGCTTTAGCCTGGGCAGCAAAGCATTTGCGGCAGTATATGTTGAATCACACTACTTGGTTGATCTCCAAAATGGATCCAATCAAGTACATTTTTGAAAAACCTGCTCTTACTGGAAGAATTTCCCACTGGTAGATGTTGTTATCTGAATATGATATCGAATACCACACTCAAAAGGCTATTAAAAGCAGCGTGTTGGTAGATTATCTTGCTCACCAACCAGTGGAGGATCACCAGTCTGTAGAATATGAATTCCCCGATGAGGATGTGATGTTCCTGAAAGTGAAGGATTGTGATGAACCATTACCTGAGGAAGGTCCTGGCCCTGAATCTCGTTGGAGTATGATATCTGATGGAGCTGCGAATACTTATGGTAAAGGAATTGGTGCTGTGATTGTCACTCCTCATGGATCACACATTCCTTTTACTACAAGGTTAACATTTGATTGCACTGATAATATGGCAGAATATGAGGCTTGCATCATGGGTCTCGAGGAAGCTATTAATCTCAGAATCAAAATTCTAGATGTGTATGGTGATTCAGCTTTGGTAATAAATCATATTAAAGGAGAATGGGACACTCGTCACCCTAGCTTGATCCCTTACAAAGATTATGCTAGAAGATTATTACGCTTCTTCAATAAAGTTGAATTCCATCATATCCCTAGAGATGAAAATCAAATGGCGGATGCTCTGGAAACTATGGCTTTTATGTACCAAGTGAATACTTGGAATGATATACCCCGAATTACAGTTTGATGGCTGGATAGGTTCGCTCATGTGTTTACAGCAGAGGAGGTAGCAGATGAAAAACCCTGGTATTATGATATCAAGCATTTTCTTCAGACTCAAGAATACCCGATTGGTGCGTTGAGGAAAGATAGAAAGACATTGAGAAGATTGGTAGGCAGTTTCTTCCTCAGTGAAAATGTGTTATACAAGAGAAATTATGACATGGTCTTGCTCAGATGCATGGATAGACACGAAGCATACATGTTGATGCATGATATTCATGAAGGATCATTTGGAACTCATGCCAATGGACATTCGATGGATAAAAAGATGCTAAGGGAAGGTTATTATTGGCTTACAATGGAATCTGACTGTTACAAATTTGCAAAGAAGTGTCATAAATGCCAGATTTATGCAGACAAGGTCCATGTGCCTCCGACACTTCTCAATGTGATTTCCTCCCCGTGGCCTTTCTCTATGTGGGGTATTGACATGATTTGGATTATAGAACCCAAAGCTTCGAATGGACATCGTTTCATCTTAGTAGCAATTGATTACTTCACCAAATAGGTGGAGGCTGCTTCATATGCCAATGTTACTAAACAGGTGGTTGTGCATTTCATCAAGAATAATCTTATATGTCGGTATGGTGTGCCGAGCAGAATCATCACTGACAATGGCTCAAATTTGAACAACAAGATGATGACAGAACTGTGTGAAGAATTCAAGATTGTCCATCACAATTCATCTCCATACAGGCCAAAGATGAATGGGGCTGTTGAAGCTGCTAATAAGAATACCAAGAGAATTATCTAGAAAATGGTCATTACTTATAAGGATTGGCATGAAATGCTCCCTTTTGCTCTGCATGGATATCGAACATCTGTCCGCACTTCAACAGGAGAAACCACATTATCCTTAGTGTATGGAATAAAAGCTGTACTCCCAGTCGAGGTAGAGATTCCCTCCTTGCGTGTGATAATGGAAACCAAGTTGACGGAGGATGAATGGGTCCAGAACAGGTTTGACCAATTGAATTTGATTGAGGAGAAGAGAATGACAGCCTTGTGTCATGGCCAATTATATCAAATAATAATGAAGAAAGCTTTTGATAAAAAGGTCAAACCTCGTGAATTCAGAGAAGGTGACCTTGTGCTTAGGAAGATCATGTCTTTCAATACTGATTCTAGGGGCAAGTGGTCTCCCAATTTTGAAGGCCCGTATGTTGTCAAGAAAACCTTCTCTGGTGGTGCATTAATTCTTGAAACTATGGATGGCAAGGAGTTCCCACGTCCCATGAATTCTGACGCAGTCAATAAATACTTCTCCTAAAGAAATAAAAGAACAGCTCGCTAAGTTGAAAACCTGAAAGGGCGGCTTAGGCAAAAAAGGAGCGTCTCGGTAGGCCGAAAACCCAAAAGGGTGGTCTAGGAAAAAATTAGAGACCTAAACAGAATAAATTTCCCGCTAAGTTGAAAACCCGCAAGGGCAGCTTAGGCAAAAGTTAGGGATTTTCTTGGCAAGTAACTACGTCAGACAAGACTTGATCGTTGAAGCAACAATCTTCTCGGATCCTTACCATACTTCAACAAAAGCTGCTGCTCAGGATTTCAAAAGTTGTTAGGGGGGATAGTGGTCATTGTATCTCAATGTAACTTTTCCATTATGTATTACCATTTTTCGAACTTTGTAATCATCTATGGAGTCTCGCCATTCGCAGACTACCATTCTATTAATGAAATTCGAGCTTTTACCCAATTCTTTGTATTTCTTATGTTGTTTAGCTTGCAAAGACTCCATTTATTAATGATAATTGTTATAACAAGATTAGTTCTGATCTATCTCAGAGTTTTGATGATAACAATAAATTATATCTTAGATAGTTTATACTCTGATGAATGTATTTGAATGTTTCAGATAATGTTCTGACAGAAGCATTTTGATGTGCTGAGCTAAAAATTATATGAAGAAGTTCTTTAAAAGAAAGAACTATTTATTTTAAGCGCAACTGCTGATGCTGACTCTGGTAAGACAATTAATTTAATTTCATCTTCTAACACTTAGCAGGATTCCTTGTTCAGAAGGTTACTTGAAAACTAGTGTTGTTCATAAGTTTATTTGAAAGCAAGCGCTGATCAAGTTCTTAGCAAGCAAAGCATTGTTTAGAAGATAAAGCAAAGCATGTTCTGAATTCAAGACGTTGAAGCAAGCTCTGAAAGAATGCAAAAGCCAACTTGTCTTGTCAAGCTTCAGGAAACATGTTCTTACAAGTGTCATTAACTCATTTAATGCAAAGACGGCTGCAAGCACTCAAGTGTCTATGCTAGTTCTTGGAAAATGGAATAGTGAAAAGAAACACGCAAGAATTTAATGCTCTCCACTTTTTGAAGGAAGCAACGGTCTTTTTGTTATTTCTATAAATAGAAGGACATTTATTGCAAGCCATCTACCATTCCAACGCACAAACGTACAATTGCTGAAACGCTGAAAGTTTGAACACCTGAAGTTTTGAATAGAACTGAACAAATTCAAAAGAAGCAAAAGCAACACAAAATATTACGGGCTCACAAACATTATTCATACACTTTGTGCTATAATATTCTTAGTGAAAAATCATAGTCGTGATATATCTTTCTTAGAAGCAAACTTTGTTTCACTATCTGTAAAGATTTATATCTGGTAATTGTTCCTTGAGAGACCAAGGTTGGTCAGAATTCTCAAGTAGACTAGGACTAGTTAAGTCTTAGTGGTGTTAGTCACTTGTAATGTTACTTGTGAATTGTTAGTCACAACAGTTGTTGTGTGATTGTAATCAGTTGATTATAGTGGATTAAGTCCTTGTTGAGAAAGGTGAAATCACCTTGGCGGGTGGACTGGAGTAGTTTGAGTTCAAACGAACCAGGATAAAAATAACCTTGTCTTTCCATTATTGTTGAGCTTTGTTTTGAAAATAAAAAGAGTCACTTATTCAACCCCTCCCTTCTAAGTGTTTTCTTACCCCTTCAATTGGTATCAGAGCTTGACTCTGTGTTTAACAGCTAACCGTGTTAGGAAAAGATCCAGAAGAAAACACAATGTCAAATGAACAAAACAACAATAACTACACCAGACCTCTAGTGTTTGATGGAGAAGATTTTGATTATTGGAAAGATAGACTAGAAAGTTTCTTTCTCGGTCATGATAGTGACTTATGATATATAGTCTTGGATGGTTACAAACATCCCACTGACTCAGAAGGAAATATGATTGATAGGAAAAATATGGATAGACAGCAAAAAGCTGATTTCAAAAATCATCATAGAGCTAGAAATATTTTTCTAAATGCTATCTCCAAAGTGGAATATGAAAAGATTACAAACAGAGGTACTGCATATGATATGTTTGAGTCTCTGAAAATGACTCATGAAGGAAACGCTCAAGTGAAGGAATCTAAAGCTCTGGCTCTCGTCCAGAAGTATGAGGCCTTCAAGATGAAAGAAAGTGAATCTATAGAAGATATGTTCTCAAGATTCCAAACTCTAATTGTTGGCTTGAGAGTTCTGAACAAGGGATATTCTAAGGCATATCACGTTAAGAAGATCATCAGAAGCTTACCCAGAAGATGGGCACCTATGGTCACTGCCTTCAAAGTTTCAAAAGATCTGAACAACGCATCTCTTGAAGAACTCATCAGTGCTCTCAAAATTCATGAGATAGAACTTGATGAGCACGAGCCTCAAGAGAAAGGTAAGTTCATTGCCCTTAAATCAATTATAAAATATGAAACTAAAGCTTTTCAGGAAAAAGAAGAAAACTCTGAAGAATCTGCTTCGGAAGAAGATGGACTATCCTTGCTCTCCAAAAGGATCAATCAACTGTGGAAGCACAAGCAGAAGAATTTCAGAAACTCCAGAAGAACAAGAAATGACTCTGAACAATCCTCTGGACATAAAATATAAAGTAACAGAATCATTACCTGCTATGAATGCAATAAATAAGGTCACTACAAAAGTGAGTGTCCAAGGCTTCAGAAGGAGAAACATAAAGGAAAGTTAGTTGAGGAAAAGAAGAAAAGTCTTATGGTAACATGGGATGATTCTGAATCTTCTGAAGACGAAACTGAATCAGAATATAAACAAGCCAATATAGCTCAAACTGACAACTTATCAGATGTCTCAGAATATTCTGAATCAGAATCAGAATCAGAATCAGACACTGAAGAGGTATTCCTTGACTTCGGTGTTAATTTCACTAAAGCTGAATTAGGAGAAAGTCTGAGTGAAATTCTGGAAAGATATCAGCAGCTTCAAGTCAAATTCAGGAATCTGAAAAAGGATCTTGCTTCTAACTCTGAAGTAACTAAGAGTCTGAGATCAGAAAACTCTGAGTTAAAAGAAAAAATTTCAAAACTAGAAAATGATCTACAAAACTCTCAAAAGGAAAAAACCTCAGAAGATCCTAGTAATGCTGATAAGATCATAAAGAAATATGATCAAAGCTTTCAGAAGTTTCTAAATAAAAACATAGATAGAAGCAAAATGGCTTCAATGATCTATGGAGTTAGCAAGAAAGACAGAATAGGTATAGGATACAAAGGAAAAGTAACTCAACCTAAGAAAGTTAAGGATCTGGTTATCAAACGTACTCCTCTCTATTATCACTTCACCAATAGGAACACACATCATATTAAATATACATCTTACTCTGGAAACTCTTATGCTAAACCAAAGTTCAAACAAAACTTTAAATACTCTAACCCAAGAGGACCCAAAAAGATATGGGTACCAAAAGACAAAATCATCTATGTTGCAGATATTTTTAACAGCAAGGTTGATACTCTAGTTCTAACACCTGGACTCTGGATGCTATCTACTCATGGAGGAAAGAAAGCATATGTTCCAAGACCTGGAATCTAAAAGATTCTAGGGGTTCAGAGGTAATCAAAAATAGAAGATTATTGGATTTGAAACTATTAGAAACAGGAATGGAATGACAACTTCAGAAGCTCTGAATAAAGCATGTCTAAAAGGAAAGTTTTCAGAACTTTCTTTTAAATCATAAATTGTTGATTCTTCCTCTAGGCCATTAGAAACATCTTATATTTCAATCTTTCAATATACTTGTTTTACTATGAACAAGTTTGATTCTAAAGCACAAAGATGTTTTCTGCTTGCATATTCTGAACGCTCAAAAGGCTATAGAATATACCACACAGAAACTCTGATTGTTGAAGAATCAATCAAAGTCAGGTTTGGTGATAAGCTTGGCCAGCAATAGCCAAAGCAAATTGATATTTCTGTAGGTACAGAAGATCATACCTCAAACTCTGAAAGGTCAAAAGCAAAGGAAGACTCAGAAGATGACCATCTTGACAATGCTCTGGACAATCTCAGAATCTCTGAACAACCCACTCAGAAAAGATAAGTTCCCAGATGTTTTGGATAAAAAGTCAGCTAGGAGATTTTAATCTTTATGAAAGTAAGATTCCTATCTTCTGTGACAATACTTCTGCTATTTGTCTTTCTAAGAATCCAATTTTACATTCTAAAGCCAAACATATTGAAATTAAATATCATTTTATAAGGGACTATATTCAGAAGGGAATTTTAAATTTAATTTTTGTAAAAACAGACCATCAATGGGCTGACATTTTTACCAAACCCCTTTCAGAAGATAGATTTAATTTCATTTTGAAAAATATTTGTATGGAATTATGTCCTGAATAAAATAATATTTATATGAAAAAGTACAAAATTTGGGCGAGAATAATCCATTGGTGTATTCACCATAGGAAGGAAACCAACTCTCCAGATTACATTAATGCTGATCAACAATACTTGTTGTTCTGCCTTGGAACAAATGTAAAAATTGATTTGCCTTATTTTCTGTTTGAACATCTCTGGAATCATGTAAAAGAGACTAGGGAAGCTGAAAGGATGAAAAACCCCAAATCCAAAAGGAATTGGATTCCTATGGGTAGATTAATTTCAGACATTCTGACTGAGAATGGTCTGATTGCTCACCTAGATGAAGCTAATCTTCTGGGGGAGCTAGAACCTACTTGTGGAAAGACTATGACTGGGAAGAATTTAGTGAAGAGGAAAAGTATTGACAAGCTGCTGGTGGAACCAACTCCGTATGTGTCAGCTACTATGAAGAGAAGAAGGATACCTATTGTTGATTTCCCTCTGTTCAACTCAGGTGATCATCCATGCATCATCTTGCACTACATTGAAATCTGTAAAGAGACTGGAACACCTATTGATCCAGCTTGGCTCCAAGGAAGAAATCAAGCTTCTCCAGATGTTATACTTCATCAACCTTTGAAGAGGAAAGCAGTTGAAGGACCTTCTGCCACACCTCAGAAGAAGAAGAAAAAATCAGGTAAACCTGCTGAAACTATCACTGTTTATGATTCTGTCAATGTATCTACATCTGCTGAACCCCAAACCTTAGGAGATATAGATGTTGATATTGACCTAACCATACCCTTTGACCCTCTTGCTGACAACCCTCAAAGAAATAAAGTATTATCAGACTTAAGTGACTTTGACTCTGATGAACACTATGAAACCCATTCAGAACCATCTCACTCAGAACCCTCTGAACCACCTGTTTCTCAACCAATTCCCGCTGAACACTTTTCAAGACTTCCTCCCAGACCATTATCACCCACACCTACTGGATAGTATGAAGCTGGCTCTTGGAGAATACCAGGAATAAATGAACCTCAGGCCAATCTAAAGCCTCCATTCAACCTACCATCTGAAAACATTTAATGTTGTTAGAACAAGATTAGTTCTGATCTATCTCAGAGTTTTGATGATAACAATAAATTATATCTTAGATAATTTATACTCTGATGAACGTATTTGAATGTTTCAGATAATGTTCTAACAAAAGCATTTTGATGTGCTGAGCTAAAAATTATATGAAGAAGTTCTTTAAAAGAAAGAACTATTTATTTTAAGCGCAACTGCTGATGCTGACTCTGGTAAGACAATTAATTTATTTGCATCTTCTAACACTTAGCAGGATTCCTTGTTCAGAAGGTTACTTGAAAACTAGTGCTATTCAGAAGTTTATTTGAAAGCAAGCGCTGATCAAGTTCTTAGCAAGCAAAGCATTGTTTAGAAGATAAAGCAAAGCATGTTCTGAATTCAAGACGTTGAAGCAAGCTCTGAAAGAATGCAAAAGCCAATTTGTCTTGTCAAGCTTCAGGAAACATGTTCTTACAAGTGTTGTTAGCTCATTTAATACAAAGACGGCTGCAAGCACTCAAGTGTCTATGCTAGTTCTTAGAAAATGGAATAGTGCAAAGAAACACACAAGCATTTAATGTTCTCCACTTTTTGAAGGCAACAACAGTATTTTTATTCTTTCTATAAATAGAAGGACATTTATTGCAAGCCATCTACCGTTCCAACGCACAAACGTACAATTGCTAAAACGCTGAAAGTTTGAACACCTGAAGTTCTGAATAGAACTGAACAAATTCAAAAGAAGAAAAAGCAACACAAAATTTTCTGGGCTCACAAACATTATTCATACACTTTGTGCTATAATATTCTTAGTGAAAAATCATAGTTGTGATATAGCTTTCTTAGAAGCAAACTTTGTTTCACTATCTGTAAAGATTTATATCTTGTAGTTGTTCCTTGAGAGACCAAGGTTGGTCAGAATTCTCAAGTAGACTATGACTAGTTAAGTCTTAGTGATGTTAGTCACTTGTAAGGTTACTTGTGCATTATTAGTCACAACAGTTGTTGTGTGATTGTAATCAGTTGATTATAGTGGATTAAGTCCTTGTTAAGAAAGGCGAAATCACCTTGGCGGGTGGACTGGAGTAGTTTGAGTTCAAACGAACCATAATAAAAATAACCTTGTCTTTCCATTATTGTTGAGCTTTGTTTTGAAAAGAAAAAGAGTCACTTATTCAACCCCCCCCCCCCCCCTTCTAAGTGTTTTCTTACCCCTTCAATAATAACTTTCAAAGCAAAGAGATTAAATAAAAAAATTGATTTTTCAAAAAAAAATATTTTTACAATTTACTTTTACTTTGAGATTTGTGATGAAACAATGACAACAAAAATGGTAATCCCAGGAATGGACAAACTCTGGTTGTTTTGAGAAGCTTTTGTTCCCCTCGGGATGGTCTACTCGGATTGTTTCGCCGCACGAGGTTTATGATTCCGGTATCCTCGGTCAAATTTGGATTCATTTCTCCTTTTTCTGAGTTTTCATGATGTGAATCCGCATTTCCTCCAGTGAAGTGGGTCTGAATTCCCCAGTGAATGTTTGGATGTTTCGATGTCAGTTTGCTTTATTTGAGACTGATCTCGCAATCTTCAGTAGGCATGTTAATTTTGAGAAACACTGGTTTCCTCGATGAAGCCTGAAGAAGGATGTTCTACCCTGATATCTGTTTGATTTGGCTACCTCTAGATTATGTTTCTCCCCAGTAAAGTTAAAGCAGGCGGTAGGTTTTGTTTCTGTAGTTGGCCTTTACCTTTCTTGGAATGATTATCTTGGTTGAAGCTTAGCCGAGTGTTGTTAGTGCCTGGGGCAGTTTTGCCTGGTTGTTCCCCATGTTGTGTATCTGTTTTGTCAGCATACGCACGATAACACTCATACATTCATACATGCATCATGCATAGCTAAAATTGAAAAGTCATTGTTCATTGACTTCTGTTAATATTTTTATTGACATATTACCTTGTTTTGCAGATTTACGTTGCCCTCTCTTCAACAGGGTGTTGGACTTAAGCAGAAAACATATATTCTTTCAATTTCCCTACTGAGTTGTCCCTCATAGAATATTTATGCGTTAGCATTCCGGTACAGTTCTTTGTTTGAACGAATCTTGTTTTCCCTCTTGAGTTTATTTCTCAAAGGATGAATTCTAGTTGACTGTTTCATTCCAGTTTATTTCTGATTTGGATCTGTGGTCCCCTGGCAATATTATTTACTTTGAAATCCTGAAAAACTCCAAGCTTTGGTTGGTGCATTTATTTTGCACAAGAAGACTTTATCCCCTTAGCAAGAACATCAAGGCATCTCCCCAGGAAGTCATACCTCTTGCCCCCAAAAAAAGTCACTTCCTTTTATAATCCTCCGTGACCATAAATAGCAAGTCTCTTTATTTGAGACAACTTATGTATTATCCTTTACAGGCGGAGTGCCTTGGTTAAAGAAGAAGTTGAGACCCGTTCTAGGAGAAACACAAGAATATTGGGGAAACTTGTTATCTTTTTTCTACCTTCAGTGAATGTTGGTAGTTCATCATCAGTGAACGGCGGTGATATGATATATTCTCTTTCTACCTTCAGTGAAAGTTGGTGGGCCATCGGCAGTGAACGTTGATGTTTATTATCTTTTTTCTACCCTCAGTGAACGTTGGTAGTTCATCGTCAGTAAACGGCGGTGATATGATATATTCTCTTTCCACCTTCAGTGAAAGTTGGTAGACCATCGGTAGTGAACATCGATGTTTATTATCTTTTTGCTATCTTTAGTGAACATTGATAGTTCATTGTCAGTGAACGATAGTGATATGATATATTCTCTTTCTACCTTCAGTGAAAGTTAGTGGACCATCAGTAGTGAACATTGATGTTTGTTATCTTTTTGCTACCTTCAGTGAATGTTGGTAGTTCATCGTCAGTGAACGATGGTGATATGATATATTCTCTTTCTACCTTCAGTGAAAGTTGGTGGACCATCGGTAGTGAATGTCGATGTTTATTATCTTTTTCCTACCCTCAATGAACGTTGGTAGTTCATCGTCAGTGAACGGCGGTGATATGATATATTCTCTTTCTACCTTCACTGAAAGTTGGTAGACCATCGGCAATGAACGTCGATGTTTATTATCTTTTTTCTATCTTCAGTGAACATTGATAGTTCATCGTCAATGAACGGCGGTGATATGATATATTCTCTTTCTACCTTCAATAAAAGTTTGTGGACCATCGGTAGTGAACGTCGATGTTTGTTATCTTTTTGCTACCTTCAGTGAATGTTGGTAGTTCATCGTCAGTGAAAGGCAGTGATATGATATTCTCTTTCTACCTTCAGTGAAAGTTGGTGGACCATCGGCAGTGAACGTCGGTGTTTGATATCTTTTTGCTACCTTCAATGAATGTTGGTAGTTCATCGTCATTGAACGGAGGTGATATGATATATTCTCTTTCTACCTTCAGTGAAAGTTGGTGGACCATCGGCAGTGAACGTAAATGTTTATTATCTTTTTGCTACCCTCAGTGAATGTTGGTAGTTCATTGTTAGTGAACGGCGGTGATATGATATATTTAATTTCTAACTTCAGTGAAAGTTGGTGGACCATCGGCATTGAACGTTAATGTTTATTATCTTTTTGCTACCCTCAGTGAACGTTGGTAGTTCATCATCAGTGAACAACGGTGATATGATATATTTTCTTTCTACCTTCAGTGAAAGTTGGTAGACCATCAGCAGTGAACGTCGGTGTTGGTTATCTTTTTGCTATCTTCAGTGAATGTTGATAGTTCATCGTCAGTGAACGGTGGTGATATGATATTTTATTTTACTAACTTTAGTGAAAGTTGGTAGACCATCGACAGTGAACGTCGATGTTTGTTATCTTTCTCTCTGCCTTCAGTAAACGTTGGTAGCTTCGCCTTCAGTAGAAGTTGGTGTGTCCTTTGACCATCCTACCATCCTCTCTGATTCAGGTCTTTTGGTATAACAGTGATTTATTTTCCTGGTGGGGTTTCTCCTTTGTTTCTTTATTATTGTTGCATCCCCAATGTTATTTTCGCATCTCTTTAGTCCTGTTCATATGCATTCATGATCATAAGCATTTGCATGGTATCTTAGGGCCAAAAATAGGGTTTGTTTTATATTTAAGTATCTTCGATCGCGTCGCCACGAAGATTTGTAACCTTCGTATCTCCAGATAGAAGAAACTTAAATAAGGGCAACTGTTGTACCCCAATTTTTGCCCCTAAGATCCCTTCATCATACCATGTTGATTCACTCACAACAAGATCACACTAGGATTCTTGGTTCCCCTCCCTACATTTGATTTTGTCCTTTAGAGGGATTACCAAGCACCTTGACTTATATTCCTTTTGTGATCATGAATATTGTTTTTATTTCTTCATTTAACTAATAAAATGCAATGTTGGCTTGTCTTGCTTGTTATCCATATAGGTAAGGGCAATGAGATTTAACAAGTTACTCCATGGGTTCATGAGTTTATTTCCATTCCCTAGTCAATATAGCTTGAGAAGTTCAAACCTCGCCATTGGATTGTTTTTAGGAGAATTGGCATGGCAAGGTTGCTTTGGTTCATCACATTTCAAGGTTATTATATTTGACTCAAAAGTATAAGGGGTTGATTGGAGAAGTTGTCATGTTTGGACAAGGCCTTGTTCCTATTGGTCACAAGAGCATATTTCTCTCAAAATTCAAGATATGGAAGTGGTTTTGGTGGCTATTAGTCTTCATTATCATCCTCAACAACTTCTATTCACAAAGCAAGGATATTGGTACAAGAAGTTTGTTCAAACTTGTCAAAGTTCCTCAAAGCATTTTCTTGATCTAGGAGCTAGGGTTTTGAACTTCAAAGGAGTACATCTTACTCACCTTTTGGTATTTTTGAGTGATTCCAAAAATATCCTCATCTTCAAAGGGTTATCAACAAATCACTTCAAAAGTTACAAGGAGTTTTCATGTGGAAGAAACTTGGTGAAGAAGAAAGATTACAAGTCATCCAGATGAATCCACAATTTTACATAAGTAACTTCAATTGATCATAACTTGGTCAATTTTCATCACCTTGAGTCCATTATTTTTCCATAATGATCTTGAATATTTGAACTTTATGCCTTCTTTTATGTGAAAAATGGTAAAATAGATGGAGGTTGCCTTAAATATGCAAAAATTATAGGTCATTTCATGATTTTTGGCCAACTTCAACATGTCATAACTTGCTCAATTTTTGGAAATTTTGAGTGGTTCAAGTTTCAAAATGTCACTCAAGAGATCTACTTCATTCCATCTTTTTTGGTCAAGAGAAAATTCCAAGTGGAAGGCCATGTTTGGATGCAAAAAGATTATAGGTCATTTTTTAAGAAGAATTTGAAATATTTCTAAGTATGGAAAGTCAACCCTTTTTCTTCAACTTTGACTCAATGAAACTTTCATCTCAAGTATCCATTTAACTCCATTTTTTTCCATTTCAAAGCTTGTAACCTCATCTTTCTAAACCATCAAGAATAATGCCCTAAGACCCCTTGAGTTGGAAATTCCATGGATTTGAATTTGGTAACTTGAAACTGAATTTTCCACAAAGTTAGAATTTTGAAATCCTTAATGTGACTTCTAAACATAATATTTATGTGCATTTTTGATTTAAACTTGATTAGAAAACTTACCAGAAGTGATTAGCACCCCAGAACGCAAGATTTGGTTGAGTTTTGATGGAAATAAAGTCACACTTCACACGTGCTCGACCTTCACTCAATTTCCCTCCAAACTTCCTTGTTTCTTCCAATTTTCATTCCCATTCACTTCCCTATAAAGAGGGTCATCCCTTATTAATTTCTTCAAGCTTTGAGAGCCAAAAGCACCCTGCCAAAACTTCACACGAACCCATCTTTTTTGAATTCAGTTTCTGAGATTTAAGCTCCATTTTCCAAAATTCTTTGCGCATTCATCATCCTTAAGCATCATATAAACTCTCCAGCACTTAAACCAATCAAAACGAGCCATAATTCAAGCTATAGAAGTCCAGTTTAAGAGCTTCTTCCTTGAACTTCGAAAAGGTAAAATTCTCCACAATTTGGCTCCAAATCAAGCACTAATCTATTCTACTCCTTCTCCTAATTCTAATGCTTCTTACAATTTTTAATCCATTGAGAATTGAGAGGGAAATCTCAAATTGAAGGTGCTTGCTATTTTTTGGGTTTTTGATTCATATCTCTCTCCATACCTTATATAAATTTGGCGCGTGGTGGTGTTAGAATCGTCTTGAAGAGACGAGTTCAATGATACTAGCCTGGGATCCTAATTTTTCCATTTGAAGGATCTCACAAAATCCCCATTGCAGGGTGTCTCGAGGTTGAAGACGATGACATGTCTCGTCTCAGCCAATGATAGCGTGCCAAACGTTTTAATTTCATTGGTTGCCCCTTTTCTGATCCTATGCGTATCTCACTAAGGTCCATATCAAGCACATCGCGTCTGGTCCACTGGAACAGCTTACTAACACGTTTTGACTATGATCTGATGGTCCACATCTTTTTGGTTTTATTTTATTTTCTTATTTTATATTTTTATTGATTAAATTTTTAAAAATTCACAACTCTTTTATTTTTTATCAAAAAATTATTAAAAAAATTTACAAAAATACTTTGAATTATTTATGATCATGATCTCATGACTATTTTTTCACATTTTTATTTTGACATTTGATATTTTTTTTGTATTTTTTGAATTATTTTCTTTCTTTTAATTACTTAAAAAATACTTTCTGACATTTTTTAATTCTAATAAAATTCATAAATATTATTTTGCATATTTTTGACTTTCTGAAAATTTTATGGAATTTTATATTGAGTTTTACTATTTTTGACCTATTTTTTTGTTTGTTTGAGAAATTTTAAATAGTTTAAAAATAGTTTCTGACTTTTAAAGATTACCAAAAATTTTATAAAAATATTTGGATCCATTTCTGATTATTCTATAGCCTTACTTTTTCTTTCTTGATTAATTTGAACATAGTTGATATTTTTCTCCTCTATTTTGATTTTTAAACATTTTTAAAACCCTTTTAATGTATATATTAAATATAATATTATTTTGTTATTATTTTCTGGCTGTCTTGAGTTGATTTTTTGATCATTACTTTATTAACATCATTGGATCTTGGGTGTTGAGTTCAACTCCACCAAAATGGATGAATGATTTTAATAATAGTTTGATTAAATTTTTTATTCAAAAGTGGTTTATTGATTTTTCACATACCCTCTTCATCCTATCCCTTTCTTAATGCACTAGGTGTTATTGGAGCATGATCTCTATATCATGTCTCAAAACAAATGGTGCATAAATTTCTATTGACCGGCCTCAAAATAGGTGCGAATTCTATATAAGTCCACTTACGATTGCATAACATAGCGCTAAATTTTGTCCGGATTCGAATAAATGATCATTCGTGACCCAAACTCACGATTGCAAGCCCAAGTATGTTAATTTGATCTCTTTGATCCAATAAACATGAGATTCATTGTGTGGAGGTTTTGGTTCTACCAATCCTCTAATGGATCTACAACACCTTTGGTCAACGCGGATCACTTAAACATCATTGATCATTAAATGATACTTATGGGAATTCCAAATGGATGATATACTTGACAAAAAGAAAATGTAACTTGTTGTGTGGAGGCTTTGGTTCTACCAATCCTCTAATGAGTTCCAAATGCAAGTTTCAAGATGGTCATCCAACTAACCACTAATTATTGACTTGTTTTACCTTATGCTTTTATTCTTTTTTATGCTTTATGTACTATTTACTTTTAGCATTTACATTTCATGCCATTTTCATCTTTGCTCATTTGAGCATTTATTTTCTTGCCATTTTTACTTTGCTCACTTGAGCTTTTCTTTTCCTTTCTTAAGATACTTAATAATCAACATAAACCCAACAAAATCTTTAATGGTACTTGGACTATTTGGTTACTATCTTTGGCCTTATGGAGCATGGTACTTTTTCTTGGACTTAGAATTAGAAACCTTGGCCTATATTGGAGACCTTGTGATCTTATTTGATTATTTTGTTTGGAGTTCTAGAGGTTTACCTCAAGACATTGGGTTGCTTGTTTGTTTTTGTGTGCAGGTTTTTGTGATTACATCCTCTGTTTGTAATATAGAAATCACCCGTATACAGCCGTTACTCTGCCCAATTTTTGTGAAGACTTAATACACTTGAAGTTTGGTTCTCTCAAGAGGTCTAGTATTTTTTCTTGCTTGGTTTCAATCCAAGGAATGGGAATTCTGTCTTGGCTCATAATGTCAAGTTTTGGCTTCTTGTTAGTTAGATGGTTCTTATCTCTAGCTTTTACCTTGTGCTTTAGGATAGTCCTTTCTTCTCCTCCCATCTTCTTTAATTTCAAATATCTTCTTCCTCATTTTGAAAACTCTTCTTATTTTGAAACTTAAACCATTTTCATAATAAACTTGGACTTATGTCCATGCATTTTGAAAACATTTTCATAAATAAACTCCAATCAACTTAATAATGCCTTGACATCTTTTTTGTGAGAAGACTAAAAGTCAATCAATCTCATTTCCAACCATTTTGCCACTTTGGCTTTGTACCTTTAAAACTTTTCTCAAAAGATTAAACTCTTGTCAATCCTTGTAGTGATGTAAACAACTATACTTCTACAATATGTAGTGAAGAGAGATATTTTCCACTTGGGTGTAGAGTGAGGCATTGTTGATTTTGAAATCCAAGCCATATCCTCCACTTTGAGATGATGCAAATTCTCCTTTCTCATGATTGTGGGTAGTAGGCGTGTTTTCCACATGGACAATGACGATGATGTTTTATCTTATAAAATTAACCAACACATTTGTGTTTCAAATTTTTAAAAGAGGAACTACGTGTACCTTGATCCCCTATTGCACAAAAGGTGGTACGTAGGCACTAAAGGTTCACAACCGCGGCGGGTGCAAAAATTATAAAACAAATACGGTTCTTTCCTCACCTCCACCATCCATTTATATACAACAGTTTTTTATAGCCAAAATATACAGATTTTACAAAGAGGCTCCTGCAGAGTACCATAGATGTTTAGGGTGATAATACCTTGCCTTTGCATAACCAACCCCCTTACCTTGAATCTTTCCCCCTCTTTTTGGGTTATTCGCTCTTTTCTCATTCCTTTGGAAACAACAAAGCGCGGTGGCGATTTTGATTTTGATTTTTATAAAGTCTAGTCAATCCAATGGATTAGTCTTGAAACATTTCTACCGGTACAACGAGGAACTCCCAATCATCTAATTAAAGAATGGACCAGTCAAGGTGCCCATGAACATGTCCACTAATTATATTTCAGTCAAAGGGGGTTGCACCCTTCCAACCAGGTCCCTCCATTATTAAGCGTACTCCTTAAAACCTTCATTTGAATCCAAAGTCATATTTTGTAATGGCACGCGAGTTGGTACAAGGTCAGCATTGTATTGGTATTATCTGTAGAAGGCAGCGGCCAAATCCTTCCATGTGTGGATATTAGTCCCTTCAAGTTGATATAACCATTCCAACTGTGTTCCAGATAAGCTCTCTTGGAAGTAATGAACCCATAACTTCCTATCGGAGGTGTGTGGTTGAATCTTGCGGACATATGACCTCAAATGGAGTTTTGGACAATAGACTCCATCATATTTAGAAAAGACCGGGACCTTGAATTTGTGGGGAATGACCACCCCAGGGACCAAAACTAAGTCTCTGAAGTCCAAACCAGGAACTATTTGGATCTCTAAAACCTTAAGTCGGTCTTCCAATTGTTTGTATTTGTCATCCACTGGTGGGTACTGCTCATTGGATTAGTCTTCGTCCTCAGAAATCTGGTTATTTTCACCCCCAGCCCTAGTGCTTCTAACATCCTCGTCTTGATTGTCTTCTTCCTCATAAGAAGCCTCTTCTATTTGAGCCAGTCGGGCGGGCCTCTTGAACCTTCTTCACATGTTAAGGATGACATCCCATTTCTTGATCTTCTTTTTGGTGACAAGGAGTTCCATCATTTGCTTGTTGTCGTTTGGCTAGGTTGAGGAGAGTCTCTTAGAACTGGGCGTGTTGAGTTTGCAAATCTTTGACAGTTTTCTCTAGAGCCATCTTATACTGAAATAAACAGTAAAAAGATGAGGAAACCTATATCGGAAAACCTGCTTATGACATGATGCATGCTATGTTGATGCAATGTTTTCAAGGACCTCAAGAGACTTAAATTTGCTAGCCAAAAAGGAAACAGAAACAATAATTGCATTAATAAGTTCAAGAGTTACAATTGCCCCTTGGGCTTACAATAGGAAAGCAAAAAGGTCTCAAAGAGACAACAAAATGAACTCCTAAAACAAAAGACTTAAGTCTCCCACGAGCATTTTCTCTTTGTGTCGATGTAGGCATTCAAGCTTTGCTCCTCATGAAGTTGCTTGGTGAGCTCCAAAACTTGCTTCTCGCTTGCATAGAATCGACCTTCAAACGTGTCTCACTCTCTGTTGAGTTGAATCCACAAATTCTTCAATTCTTTGAGGTCGGTAGGCATGCCAGGATGGAGAATGGTATAAGGAACATCCCCCTCAGCAACAGGCTCCACAACTATTGGTAGGATAGCCGAATATGGCATCATGAGATTTTGAGCGTGAGATCACACCCATTTGAGATAAGGCTCAAAAGGAATAGAGTTATTATGTCCCAAAGTATTGCTATAAACCTTGTTCACCATGCCCCAAGATCGTACAAACCTTTGACGATAACCTTGGACATTGTTCTTGTAGTCGAATATAATACCCTGGATAAGCGCGTTATGAGGACCATCTCTTCGAACATAGCCAAATTGTCGTAGAGTCGGAGAAGGGTTATAAGTAATACTTCCCCTAATTACCAAGAGTGGAACATTAGGGAACTCCCCATAACGGTCAATGATAGTAACATCCTCCAGAGACTGGGAACACCAAAAGATATCCGAATGAGAGAGCGACATCATCCTTTGAGACCATGTTATGCCTTATTCATTCTTCAATACTGATCGGGAAAGGTGCTAAATAAACCACCTAGATAGCAATGGTATACAACACATAAGATCCCCTCTCTTCCTCATGGTACGAGTGTGAAGAGTAAGTAGAATGTCTCCAAGCAAAGTATGCACAAGGTTACGAGAAAAGAAAATCTTGACAGCATTCACATCTATGAGTTGGTCTGGATTAGGGAACAATACTAACCCATAGATTAGAAGAGCCAAGACTTCTTCAAAAGCTTGCAAATCTATAGCCTCCCAAAATAGTCGAGCCTTCTCTAACAAAAACTTAGCTAGAAAACCCTTGACTCCACTCCTTGTTTCCCAATTATCTACAATGTCAGGCCTCTTCAAATGTAAAGCCTTGGAAATAACTTCAGGTTTTAGAGTTTCCTCTAAACCAATGAATGGCATTTGACCAAGAACTGGTACTCCTAACAGTTGAGACAACTCTTCCATTGTGGGAACCAATTGATAATCGAGAAAGGTGAAACAATGATGTATAGGATCAAAGAATTGAAAGAGCACACACATCATGTCTTCTTTAAAGCTTGAGGTAACTAGATTGAGAAGTTGACCATATCTTTTGGTGAACGGAGAATATTCAGGAACCATTGATGCTAACTCCTTGAGTTGAGGAGGCACCTTTACAAAGCTGATTTAGATGGTATTTCTACGAGCGAAAGCCATATCCTACAAAACATAAAAAAGATGAATCCCTAGGTCCTTGAAATGGTTAGTGAAAATGTTATGGCATGATGTCATGATGTTTATGATGTTATGAACAACTAATTATGTACAAACAAAACACACAAATCCTTAGGTTTAGGGTTGCATGGGGTTTATAGCTAAGTAACCTCTTGAAGTTTTAGTTGGTTCAACCTGTCCTAAAAGAAGTAATCTTGTTCTAAGGAATCTCAATATCATTGATCTTTATTCATCGGGAATTATTTCAACACAAGCAATCTATTTTCGCGACCGAAATATCCCGAAAGTCCGATCTCAATGAGTGTAGTATCGAGTATCAACCAACTTCAGTCTGCACCAAAGCCAGCTATCTCACTACTTTCTAATGGCCAAGTTGTTAAACTATGGTTTTATAGTCAGTTAGTGCTTCATGACACCACTCAGCGGCCCTGTATTCTCCTTGATTTAACTCCAGGGACACTGATACCCACAAATGTGTCGCACTAACGTAGCTATTGCTTCAACCATATCAGTCTATGCCGTACAGTTTCCACGATCTATTTCTACTTACCTAATATGCCCCAAATCTGGGTATAAGATCTTTTCAAGAAATAAACCCAAGCATAACCTAAAATTAAAGCATACAAATCAAGCAAGTAAAACAATAAAGGTGATCTAGCTCTTAAGGTAACCCCAATTTTAAGTTAACTTCCCCAGTAGAGTCGCCGGTTCTATAATACGGTGGGAAAACTGACTTGGGTCTCTTTTGTGTTTTATCGCAAATGTTGCGGATAGTAAGAGTCGCCACTGACTTTTCTTTTATCCAATAAAGGAAACGGTGAAAAGAACAGGAAAAACCTTTTGAGAATTTTTCTTGAGTTCGGGGGGTAGGTTATGAAAAGGGAAGGTGTTAGCACCCTTTTCATCCGTAGTTATCTATGGGCTCTTAATTGCTTGATCACTTTGAAATTCTTTTTGAATGTGTAGGTTTGAAAATATTTTGAAAATGCCTAAGTTCAGAAAACTTTGTAACGATTCTCGTATCATTTGAGAATGTATACAAAGTGTTGGTTTTGAAAATAATTGTTTGAAAAAGCAGTGTTTGAAAGATGTTTTGAAGGTGCCAATGTAAGGCAATTTTGTAATGATTCTTGTATTGTTGAGAATGTATACAAAATGCTTGTTTGAAAAGTGTTTTGAAAATGTCAGGTGTAAAAGGTTTTGTTTATGAGAAAGCAATTACGAATAATCTACCTACTCAAAAAGTCTTTGTTCTTTTCCTCCTCCCTTAGATAGTGTCACTTTACTATTGATTTGTAGAGAGCCTTATCATTGGATGTGAGGGACAAGCGTGGGTCATTGTACAGTCATAGAAGGCAACTTGTAAGATGTTTTAGCAATTTTTCATAAGGGACTAAGATAGTTTACCAAAGGCAACATCGAAGGGTCATCGATGGACTATAGTTGTTTAACTGAGGGTCTTTACAAAAACATCCCACGTTTGAGGGACATGATTGTCGTTATCCGAGGCAACAAGTATGGGTTATCCTAGAGGTGCATGTGTGCAAAGTGTGTTTTATTCAAATATTTTTTCTTGAATTAGGGTTTTGCTAGATTTGATTTTAGTCTTATCATGCAAACCCTAATTACTAACAATAATAAAGAAAGCTAAAAATTGCGGAATTTAAATGTATTACGGTATTACAACACTTTGGAAATCAGGGTGCAATTTTGTGAATAAGGGGAAAATAGAAATAAAGCCTAATTATCTATTATAAACCAATGAATATGAATAATAATAGAATGTACAAAATGTATAGAGGAAGAAAGAGATAGTTTTTTAGGGTTTTTGATAGAAAGGTTTAAAGATTAACCTAATCAACTAATTGATTTTAATTACAAGAAAAGTTAAATAATTATTTAATCAAAACCTAAAATCTAAGTTAATTAAAATAAAACCTAAGTCAAATTTAATTTGTTTAGAAAATAATTTTTCTTAATGTTAATTAAAAAATGTTCTACAATGTAAAAGAAATAATAAAATTTAATTTAACAAAAAATAAAATAAAATGCTTAAATTAAATTATTTAAGAAAAATAATGTTTTTTTTTGTATTTTTTGGTTTTAATAAAATAAATAGATAAATAAATTTAATGAAAATATGAAAAGAAATAAAAATAAATGGGTTGGGTGTTAAAAAATAATTTGGGAGGTCAAATGTAGCAAGAAGGGCCCATGTCTGTTTTAGTTTAAGTCAAAAAATAAAAAAAAAATAAAAAAATGCATATGGGTTTGCGCATCATAAAGTAAAAGGGGGGTGTGCACTCAAAAATAATTCAAGCCCAAAAATAAATGTCTAGCGCCTGTATGTGATCCAATGCTGCTAGCCTTTTGGAGTGCGTCATGGTCTCTCCATTATGAGCGTTGGATTTGATTGCATGGCAGATTTGATGCTATGGATGAGAGAAGTATCACGCGCGTCCTTAGTTTGCTTGCATTTAATCTGAAATAGAAATATATGTGAAAAAAAAGGGTACCATCGGGCTCAAACCCAGGTCCATATACACTAATGCCCTACGCGTGCTTCCTCTGCCACTGGGGTGGTTGTTACATCTGGTAGTAATACAACTTTCACTAAATATAAAATAAACTCAACTCTAAATTTGAAAATGACTTCATCTTCAACCTTGCGCGTGCAGAGAAGAACACCACCATGGCCAAAACTGTAACTTCTTCATTTCTCAACCATTTTCAAAATTGTAAACATGAAAGTTGTTCCATTTTTCACCATGAATTGAACCATATAAATAACTAAAGCTATAAATCAAATATGAACATGAATTTTGTTTGGTAAAAAATAAAACCTAATTTTTTCAGAAAGTTCAACTTCAAAATTCACATCACTCAGAAAGGCATGATTAGCTTCAGGGAAATGATGTCTACATTTTTCATTCACAAAGTAACCAATAATGATGCTTGTAGAGAGAGTTCAAAGTTGAGAAAGCTTACCTCAAAAATGGAAATCGTGTTTGGAGTTTGAGAACTCCTGGAGGTGTGGTGATGATCTGAGTAGCTTCACTAGATTCTAAGGAAGTTAATGCAACTCTTACTTTGTGCTGAAAGTGCCTGGATCTTCCTGGAGAAGTCAAGTTGCAGAGGTGTAAAGTGAGGTTTGGACAATGATGGAAATGGAGTTACAGTTATGAAACAGGGAATGGGATTATTATTAAATGAGGTATGAAAGCTTTGTGATTGATTTAGAGAGGAAACACACGAGTGGATTGTGAGTTTGAAGTTTTTTGCCAGAAATGACAAGTTATGGAGATTTTTGTGCAAATTCTGGTATGAGAGAGTTTGAGAGGATTATAGGGCTTGTAAACTCGTGTGTTAGCTTGCAAATGACTCTTATATTTATAGAGGTAAGGTTTTGAAGGCTCTAGAAATCAGAAATCAAGAATCACATGTTATGGCTATGTTACTTGATTTTGAAGTAAACATGAAATTCATGATTTCAATGTGAAGTACAAGGGCTTGTAGGGTGGTTAGAAGGTTGTAGATGGTTTCTTCTTAGATTTGACATTGTGTATTCTTAGAAGAAACGAGTGCAAGGCTCAAGGAGAGCGGACTTTGTAATTAAAGCCACTTTTCCAAAATGGAATTCTTGACTTTCTTCCCTAAATGGAATGATCACTTGGACAATGACTCAAATGCTTGGATAATGGCTCAATCAGTTGTGTAAACATATGATTATGGATAGATATGAAAGTTAGAAGCCTGTAAAGAAAGATTTATGCAGTATGGCTTGAGATTTGTTCAAGTGTTCTTCATGAAAATGGCCTATAATTCAAGAATGGATGTCCAACTTCTTCTCTTTGATTCTCCTAGCTCAAGTATGATCTCTTTAATTTATGGGACATCTTAGAAAGCTTGAAACATTGTATACAACCTTCATGTTTACCACTTTAGCTAAATCAACTTGGAACTTGGTGAAAATTTGCCAAGAAGTTGGGACAAAAAAATTGCCTTACTTGATGAAAATTTCACTAAGTGTTTTTGATAAATATTCATGACTTCATGAGCCTATATCTTCAAATCCAAGAATTTTTTGGATATCAACCATAAGGTACAAAGTTGTAGGATTCATCAAGATCTACAACTTTATTGTTGAAAGTTTTCCTTGAATCATCTTGCACCTTGGTAAAAAATTGTCTTGAAGTAGAGAAATTATCAAGGTTAAAAAACACTTAGAATTTTTTCGAAGTATAGAAAACTTTGACTTTTTGTGGACTTTCTTGACTTTCTTGATTATTAATGATCAAGTTTGATATTTTTTAATTTATTGATAAATCTTGATCTTTGAAATTCAATGTTGACCAAAAAATCAAGGTTTGACTTTTTGTATATCAGTTGACTTTTCATCAATTGATCCAAATTCAACTATCAACCCCTTGATCTTGAGAAGTGATTTGAGCCATGAAATTAGGTCAATATCTTGTGTTTGAGTCCTTGAGATCATGCTTCAAGCCAGTAAGTCATGTACTAGGTCAAAAGCCACTGATCAGTCATTCTCAATCAAAACCCTAATTTTTACAATTTTCCCCCTTTGATGATTTGAATGTTTTTTCTTGAGCCATTGTGATCAACCCTTGATAAAATGATGAATATGACTTCAAAATGTTTATGGGACCAAAAATCTTGAAGTTTGACTGTATATTGACCACAATTGACTTTTTACTCCATACAATTGATTTTCAGTCATTTGAGCAATTGACTGAGCAAATTTGTGGTGCAAGGCTTGAAATTTGTTATGAGCAATCTTGAAGACCTATAATGAACCATGAAAGTAATTTGAGGCATCAAAACACCAATTGTCATTGAGAAAACCAAAACCCTATTTTGTGGACTCAGTGCTTAGGAGATGAGTTTGTCTGGTCAAATCTTGAGAATCCTTGAGCATCTGAGATCTTTTGTGAGAAATGTCTTGAGAAAAGAGAGGGCAAATTTTGGGGTACAACACCAAAGATTTACTAAATTCCCGAAGTCAGACGTATTACATACCGAAGTCCTGTTATTGAATATTTAAATTAAGTCTAATGTTATTTCTCGTCTACTCCAAAAACTAATATTTATTAGCCTTAGCTTTACACAGTAGCTTTAGACAAAAGTATTTTGATTACTAGTCTATGTGGGTTCAATATCTTGTAAAACTACGCGATTAAACTGTGCATTTTCAGTTAATACACATAATAGACTCTTACAGTCACACGATCACCAACTAAACTATGCCACTATTGAAAAAGAACTCCTAGCCGTATTATTTGCAATAGACAAATTTCACTCCTATTTAGTTAGAGCCAAGATCATCTTATACACTGATCACGCTGCCATTCGATGCCTACTGAGAAAAAAGGATGCAAAGTGTAACACCCTAAATATCACCGCGTAATGATAAATAAATCAGAGTAATTTAAAAAAAAATAGGATGCTACATTTTCACATACATACAAAAACCTGCTCATATTAAGTATAAGATGCATAACACGAATAATGAATGAACCAAATCATTAACTCATAGTCTTCAAATTTAACTTTTATTAATGCAGCATAAAGGAATCATATTTGAAGTCAAACAATATCTTAAAAAAAATCAACATTATTTCAAATCATAAGGAGTTTCTAAGACTCCAAACAAATTACTAAAACTACAAAATAAATAATTGTTCACCCCCCTAGTGTTACATATCAAAGAAATGACACCAACTCGGAATAAAATGAAGAGAAACCTCTTCCAACTAAAGCAACCTCAAACTACTCCTGGTTATCTGCATGTTAACCACGTGGAGGAAACATTCAAACAGAAGGAGTGAGATATCACAATAATATAAAAGGAAAGCATAAAAATAAGTAGATAGCAATTTATTTCATGCATAGTCATACATTCCTCGTTACACACCTTCACACCACTTACAACAATTATATGGTATATTAATTGAATAAACATATTTCCAAGTAATGTCATCATCTAATCACAACATAAAAAATACACCATCTACGCATTTCAACATCATGTTAATGATAATGTAATGTAATATAATGAGATCTACTCACAGACTCAATGCATATGATACCATTCAACAGGGCATAAGCCCTCTGTATCACGCCCATACATGCCATCAACAAGGCATAAGCCCTCATCATCATGCCAATACAGGACATCAACAGAGTGTAATACCTCACCATGAATGCATGCAACACCAACAGGGCTTGAGCCCTCATCATCATACAAATACAGGCCATAAACAGAGCATAAGCCCTCACCACAAATGCATGCAACATTAACATGCAACACCAACAAGGCTTGATCCCTCGCCATGAATGCATGCAACATAAACATGCAACACCAAAAATACATTGATATTTATATCCATCAATGCAACACGCTAATACAGGCCATTATCTCATCACACATGCCCAACATGCAGTGATAGAAATACAACGATATAGAAAACAGTAACAACATATTTACACACATCCTACAACACAACATTATGGTATTATAATTCACCAAGCATATTATCAACTCATCATGTTACATTCAATGACCATAACACAACATCACAATATTAAAATAACACAACATTATACTATCACAATTCACCAAGCATATTCTCAACTCATCATGTTATATTCAATGACAATAACACAACATCAGAACATTACAACAACACAACATCATAATATTACAATTCACCAAGCATACTATCAACTCATCATGTTATATTCAATAACAATAACATAACATCACAACATCACAACAACACAACATCATACAACATCATCACACATAATTCCATGCACATATGTTAGTATAAAAGACAAAATTTCATACAGAAGGGCATAAACCCCTAACAAATACTCACCCACTGTGTTTGAAATTATTTTTATATGATAGAAATTATTTTTCGATTTCTTTAGGTTCAAACGGTGCGTCAAACAGATAGCAGAGTTAAAAGCTATAGATTTTTAAAGTTTTGAAAAGAATATGTCCAACACAGTTGTAACCGGTTACACTACAAAACAGTAGAAAACCAAGGGAAAATTTTCGACAGGTAATCGGTTACACCTGAACCAGAGCCAAAAAATGCTATTTTTTAGAATACAAAAACTCTCTCTTTTCAATATCAAAACTTCAAATCGCAACCAAAAACATATTTCTCACTTTGACAATTTATACATATACATCATACAACATTTTTATTAATTCTATAACAATAATTTCATCAATTCAACCACAATTGTCAATAATCCATTCAATTGAATAAACCACACAAAATAAAATCATGAAACGAAAAGAACACATAACTATGGAAAATTTTAATCCATACCATACCCATCATTATGCAAACCCTTAGAAGGTTGGAACCCCATCCTTACCTTAGGTTGACGATTCTCAACTTCTAAGATGAATTCTCCTGCCCTAGCCTCTTGGTGCCCTTTCCCCTCTTCTCCCTTCTACGATCGTTCTTTCACCTGACAACTCCCTTTCTATTTCCTTATTTTACAAATATAACCATTAGACCCCTAATATTTTATTTCCACTTATGCCCTTCCTTATTTTAATTAAAATAATTATTTAATTATTAACAACAATATTATTATCATATTATTATAATGATAACAATAATATTAAAAACAATAGCCATCTCACTCCATCCCTATGCTTCTACGTTTTTAGTCATACACCCCCAATATCCAAATTTCTATAATTTCTAAGGAAACTACCTCTCATCAAAGGTATCACAATACACCAAAATATTCACCAACACATGCAATTTCACAACATCACATCCTTAATTAATTAAAATAAGTCAAACAAAGATCAGGGTGTTAGACAAAGCCTAGGTTACTTCATTGGATCCTTCTATTACATGAATTTTATCTGGAAATTCGTGATAAGAAAGGGATTGAAAATGTGGTAGCTGACCACCTATCAAGACTCGAATATCTGAAACCATACCTCATTCCCATTAATGATGACTTTACTTTTTACAAATTAATAACATCAATCAGAAATAGGACAGGTCACGACGATGACTTCAATGAGTTGCACATAAATACCGGAGCTGCCTCAGTCATAACTAATACACCTTGGTATGTAGACTTCGTCAATTATATAACTGAAAATGTCCTACCTCCTAATCTGACCTATCAAACAAAGAAAGGTTCTTCCATGATGTTAAACATTTCTACTAGGACGAACCCCTCCTTTTCAAGAGAGGAGCAACAACCTTTTTCGTTGTTGTGTACCTCAAGTAGAGGTTGCGATTATTATAACTCATTGCCACTCCGCACCTTATGGGGGAAATGCAAGCATATCAAAAAGTTGTGCAAAGATCCTTTAAGCAGGCTTATACTGGCCTACCCTTTGGCGCGATGATCATACTTTCATAATCAAATGTGATCGTTTCCAGCGCACTGGAAACATTTCAAGACACAATGAGACACCCCTTAGAAATATCCAAGAAGTAGAGGTCTTTTACAAATACTATGGTATATCATCACGATTTACAATACTAACCATGGTGGTATCTTTATAAATATTTTACCCTTCTAGCTAGCTTGTCTCTTCAGTATCCATTTTCCACTGAAAAAAGAAACAAGACGAAACAACCCTAGCATTCAATACTCTGAAACCATACACGATTTCAACCCTATCACCATCGTTCATTGTTTATCGTTCCTCATTTTTCACTTTAATCATTATGTATTTATAATTTTCGTCAACATCGTCAAGGAGGTTTGTGTTATGGACTGGCCCGATAGCTTGAATGGGTCTAGTCTAGATCTTTCCTTTGGTACGGCATGCACGTCCACGTCCCGAACCGCCCATATTCCGTTGGGAAATATCGAACATTTGGCCTCCCAAGCCAACACGGGCCTAGGATGATCGACAAGCATCCTCTCAGCCTGCCCGACATCAATGTCGTGTAGGCCACAAGGAACTGACCAGAGAGATGGCCGTAACTAGCCCCCTCCTTGGAACCAATGGCTAGTTACGGGAACATCTTCCCGGTTTGACCAAATCCTGGAAGTTACCTGATTTTGTGGACCCACATATCTAGGCGTGAAATCAGGAACCAATGGCGACGCGCCAGGGGCAATTTATAAACCCTCACACCTGTGAGATCCAGGTATCACATATTCACTATTTACCACCAATACCTTAACACTTTGCTTGTATCTTCTTGTTCCAACTCTCACTTGATCGTCAGAGTGCTTTGTAGGTACAACCCCCTATTTTCCTCCTCGATATCACAACTCGACATCAAATCATCTTCCGGCCACTTCACAGGTTCTGATCAACCAGTAAGATCAGTGGTGCCGTCTATGGGAAACTACTCTCCCCATATTTCTTTCCTCGAAATTTAAAGATCAAAAGCAACCTTTCAAGATTCCTCTCACTAATCATTATCAACCATGATGATCTTCATCTTCCCGAAAAGACTATTCTTCCCCTGCTCACAAAACCGACGGATGTCAGGAATATCCTCACCTCGAGGACAACTTGGGCTTCTGAAATAGACAGACTGCATCTCTAGATTCAACTGACACCTAGTGAAGAGACGACCAATTCTTGGACAAGAGACCTCCCAAGAATTCCACCGAGGAACTTCCAGAAGTCATGCAACCAGTTCTCATCCCTATCAACGTCGACTCGGCCATGGCAGCATTGCTCGCTTCTATCAATCAAACCAACACCCTCATCATACAACAAAATTAAATGATATGGGCCTGGGAGAAAAGAAGATCAATGTCTCCTCCTCGGAGAACCCGACGATGAAAATCCCCCAGTATATCACCACCCAGGCGTGGCCTACCACCAAGAAACAAGAGGCGCAACGTTTCTTTCTTCAAGAAACGCAACCGCATACCTCTTTCGAGAGATCAAGACTCCCCTTTATTCAAGAAGAGGAAACACAACCGGAAAATCGACCGTGCTCGATTGCCTTCGCCCAAACCAAAGCAAAAATGGAGGATCCCGTCCCCCGATGAGACCGTGATGATCGACGTGGAAGAAACTACCACTCCCCTTCTCTATCTCCTGTGGATAGTGAGGATGACGATCCCCGTGGCCCACCATCGAGGGAGATTACAGAGGACCCACTTCCTATCGGCCTGGAGAAGCCACCCCCATTGGGAACCTACGATGGAACAACATATTCTGACGAGCATATCAAGAATATTGACGCCCTCCTCGACTATCGAGGGGTTAGGGGAGCCATCAAATGCAGACTCTTCCCAACCACTCTCAGGAAGGGGGTGATGTCATGGTATAAGATCCTCCCAAATGAATCCATCACCTCATGGAAATAGCTCGGGAGGATATTTTTGAGGCATTTCATCGCCTCTTGACGACACCCGAAATCGGAGGCTTCACTCAAACCAATCATCCAGGGTGTGATCGGTGGAAATAGAACTGACTATTTTTTAAGCTGGTTCCACGAAATGTCGCGGTAAGCAAGATTCGCCACCGTCTTTTATGTTCTCCAACATGGAAAGGAAAAAAGCACAACAAAATTCCTTATGAGAATGTTTTCGGTTCGGGAGGTAGATTTATAGAAAGGGAAGGTGTTAGCACCCTTTCTATCCGTGGTTATCCACGGGCTCTTAGGTACTTGCTCTTATGTTTTCAAAATTTGTTTGCTTTTCAAGTGTGTGTGGGTTTTGAAAAAAGTTCGTTTGAAAACTTCTAGGTAACTCTTGTATCAGTCCTCAAGAGTGTATTAAGTATTGTTTGAAAACTTTTTGAAAGTGTAAGGTGTGAAAAGTATTTTGTTTGTTTTGAAAAGAGCAAGTACCCATGAGTCATCTACCTACCCTAAGGAATTAAGCTGTGTAAGAGTCCTTTAGATAGTGCTATCCCACCATTGAGAGGTAGGTAGCACCATCGTTGGGGTTGTTCGGGTCAATTCGATTATCGGGACATGCGTGGTCATCGAAGCAATGGTAGGACACCTTAGAAGTAACCCTAATGTCCTAGATCCTTTCATCCGAGGTAACCGTTTCGAGGAAACTGGATCTTTAGACAAAGGGAGACCTCTAAGACACCCTATACTTGATGACCACGTTTCGAGGCAACCAGTGAGGCGTACCCTAGGAGTGGCATGTGCTTTGTGTGTTGTTTTTCAGTTAATGTTATCTTGTACATGTTATTTGTGAGCTACGGATTGATTTTATTTACATACATTCTTGCAGGCATATTAGCAGTTAGGAGTGCGGAAAATAAATTGCGGAAATGTAAATTCTATGCTATTACAAGGCGCGGGTCTATGCATCACCAAAAAAACAAAGACCCGTTTTGATAAAGTGCGGAAAGTAAAGAAAGCAATAAACCTAATTACTATTACATTCTTGAAGCAGTTACATAATAATCAAAATAAAATAAATGCGCGCGAAAGAAATGAATTGGAACGTCATGAGGGTTTTGACCCTTTTTGAATAAGAATTGAATTTTTTTGTCTTTTTTGTGATTAAACGAGATTAAAACTAATAATTAAACTAATTAATTAATTAAAAGAAAAATGTTTTTTTATTTTTAGGTTTTTTATGAAATAAAATAAAAGGAAATAAAATTAAAAGTTAATAAAAACCTAATTCTAAATTTATTTTAGTTATTAAAAAAGAAGGTTAAAGTTGCCTAATTAAAAAAACTAATTCAATTTATTAATATTTATTTACAAAATAATTACCTAAATGAAATTAATAAAGTATTTTTTGGTTTTTTTTGGTTTTATTGTGAAAAAATATTAATTGGTTAATTTTGGGTGATAATAATAACAATTAAAAAAAGTTAACTAAATTAAAAATATAAAAAAGAAAAAAGAAAAAGAATAAACCAAGGGAGGGGGTCTGGGACCAATGTGGAGGTGAAAACTGGAATCTGAGGCCCAATAACACAAGGCCATGTTTGACTTTTGGAGATTGTCCATGGTGTAGGTTGACCAGGAGTATGGTACTCGTCCAATCCAAGCCTTTGGATCTGTTTCTGAGGACACATGGCGCGTTGGATAGGTGGATGCGTGGTGGGATTATGCTGGAATGCTGCATACAATTACATGAAGCAAAATATTATGGAAATTATGGGGGACCTGGGATTCGAACCCAGGTCCCAACGCTTGCAAAGCAACTGGCCAACCACTCAACCACTTGAACATATTTGTTAGAATAATAATAAACAAAGGTTATATGGAATAAACGCATTATATGCTAAACAAAAGGAAAAGCGCGCACCCATTTGAATGTACCAACCAGGCATGGACATCTCATCATCGTCTTCGTTTTATCTGCAAAATAGAAACGAGATAGAGGGGGTTTTTAACCCCCACTAACTACAACGACAGAAAATAGCGAATAGAGTTAGGGATAACATAAAAAAGGAACGATGGTATCAATGGATTCGTCTTGTCCTGACGAGTTTGACCATATATGTCTTGAGGTCTAATTTTACCCTATGTGAAAAACCCCAATTCAAAGGCTTTGAAACCCTAGAACTTAACTATGGCGTTTTGCGTTTCAGGGGCTCTCAGAGCAATTGAACCCTATCACTAGCTTCTTGTGAGTTCTATGAACATGAAACAAGTCACAAAACACATCAAACGCTCATGAATAATGATATGTAATTCAAAAAAAACATGTGCAAACCGTACGATGGTAGTGGACGATTCCTTGAGTGTTGGGGTTGGTTTATGACTGCAAATCGTTCTTGGCAATGCTGGGAATGTGTTTGGATCAAAGAAAGTGTCTGAATTGCACTGGAAGATTGATTTCAGTTTGTGACTTTTCTTCAAGTTTTTTGAATTTGGTCCTTTCGCTTCAGAAGTTTCTAGGTCGTGAATGATGTATGAGAGGCTTGCATATATGTCTCTGAATGAGAATCAAGCAATATCATGAGCCTTTAACCCTTGCCATGAAGTTTTGGATTTCTCCATAAACACCATTAAAGAAACTTGCCTTTTTTGTCCAAATTTGAATTTTATGCTTAAAATGGACCTAACACAAATTTGGTAGGTGGATTATGATGTATCAAAGTCATTCAAGCCACAAGATATCCCTTAATTAATTTTTTTGATTTTTATTTGAATTTTATGGATTTAAAATGAATTAAATCAATAAAAGTAAATAAAAATAGAAAAATTAATTTTTAATCTTGAAATAAATCATGGGACACGTGGGTGGCATGGCAAAGCTGAATCAAGTGGGAAAAGTGGGCCCTTTTGTCAAAAAATGAAGTTTCAAGGATAGTTGACTTTTGACATTTCACAAAAATTTCCCAACTTCTCCAATGCATATCTTGCTCAATTTTGATCATATGTACATGTTCTTGGACATTTTGGAAAGGTATTGAAGTCCTCTAACCAATGCCTTTGGTCCCATGTCATTTTGATTTATCAATCTCAAGTTATGGTCTTTGACTTAAAGTGCCTTTTTGTTGACTTTTGAAAATGACCTATAATATTGAAATTGATAACTTTTTGTGAGAGCATTTCTTGGACTTATAATGTGAAGATGAGTTGTAGGAAATGTCCTCCCCTTAAAAATGAGCATTGGATGGGATTTTTCTGATGAATCATGAAAAAGTTATGCCTTGGTCAAGTTACAGTTGACTTTTCAGCTGTCCAAAAATAGAAACTTTAGACACCTTGATGATTTTTTAGCCATTCTTGTGAAATCATGGTCAAGATTTGACCAAATGATGATTGTGGCTTCAAAATAAGATGTTGACCAAAAATTTTGACTTTTGACTGCCAAATGACCATTTTGCCCTTGCAGTTGACTGTGGAGCAATTAGGGTTTTTGACTGTGCAACTTGACCTTGTGAGCCTTGAAACTTGACATGTAGGTGCTTGACAATGTATATGAGCATATGGGACTTGATTGAGCCCTTGAAAACCTTAACTTCCTTGCAAGAACCAAAACCCTAATTTGACTGGCTTAGGAGGATGGGTGACTGTGTAGCCCTGGAGTAGTCTTGAGCAAATTGAGGTGATGCTTGTCAAAACTTTGAAGAATATGGGAGGGAAAATTTTGGGGTACAACAGTTGCCCCTGTTCAATCTTCTTAGACTTGAGGATGTAGATTGGCTTGTGTGCCTTTCGTGATCCGAGGGTGGAAGATGATTGAACACTAGAGTGCCCAGAAATTTGCACTCACATAGTAGAGTATCAGCAGTGTGATGGCGGGAATGGGCTTACAAATGCCATTTAGAGAGATGGTGAATACGAGGATGGGCTTATAGATGCCATCTGGAAGTGTGACATAACCTTGTCGGGAATGGGCTTATAGATGCCATTTGGAAAGATGGTGGATAGGAGGATGGGCTTATAAATGCCATCTAGGTGTCGATCGCGTAAGAGATTCCTTAGCGAGAACTTGCGTACCTGAGAAAGAAAGATAATTACCTGGCATGTTACAGGGGTTGATCTTCAAACTCTTCATGCAGACATGCCCTGGCTGGATACAGGAATCGAATCTGGAATTGTTTGCTCACAGATGTGCCCTGGCTAGATACATGAATCGAATCTGGAATTAGTCGTCAACAGATATGCCCTGGCTGGATACAGGAATCGAATCTTCAAACTCTTCAGACATGCCCTGGATGGATACAGGAATCGAATCTGGAATTAGTCGTCAACAGATATGCCCTGGCTGGATACAGGAATCGAATCTTCAAACTCTTCAAACGTGCCCTGGCTGGATACAGGAATTGAATCTGGAAATAGTCGTCAACAGATATGCCCTGGTTGGATACAGGAATCGAATCTTCAAACTCTCCAGACGTGCCCTGGCTGGATACAGGAATCGAATCTGGAAATAGTCGTCAACAGATATGCCCTGGCTGGATACAGGAATCGAATCTTCAAACTCTTCAGACGTGCCCTGGCTGGATACAGGAATCGAATCTGGAATTAGTCGTCAACAGATATGCCCTGGCTGGATACAGGAATCGAATCTTCAAACTCTTCAGACATGCCCTGGCTGGATACAGGAATCGAATTTGGAAATAGTCGTCAACAGATATGCCCTGGCTGGATACAGGAATCGAATCTTCAAACTCTTCAGACGTGCCCTGGCTGGATAAAGGAATCGAATATGGAAATAGTCGTCAACAGATATGCCCTGGCTGGATACAGGAATCGAATCTTCAAACTCTCCAGACGTGCCCTGGCTGGATACAGGAATCGAATCTGGAAATAGTCGTCAACAGATATGCCCTGGCTGGATACATGAATCGAATCTTCAAACTCTACAGACGTGCCCTAGCTGGATACAGGAATCGAATCTGGAATTAGTCATCAACAAATATGCCCTGGCTGGATACAGGAATCGAATCTTCAAACTCTTCAGACGTGCCCTGGCTGGATACAGGAATCGAATCTGGAAATAGTCATCAACAGATATGCCCTAGCTAGATATAGGAATCGAATCTTCAAACTCTTCAGACGTGCCCTGGCTGGATACAGGAATCGAATATGGAAATAGTCGTCAACAGATATGCCTTGGCTGGATATAGGAATCGAATCTTCAAACTCTCCAGACGTGCCCTGGCTGGATACAGGAATCGAATATGGAAATAGTCGTCAACAGATATGCCCTGGCTGGATACAGGAATCGAATCTTCAAACTCTTCAAACGTGCCCTGGCTGGATACAGGAATCGAATCTGGAAATAGTCGTCAACAGATATGCCCTGGCTGGATACAGGAATCGAATCTTCAAACTCTTCAGGCGTGCCCCGGCTGGATACAGGAATTGAATTTGGAAATAGTCGTTAACAGATATGCCCTGGCTGGATACAGGAATCGAATCTTCAAACTCTTCAGACGTGCCTTGGCTGGATACAGGAATTGAATATGGAAATAGTCGTCAACAGATATGCCCTGGCTTGATATAGGAATCGAATCTTCAAACTCTTCGGACGTGCCCTGGCTGGATACAGGAATCGAATCTGGAATTAGTCGTCAACAGATATGCCCTGGCTGGATACAGGAATCGAATCTTCAAACTCTTCAGACGTGCCCTGACGTGATACTGGAATCGAATATGGAAATAATCGTCAACAGATATGCCCTGGCTGGATACAGGAATCAAATCTTCAAACTCTTCAGACATGCCCTGGCTGGATACAGGAATCGAATCTGGAATTAGTCGTCAACAGATATGCCCTGGCTGGATACAGGAATCGAATCTTCAAACTCTTCAGACGTGCCCTGGCTGGATACAGGAATCGAATCTGGAAATAGTCGTCAACAGATATGCCCTGGATGGATACAGGAATCGAATCTTCAAACTCTTCAGACGTGCCCTGGCTGGATACAGGAATCGAATCTGGAAATAGTCGTTAACAAATATGCCCTGGCTGGATACAAGAATGGAATCTTCAAACTCTTCAGACATGCCCTGGCTGGATATAGGAATCGAATCTGGAAATAGTCGTTAACAGATATGCCCTGGATGGATACAGGAATCGAATCTTCAAACTCTTCAAACGTGCCCTGGCTGGATACAGGAATTGAATCTGGAAATAGTCGTCAACAGATATGCCCTGGCTGGATACAGGAATCAAATGCTCAAACTCTTCAGAAGTGCCCTGGCTGGATACAGGAATCGAATCTGGAATTAGTCGTCAACAGATATGCCCTGGCTGGATACAGGAATCGAATCTTCAAACTCTTCAGACGTGCCCTGGCTGGATACAGGAATCGAATCTGGAAATAGTCGTCAACAGATATGCCCTGGCTGGATACAGGAATCGAATCTTCAAACTCTACAGACGTGCCCTAGCTGGAAACAGGAATCGAATCTGGAATTAGTCATCAACAAATATGCCCTGGCTGGATACAGGAATCGAATCTTCAAACTCTTCAGACGTGCCCTGGCTGGATACAGGAATCGAATCTGGAAATAGTCATCAACAGATATGCCCTAGCTGGATATAGGAATCGAATCTTCAAACTCTTCAGACGTGCCCTGGCTGGATACAGGAATCGAATATGGAAATAGTCGTCAACAGATATGCCCTGGCTGGATATAGGAATCGAATCTTCAAACTCTCCAGACGTGCCCTGGCTGGATACAGGAATCGAATATGGAAATAGTCGTCAACAGATATGCCCTGGCTGGATACAGGAATCGAATCTTCAAACTCTTCAAACGTGCCCTGGCTGGATACAGGAATCGAATCTGGAAATAGTCGTCAACAGATATGCCCTGGCTGGATACAGGAATCGAATCTTCAAACTCTTCAGACGTGCCCCGACTGGATACAGGAATTGAATTTGGAAATAGTCGTTAACAGATATGCCCTGGCTGGATACAGGAATCGAATCTTCAAACTCTTCAGACGTGCCTTGGCTGGATACAGGAATTGAATATGGAAATAGTCGTCAACAGATATGCCCTGGCTTGATATAGGAATCGAATCTTCAAACTCTTCGGACGTGCCCTGGCTGGATACAGGAATCGAATCTGGAATTAGTCGTCAACAGATATGCCCTGGCTGGATACAGGAATCGAATCTTCAAACTCTTCAGACGTGCCCTGACGTGATACTGGAATCGAATATGGAAATAGTCGTCAACAGATATGCCCTGGCTGGATACAGGAATCAAATCTTCAAACTCTTCAGACATGCCCTGGCTGGATACAGGAATCGAATCTGGAATTAGTCGTCAACAGATATGCCCTGGCTGGATACAGGAATCGAATCTTCAAACTCTTCAGACGTGCCCTGGCTGGATACAGGAATCGAATCTGGAAATAGTCGTCAACAGATATGCCCTGGATGGATACAGGAATCGAATCTTCAAACTCTTCAGACGTGCCCTGGCTGGATACAGGAATCGAATCTGGAAATAGTCGTTAACAAATATGCCCTGGCTGGATACAGGAATGGAATCTTCAAACTCTTCAGACATGCCCTGGCTGGATATAGGAATCGAATCTGGAAATAGTCGTTAACAGATATGCCCTGGCTGGATACAGGAATCGAATCTTCAAACTCTTCAAACGTGCCCTGGCTGGATACAGGAATTGAATCTGGAAATAGTCGTCAACAGATATGCCCTGGCTGGATACAGGAATCAAATCTTCAAACTCTTCAGAAGTGCCCTGGCTGGATACAGGAATCGAATCTGGAATTAGTCGTCAACAGATATGCCCTGGCTAGATACAGGAATCGAATCTTCAAACTCTTCAGACGTGCCCTGGCTGGATACAGGAATCGAATCTGGAAATAGTCGTCAACAGATATGCCCTGGCTGGATACAGGTATCGAATTTGGAATTGCGACAGTTGATAGTAGTTATCTTTGGATTGATCTTTTCCTGAAAAGGTAAAACATCAGTTGTATGCAATGTCATGATGTATGAAGTGCATGATGTCATGATGTTCTCAAACATAGATGAAATTGTGTGATATGATACGTATGTGCATGCATTGTGGTGTATGATAATGTAATGTTTATGAATGTATTTTCGTCTAGGAAAATAAATCCTTGACGAATGCCGGGAAGCTGAATCCTGGACTGATGTTGAAGAGTGAAGTTCTTCATTTCCGCTGGGGATGATGGTTGCAAGAATAATCCGGTAGGAGAAGATGACTCCGTTGGGGAATAAACTTGATGAAGAGGTTACTCTGCGGGGAATTACTCTGTGGGGAGAGATACTTCGCTGAGGTTTGATGATAAATCCGCTGGGGATACCGTTGATAAGCTTTGTAGAGGGAATTGATGAACTCCACTGGGGGATAGGAAGAACTTCGCCGAGGACGGTCTTTCCGTGGCAATTAGCTGAGGATAACCCAGTTATAAGCTCTGGTGGAGAATCAACTTTGAATAAAGCCGGGGAGACGCGTTCGTGCTCTGCAGGGGATAAGCTTCCAGAATCTACAGGGGATAAGCTTCCAGAATCTACTGGGGAGATGGTTCAACTCTCCTGGGGAGACTTTTTGAGACTGTACTGAGAAATGGCTCCACTGGGGTGTCTGGTATTCCGCCGGGGAACAATCTTAGATCAAGACTGCCGGGGATGCTTGCTTAGGAACATCTGTATACTCCGCTGGGGAATATTGAGATCTTCTGGGGATACCCAACTTCCATAAGGCTGACTGTAGGCTAACTCTGCTTGGGGAGAGTGTCTCTGACTTGCTGGAGATACTGTGCCTTTTTAGGGCTGATGGGAGACCAACTCTGCTTGGGAGAGTATTGCTGAATCTGGTCTTACTCTGCGGGGAGTGGAGGTAACTTGGTTATGTTCTTCAGCCGAACCTACCTTGGTACCTTGGTGGACAGAGCAACTAGATCGCTTAGACCACTCATTATTGCCCCTGTTTTTAATGTCACCTGTAATTAATCCTTTGTTTCGTATGCAAATATTTATGAGTTAGCAATTAGTGTCAAATGCATATATCAAAAATGAACATTGGACGTTCTTTGCAAAACAAAACAGAAAAAGGAAAATAATTGGCAATTTATCTGAAAAGTGAACTTGTATTGATTTTTTTGAATTTGCCTGTAACTAGGCGTTTATGTACAAGAGGCTGACGTCCTAGTAAGAGAAAACCGCCGAACAAATAGAATTTACATTTTGTGAAAAGGAAAACAAAACATCTATGTGAAAAAGATAATCCCACTGGGTTCCAACTCTGCTATCGCCTTTATATCTTCAAGCGTCTCATCATTTGGCTGCTTAGTTGAAGATGAAGCTGACTGATCGATGCCGTCTGAACCTGATGGTTGATACCGGATTCTGGATGCAAGGTGAGACATAGTATTACGCTTTAATCCCTAACTTTTTCCTGGACCGCCCTTTCGGGTTTTCAGTCCACCGGGATACCCATTTTTTCCCAAGCTCCCTTTTCAGGTTTTCGACTTGCCGGGTGTACAGATTTTTTCATTTTTCATCCCTTATTTTTGCCCGAACCCTTTTGGTTCGCCGGGAAGCCCTTACTTTTGCCTAGGTGTGTCAACCTAGCGGGTCTTTAATTCATGCGTAGTATCTTTTTACTATGTCTGCATTGGCGGGGTGAGGAAGGTCGTCACCATCCATGGTGGTTAGAATCATGGCTCCTCCTGAGAAGACATGTTTAACCACAAATGGCCCTTCGTACGTAGGGGTCCATTTTCCCCTGGGATCACTTTGAGGAAGAATGATGCGCTTGATTACAAGGTCCCCAACTTGATACTCTTGTGGTCTGACTTTCTTGTTAAATGCCCTGATCATCCGTTTTTGATACGTTTGACCATGATAAATAGCAGTGAGTCTCTTTTTGTCAATTAGGTTTAACTGATCAAGTCGAGTCTGGATCCAGTCATCTTCGCTCAAACCTACATCCTTCATTATCCGGAGAGAGGGTATCTGGACTTCAATTGGCAAGACTTCCTCCATGCCATAGACCAAGGAAAAAGGAGTTTCCCCGGTTGACGTCCTTGCTGAGGTACGTTACCCATGAAGAGAAAATGGTAACATCTCGTACCAATCTTTATAGGTCACTGTCATCTTCTGCACAATCTTTTTGATATTCTTATTAGCTGCTTCTACAGCCCCATTCATCTTCGGCCGATAAGGAGAAGAGTTGTGGTGCTTTATCTTAAATTGCTCGCAGAGCTCAGTGATCATCTTGTTATTAAGATTGGTACCATTGTCCGTAATGATCCTTTCCGGGACGCCGCATCGACAGATCAGGTTGTGTCGAATGAACCGTGCCACGACTTTCTTGGTTACGGTAGCGTAGGAAGCTACTTCAACCCACTTTGTAAAGTAATCGATCGCCACCAGGATGAAGCGATGCCTGTTGGATGCCGTAGGTTTGATCTCGCCGATCATATCAATGCCCCACATTGCAAAAGGCCAAGGTGCAGTCAAGACATTCAGAGGGACTGGAGGAACGTGCACCTTATCCGCATAGATCTGGCACTTATGACATGTCCGAGAATGTTGGTAACAGTCGGCTTCCATTGTGGACCAGAAATATCCTGCCCGAAGGATTTTCTTTTCCATGGTGTGTCCACTGGAGTGTGTTCCGAAGGTACCTTCATGTAGCTCTGCCATGATCCTTTCTGCTTCAGTCTTATCCACACAATGTAGTAAGGTTGAATCATGGTTTCGCTTGTAAAGAATGCCGTTGCTGAGGAAGAACTTCGCTGTGAATCTTCTCAGGAACTTCTTGTCATTGACAGATGCGCCTTCAGGGTATTCTTGAGCTTCCAAGTACCTTTTCACTTCATGATACCAGGGTTTTTCAGTTACCTTTTTAGCCTCAAGATCACAGCAATATGCAGGTTCATCCAATTTCCAGATAATGATCTGGGGAGCCTCGTTGTCCCATTTGACTTTGAACATGGAAGACATCGTAGCTAACGCGTCCGCCAGCTGATTCTCCTCTCTTGGGAAGTGTTCAAAAGTTATCTCCGTGAAATGGGGGATCAATGTCAACACATACTCTTTGTAAGGAATAAGATTTGGGTGTTTCATATCCCACTCGCCTTTGATCTGATTGATCACGAGAGCGGAATCTCCGAAGACACTCAGAAACTTGATCCTTAAGTCAATTGCAGCTTGAAGACCCATGATACATGCTTCATACTCCGCCATGTTGTTGGTGCAGTTGAAACATAGCCGAGCAGTGAGTGGAGTATGAGTGCCTTTAGGGGATATGATCACAGCGTCGATACCGTTACCCAAAGCGTTGGAGGCTCCATCAAAGTGCATAGACCATCGGGATCCCTCCTCAGGTCCTTCATCCGGTCCAGGTACTTCAAAATCAGTTACTACCATGATATCCTCGTCTGGAAATTCAAAGTTCATAGATTGGTAGTCGTCCACTGCCTGGTGTGCCAAATGGTCCGCCAATACACTTCCCTTGATGGCTTTTTGAGTCGTGTACTGGATGTCATATTCTGTCAAGATCATCTGCCATCTTGCTATTCTTCCGGACAAGGCAGGCTTTTCGAATATGTACTTGATCGGGTCCATTTTTGAAATCAACAGAGTAGTGTGAGTCAACATATACTGTCTCAGCCGGCGAGCAGCCCATACCAAAGCGCAACAAGTTTTCTCGAGCAGTGAGTATCGGGTCTCACAGTCGGTAAACTTTTTGCTAAGGTAATAAATGGCATGCTCTTTTCGGCCAGACTCGTCATGCTGCCCCAGCACACACCCCATTGAGCTGTCAAGTACTGTCAAGTATAGTATTAGAGGTCTCCCTTCAACCGGTGGCATAAGAATGGGTGGTTCTTGGAGATACTCTTTGATTCTGTCGAAAGCGGCCTGACATTCATCATTCCAACGTACTACTTGATCTTTCTTCAGTAGCTTGAAGATTGGTTCATAGGTAGCAGTTATATGTGAGATGAATCGAGCAATATAGTTCAGCCGCCCTAGAAAACCTCTGACTTCTTTCTCTGTCTTGGGAGCTGGCATCTCTTGTATGGCTTTTACCTTGGCAGGGTCCACTTGAATACCTTTATCGCTTACGACGAAGCCTAGCAATTTTCCAGATCTCACCCCAAAGGTGCACTTGTTTGGGTTCAATCTCAGCTTGTACAACTTCAGACGGTCAAACAACTTCTGTAGGTGGTCAAGGTGTTCCTCCTCAGTTTGGGACCTTGCAATCATATCGTCAACATATACTTCTATCTCATGATGGATCATGTCATGAAATAAAGCAACCATGGCACGTTGGTAGGTTGCCCCAGCATTTTTCAACCCAAAAGGCATGACCTTGTAGCAAAAGGTGCCCCACTGAGTAACAAAAGTGGTCTTCTCCATGTCCTCAAGAGCCATCTTGATTTGATTATAACCAGAGAACCCGTCCATGAAGGAGAATACCTTATGCTGAGCAGTATTGTCAACCAGAACGTCGATGTGAGGAAGAGGGAAGTCATCCTTGGGGCTTGCCCTGTTCAAATCCCTGTAATCAACACACATTCGGACCTTACTATCTTTCTTTGGCACTGGAACCACGTTGGCAATCCACTGAGGGTAAGAAGTCACTGCTAGAAACCCGGCGTCGAATTGTTTCATAACCTCAGCTTTAATTTTCTCGGACATCTCTGGACGCATACGGCGGACCTTCTGTTTAACCGGAGGGAAGTCTTCCTTGGTAGGTAGGTGATGAACCACAATGTCGGTATCCAACCCAGGCATGTCTTCGTAGGACCAGGCAAAGATTTCCATGTAGTCATGCAGCATCTGAATCAACCGTTGTTTCACACTGAGCTCTAGATTGGCACAAATCTTGACTTCCTTTCTGTCTGTCTCAGTACCTAGGTTTACCGTTTCCACTGGCTCTTCATGTGGCTGAATGGCCCTCTCTTCCTGGAGTAACAGTCTTGCAAGCTCACCAGGCACTTCGCAATCATCTTCACCTTCGTCTTCGACTAAGTTGATCGGATTTTCGAAGTCATAACTGGCAGTAGCAGAGTCGTTGTCAGTGAGATCCAGAGTGGATTGGAACCTGTATAAGTGAGTGTGTGTAAATATAGCTGTTTTGCAATATAAATAAGAAAGACAAGGAGCGCAAGATTTGAAATGTAAAAAACGTCCAATGCTTTTATTCATGATATATGAAAGTGACACACAAAAGCCCTCACAAATAAAACCACGGTGCCCCGGGTAAGACACCGGGCCATAGAGTTTAGTGATATTGTTTGTTACAACTTTAAAACAAAAGAGTTCATTACTGAGTGACAAAAGTAATAGGTATAAAGTCTTTTGCAGTCCAGTTGCTTGGTCCACCGTTGGTCGTTAGGTAGATCCAACTGTCAAATTCGGATTCCTCTACGTCGTCCTCAATAGCATTCACTCCCGGGTTGGTGATGAGCACAGGAGGTCTTCCAATCCTTGCCTTGCGCACAACCTTCTGAGCTTCTGCAGTGAAACCCAAGCCAAATTTGTCAGTCTTTGGAGTGAAATCAGGAAGTCTTCCCCAGTTTGCACACTCACCCTTCTCAATCACAGCCCGGACATCCTTCAAGGAAGCCATCTTCAAATGAGAGTCTTCTGCAGTCACTGTCTCTGCAGCTGCCAATGTTTGAGACACCTCTTCAAAGTGTTGAAAGGGGGTCTCAATGAACTCCCCATCCATTTCTATGTACCGGAACGAGTTGAGGTGGCTGACCATGTATTCCTCTTCCCCTTGCACTGTTACAATCTTCCCCCTGACCGGGTACTTAAGCTTCTGATGTAAAGTTGAAGTCACAACTCCAGCCTTGTGGATCCATGGGCGACCCAGCAAACAAGAATAGGATGGACGGATGTCCATCACATAGAATTTTGAATCAAAGACTTGTGAACCAACCCTAATTGGGATGTCAACCTCACCATGTACCATCCTTTTGGACCCGTCAAAGGCCCGGACAACAACGTTACTTGGTTTGAGCTCTAAACCCTCACAGTCCATCCTGTCTAGAGCTTTCTTGGGTAGTACGTTTAATGAAGAACCAGTGTCAACCAGCACATGGGCAAGAGTAGTGCCCCTGCATTCAATGGAGACATGCAGGGCATCATTATGGTTCTTCCCCTTGGCCGTCAGATCAGCATCAGAGAAACCCAGACCATTATCAGCAGTTAAGTTGGCCACACAGTCGGTGAATTGATCGGCCGACGTTTCTTGGGGCACGTGGGCCGTCTTCAGGAAAGCAATCAGGGCCTTGGCATGGGCCTCTGAACACAGCAACAGTGATAGCATAGAGATTTTAGAGGGGGTGTGCCCCAGCTGTTCAACGACGTTGAAATCACTTTTCTTGATAATTTTGAGGATCTCTTCCATCTCTTGCTTGGAAGCCTCAACAGTGGTCTTCGGTGCCTCCGTCCGGGCAGGCACATCAGTAGCAATCCCCTTGCCCCGAGCGTCAGATGACTCGGCAGCAGGGGTATAAACTTGATCAGGAGGGGAAACAGGCACACTGGCAGGTGTGACGACAAGAGGTCTCTGAATTACTTGAGGTGCAATGTCTGGTGAGAACAGTCTTCCACTACGAGTGACTTTAGCAGGCCCGGTGATGTTGGTGACACCGGTACTAGTATTGAACTCTTGTTTCACTCCCAAAACATAAACATTTGCCCCATAGTGCCACGGGACAGCTTTATCAGACTTGTAGGGGATGGGTCCCGGAACAGTAATGGTTATAGGAGCAATCTTGTGAACAGGCATAATTTTGACAGGCTTCTTTGAGGGAGCCTTAGGGGGGTTATTGAAAATAGTGACAATTGAAACTTCTTCAACAGGGACAGCAGGAACATAAATCTTCTTGAACAAGATCTCTTTGCTATCCATCAGGTTTTGGACGCCTGACTTCAGAAACAGACAACCAGCAGGTGAAACAGCACATAGATGGCAACCTTTACTACATCCCGGAAATAAACCGGATAGCAATAGGTTCCTCTTGACGGTCAGCAGCGGAGTAGCAACATCATCCACAGAAGCTACATACAGATCCTCCTTAACAACATTCACTCCATGCTGGGGCATGGGAGCAGTCATAACATTGGGCCTTTCGGGAGCCTCAAACTGTATTTCCTTAGCGTCAATAAGGTCCTGAACCTTATTCCTTAGAGCCCAACAGTCATCAGTAGAATGCCCCAGGCTATTAGAGTGATAAGCGTAACGGGCGTTGGGGTTGTACTTCGGAGATGTTGTGTTTACCACCTTCAGAGCTTCCTTGACAGTTACCAGGCTGGTTGACAGCAGTTGCGGTAATATCTGAGAGAGGGTCATGCTGAGCCGAGTATAATGTCTTTTGGGCCTCTCAACTCTGGGTTGGTTGTATTGCTGAGGAGAAGCAGCAGGCTTTGAAATTACCACCGCGTTGACAGCTTGGCGGCGTTCTGGTTTGTTCTGTCTCCTGGGACCATACACAACACTAGCTTCCTTCTTGAAGGGCTTCTTTTCAGTATTTGAGGAGGCACCCTTCTGTATCTTCCCCGATTTGATACCAGCTTCGATCCTCTAACCAGTCAGGATCAGGTCTGTAAACCCAGCAAAGGAATTACCAATGAGATGGTTGAAGAATGGACCAGATAGGGTCCCCAAGAACATGTCCACTAGTTCACGATCCGTCAACGGTGGCTGCACCCTGCCAGCCAGGTCTCTCCATTTCTGTGCGTACTCTTTAAAACCTTCACCCGTTCCCAGTGACATACCCTGGAGTTGGGTATGCGTGGGAGCGAGGTCGGAATTATATTGATACTGCTTATAAAAAGCAGTGGCCAAATCCCCCCAGTTACGAATGTTGGTTCCATCCAGCTGATAGAACCATTCGAGATGAGTCCCTGAAAGACTCTCCTGGAAGAAATGGATCCATAAGTTCTTGTCTGTAGTGTAAGGCTGGATCTTCCTTACATAAGAGCGGAGGTGCAGTTTAGGACAGGAAGCCCCGTCGTACTTCACAAAGGCAGGCGCCTTGAACTTGTGCGGGATCACCACCCCAGAAGATAACCCTAAGTCTCCGAAATCCAACCCAGGCACACGTTGAATCTCCATAGCATTTAACCTGTCCTCCAGCTGTTTGTACCGGTCCTCAGCAGGAGGGTACTGTTCATCATTGAAGTCTGTCTAGGTGTCAGAGACCACATGACTAGGAACCTCTCTCCCTTGGTGATTGCCTTCCCCAACAGATGGAGTAGTCCTCTCAGCTTCATTCTGCAGTGTATTCCCGAGTCTGCGTCCTGTGTTGAACAACACAGTCCTCTTCTTCTTCTTCTTCTTCAGGAGCAAAGCCTTCAACTCTTGTTGTCCTTGGGCCAAGTTCATGACCATCTCCTGAAACTGGGCGTTCTGGGCCTGGAGGGCCTTGATAGCTTGCTCGGTAGTTGATTCAGGATTCATGATGACTGAGTGCTGAAATAAACAACGAAGAAGATTAAGCAACCTGTAGAAAAAGGGTACCTGTTATGCATATGATGCATGATATGCTATTTATGCAATGCATTCAAGGGTTCGAAAGTTCAAATTCGTTGTAGCCAAAAAAGAACACACTTTTTATTAGGAAATAATTTGTTCAGTACATCAGGGCCTCATGGGCAGAACATTACAAAATAATTAATCCCAAAACACACTGCGCATCCTCTTTGGAGCGATGTAAGTGTTGAGGGTCTTTTCCTCGTGCAGTAGGCGGGTGAGCTCCAAGACCTTCTTCTCACTGGCATGTAGACTGGCTTCAAGAGAATCCCGTTCTTCCTTGAGTTGGATCCAGCTTTTTTTTGCATTTCTTCCCAGGATGTAGGCATGTCAGGATGTTGAATGGTGTAGGGCACCTCTCCTTCCAACACTGGCTCTTTGATCACGGGGAGAACATGAGGATATGGCATCACCAGCTCCTTGGAGCGTGTGTTATACCCCAAAATTTGCCCTCCCATATTCCTCAAGAAATTGCCAAGCCAAGCTAGAAAATTCCCCAAGGGTTGTGCAGTGCAACAGTCTCCCATACAGTCAAAATTAGGGTTTTGAGTCTGATCAAGAAAAGGAAGTGTTCAAAGGCCTAATCAAGTCTCATATGCTTACAAACATGGTCAAGCATCCCCATATCCAGTTTCAAGGCATTCAGCTCAAGATTGCACAGTCAAAACCCTAAATTGCACTACAGTCAACTGTAGGGGCAAAATGGTCATTTGGCAGTCAAAAGTTCAAATTTTTGGTCAACATATCATTTTGAAGCCACAAACATCATTTGATCAATGCTTGATCATGATTCTCAAAATTTGGCTCAGAAATCATCAAAGATACAAAAGTTGCTATATTTGGACAGCTGAAAAAGTCAACTGAAATTGACCAGGGCATAACTTTCACATGGATTATCAGAAAAATTCCATCCAAAGCTCATTTTGAAGAGAAAGACATTTCCTACAACTCATCTTCATACTTCAAGTCCAAGAAATGCTCTCACAAAAAGTTATCAATTTCAACATTATAGGTCATCTTCAAAAGTCAACAAAAAGGGACTGTAAGTCAAAGGCCATAACTTGAGATTGGTAAATCAAAATGACATGGGACCAAAGGCATTGGTTAAAGGACTCAAAGACCTTTCCAAAATGTCCAAGAACATGTGAAAAGCTTAAAAATTGAGCAAGTTATGCCTTGTAGAAGTTGGGAAATTTTTGTGAAATGGCAAAAGTCAACTATCCTTGAAACTCCAATTTTTGACAAAAGGGCCCACTTTTTCCACTTGGTTCATCCTTGTCATGCCACACACGTGTCCCATGATTAATTTCAAGACCAAATATTGTTTTTTCTATTTTATTTAATTTTTGATAATTTAATTCATTTTAAATCTTTAAAAATTCAAATAAAATTCAAAAACCAATGGAATAGTGTCATGTGAATTTGGACAACTTCCATATGTCATGGGCCAACTCAAGAACTCAGGCTAGGGTTAAATTGCACACTAGGTCTAGGTCTTGGCTAAAAAGAAGGAAACTTGGTTAATGGTAAAAACCCTAGGACTTGTTCTTACATGGGCATGAATTAAGGTCAAATGGCAAGCCAATTCTCTTCCATCAAAGGCACTGAGTCAAACCCTAAGCCTAACACATCATAAGCTGCGCCCAAACAAGCTTTTGAAAATTGAAATTTTTCCTTAAAACTCAAAAACTGAAAACCAGTTTGGGGGTGGATTCAAGCTTCAACTTTCATTCCATTAGCATCCTGGACAAATTCTGAACGCATCCCAACTCCAAACATCTTTCAAAACTCCCTGAACTGGTATCCATGAGTCAAACTGTGAAGCAAAGTTTTTGAAATCGCATAGCATAGTTCAAGCATTTTTTTTCATTTTTATTTATGTATTCATGATCACAATGATGTTTCTAAGCTAACCATGGTGTTTGATTGCATTTTTGTTGAACATACGTGATTCTGCCATTGCTAAAATTTAGGGTTACAGGTTTCTTGAATTAGGGCTTTTGCGTAGAGGAAAAATTAGGGTTCATGAATACCATGGTTGAACTCAGCGCCTAGAGACGAAGAAGAAGCATATCTCGCGATGAATTTATATATGCTATAGCGCTAGTCGCTATTTTTCCATAGCCTGCCTAACACCATGGTTGCAAAACCGTTGCCAATATGTTTTTGTTTCAGGAAAAGGAAGAAGACGGTCTCGTGTCCATCAGCTATTGGCCACTTTGAATCTCGCGCGCTTTTAAAGGCCACTAACCAATATTTCTTTTTGTTATTTATTTGTTGTAATATAATAACATGTGCGTGCTGGCTCAGGTGGTAAGCGTGAATTCTATTAACCCTCGTGACCTGGGTTCAAGTCCCAGGTCTGGCCAATCTCAATATTATTTTTCACTTCAAGTTTCCATGCAGCGCTAACGTTAAGACACACCATATGCCTCCATCCTCAAGATATACACGTGTCCTAGGAGATCTATCAAAGGGCTCAGAACAAAGGCGTATGGTAGATGCCAGTCAACATGCCACACCTGATCCAGAAAGGTCAATGAATTCAAGCAAATGGGCCTTAACCTTCCAGGCCTGCACCTCACAATTTTGGGGTCTACCCCCCCTGGTTTGCCCATTTAATTTATTTTTCTTATATCTTTTAATTACTATTTTATTTGCTTTGTTGTTTTAATTCAGTAATCATTTTTAATCAAAATGCAAAAACATCATAAAATCAAAAAATGCCAAAAATACAACTTTTATTTTATTATTTCCATAAATAAATTGCATGTAAATTATTTAGTTTAATTAGGGTATAATTTTAATCTTTTTAATAAAAATCCAAACATAGAATTTAGGTTTAATAACTTTTTATTTTCTTTTTTTAATTTCCCCTTTTTTCAGAATAATAATGTTATTTATTTATTTTCATAAATTAAAAAATGTACATAAATTAATTTAGAATTAAATTAGGTTAAAAGTCAATATTTTCATAATAAACTTAAAAAACAATAGAATTAGGTCTAATATTTAATTTAATTTCAATTAACTCCTTTTTCTCATTAAATCTAAAAACACAAAAATATCATTCTCATTTAATTTTAATTTTAAATTCCTTGTTAATTTTAATTGTTTGCAAAAGGGTCCAACGCCCTAGTTTTGTTTAATTCCTTTATTTCGCACATTTATTTTATATCGTTTAAATAATTATGTATATGCCCCAAAGCCTTGTAAAGTTATTTCTCGCACTTTTATTTATTCGCTTTATTTATTTTCAGTCAAATCGGGTTCGGTTTATTTTGGCGATGTGGACCCGCGCCAGTTGTAATAGTTTAGATTTATTTTCTTGCAAATATATAACTGTTAATAAATATGCATGAAAGAATGTATGGACTTAAAAATAAAATCAAGCGTAGATCACAACAAACATGACAAGACAAAATAATTGAAACATGACACACGAACTGCACACACCACCCCTAGGGTACGCCTCACTGTTGCCTTTCGAAAGGTGATCGTCGAGTAGAGGACGTCTTAGTAAGTCCTCATGATCCGGGAATCTGGCATGAGGGTAGCTTCTAAGGTGTCTTCCTATTGCTCTGGTGATCACCATGTCCCTACAAACTCGAATTGACCCGAACACCTCCAACGGTGGTGCTACCTACCTCTCAATGGTGGGATGGCACTACTTTAAAGGACATTTACACAGACGAATTCCTTAGGGTAGGTAGGTTCTCAAGGATACTTGCTCTAATTTCAAACAAATCAAAATACTTTTCACACCAACACACTTTCAAAAACTTTCAAAACAAACTTTTCAAACACTCTGACGTACGAGTTGAACTGAAACTTTTCAAAGAATATTTTTGAAACCCACATTGAAAAGCAAGCAAACATTTTTTGAAAACACATTGAGCAAGTATCTAAGAGCCCATGGATAACCATGGATAGAAAGGGTGCTAACACCTTCCCTTTCTATAACCTACCTCCCGAACCGAGAGCAATCTCTTTTAAGGAATTTTTCTGTGCTTTTGTCCTTTCCATTTGGAGAAAATAAAAGACGGTGGCGACTCTTGCTTCCGCGACATTTCGCGAACCAGCGTTAAACAGTCAGTTCCAGATCCACCGATCACAGCGTGCTCGTACCCACTTGAGATAAGGCTCCAGGGGGATGGAGTTCTTGTGCCCCAGTGTCTTGCTATCTACCCTGTTGGGCATTCTCCAAGCTCTGATGAATCTCTGGCGAAGTCCTTGTGCATCGTTGTCGAAGTCAAAAACTATGTCAGGAATCAACATATCATGAGGGCCATCCCTCCGAGCATATCCAAACTGCCTCAAAGCCAGACAGGGGTTGTAAGTAATACCTCCTCTGATTCCAAGTAAAGGAACATTAGGAAACTCCCCGCAACGATCAATGATAGTGACATTCTCTCTGGACCGAGAACACCAATGTATATCAGCATGTGTAAGAGTCATCAATCGTTGTGACCATCTCAAACCCCGCTCGTTCTTTAAAACTTATTGTGGAAGGTGCGAAATAAACCACCTTGCCAGGAGAGGAGTGCAGCACATGAGAACACCTCTTTTTCTCATGGTTCGAGTGTAACATGAGTGAAGGATGTCCCCAAGCAACGTAGGTATAGGATTCCTGGACATGAAGATCTTGACAGCATTGATATCTATAAGCTGATCTGGATTTGGGAACAAAACCAACCCATAGACAAGGAGGGCCACAACTTCTTCAAAGGCTTATAGGTCAAGGGAATTCCAACACTCTTGGGCCTTCTCAAATAGAAACTTGACCAATAACCCTTTGATACCACTTCTAACTTCCCAATGTCCCTTAATGTCAGATGGTTGTAGGCATAATGATTTAGCAACCTCTTCAAGTTTTGGCTCCTTTTCTGTACCGTTGTAGGGTAGTTGACTAAGGATAGGAATCTTCAGAAGCTGAGAAAACTCTTCCAAAGTAGGCACCAACTGATAATCCAGGAAAGTAAAACAGTGGTGCAGAGGGTCAAAGAACTGGAACAACACTTTCACCATATCCTCTTCAATGTTGGTATTGACCAAGCTGATGAGTCTACCATGCCTTTCACTGAATGAAGAGTTCTCGGGAATCCTGGATGTAAGTTCCTTAAGCTGAGGAGGGACCCTGACAAGGTTGACATGAATTGTCTTTCTACGGATAGTTTCCATATCCTACAAAACAAGAACAAAGATGAAGATTCAAACCCTTGAAGTGGTTAGTAAATGCATATGATGCCGTATGATGTTATGATGCTATGATAAAACACACCACAAGTATTCACAAAAAGCAAACATGATAAGGCACACAAGTCACACCACAACCCTTAGAGTTTAGGCCAGCATGAAGTTTGGGGTACCACCCTCTTGAAGTTGGTGGGCTTAAAAACCTGTCCTATCAAAAGTAACCGGGTTCTAAGGATCTCAATATCATTGGGTTGTTTTCTATGTTCATTGTTTTGATTTAGCCACTGAACTGGCGATCAAAATATTCCAAGAAAACAACCCTCAATGAGTGTAATATCGAGTATCAACCAACTTCGGACTGCACCAAAGTCAGTTATCTCACTACCCCTAAAGAGGCCAGGATGGTTCAATTAAGGTTCCTAAGGTCAGTTGATGCTTCACGACACCACGCGGAGGCCCCGTACTCTCCTTGACTTGACTCAAGGGTTACCGATACTCACCAAAGTGCCACATCAACGTAGCAAACTGCTTCAACCGTGTCAGTATACCCCGCACAGTTCCCTCACAGTTTGTTGCTACTTTCTACAAGGTATCCCCCAGATCTGGGTTAGGATCTATGAAACTCCCAAAATAGGCCCATAATATTAAATCAAGCAAAGAAAGCAATTGAAAACATGATGATGAACTATTCCTAAGGTACATCCCACTTATTATTCTCCCCAGCAGAGTCGCCAGTTCTGTGATCGGTGGAAATAGAACTGACTGTTTTTTAGGCTGGTTCTGCGAAATGTCGCGGTAAGCAAGACTCGCCAACGTCTTTTATGTTCTCCAACATTGAAAGGACAAAAGCACATCAAAATTCCTTATGAGAATGTTTCTCGGTTCGGGAGGTAGATTTATAGAAAGGGAAGGTGTTAACACCCTTTCTATCCGTGGTTATCCACGGGCTCTTAGGTACTTGCTCTTATGTTTTCAAAATTTGTTTGCTTTTCAAGTGTGTGTGGGTTTTGAAAAAAGTTCGTTTGAAAACTTCTAGGTAACTCTTGTATCAGTCCTCAAGAGTGTATTAAGTATTGTTTGAAAACTTTTTGAAAGTGTAAGGTGTGAAAAGTATTTTGTTTGTTTTGAAAAGAGCAAGTACCCATGAGTCATCTACCTACCCTAAGGAATTAAGCTGTGTAAGAGTCCTTTAGATAGTGCTATCCCACCATTGAGAGGTAGGTAGCACCATCGTTGGGGTTGTTCGGGTCAATTCGATTATCGGGACATGCGTGGTCATCGAAGCAATGGTAGGACACCTTAGAAGTAACCCTAATGTCCTAGATCCTTTCATCCGAGGTAACCGTTTCGAGGAAACTGGATCTTTAGACAAAGGGAGACCTCTAAGACACCCTATACTTGATGACCACGTTTCGAGGCAACCAGTGAGGCGTACCCTAGGAGTGGCATGTGCTTTGTGTGTTGTTTTTCAGTTAATGTTATTTTGTACATGTTATTTGTGAGCTACGAATTGATTTTATTTACATACATTCTTGCAGGCATATTAGCAGTTAGGAGTGCGGAAAATAAATTGCGGAAATGTAAATTCTATGCTATTACAAGGCGCGGGTCTATACATCGCCAAAAAAACAAAGACCCGTTTTGATAAAGTGCGGAAAGTAAAGAAAGCAACAAACCTAATTACTATTACATTCTTGAAGCAGTTACATAATAATCAAAATAAAATAAATGCGCGCGAAAGAAATGAATTGGAACGTCATGAGGGTTTTGACCCTTTTTGAATAAGAATTGAAATTTTTTGTCTTTTTTGTGATTAAATGAGATTAAAACTAATAATTAAACTAATTAATTAGTTAAAAGAAAAATGTTTTTTTATTTTTAGGTTTTTTATGAAATAAAATAAAAGGAAATAAAATTAAAAGTTAATAAAAACCTAATTCTAAATTTATTTTAGTTATTAAAAAAGAAGGTTAAAGTTGCCTAATTAAAAAAACTAATTAAATTTATTAATATTTATTTACAAAATAATTACCTAAATGAAATTAATAAAGTATTTTTTGGTTTTTTTTGGTTTTATTGTGAAAAAATATTAATTGGTTAATTTTGGGTGATAATAATAACAATTAAAAAAAGTTAACTAAATTAAAAATATAAAAAAGAAAAAAGAAAAAGAATAAACCAAGGGAGGGGGTCTGGGCCCAATGTGGAGGTGAAAACTGGAATCTGAGGCCCAATAACACAAGTCCATGTTTGACTTTTGGAGATTGTCCATGGTGTAGGTTGACCAGGAGTATGGTACTCGTCCAATCCAAGCCTTTGGATCTGTTTCTGAGGACACATGGCGCGTTGGATAGGTGGATGCGTGGTGGGATTATGCTGGAATGCTGCATACAATTACATGAAGCAAAATATTATGGAAATTATGGGGGACCTGAGATTCGAACCCAGGTCCCAACGCTTGCAAAGCAATTGGCCAACCACTTGAACATATTTGTTAGAATAATAATAAACAAAGGTTATATGGAATAAACGCATTATATGCTAAACAAAAGGAAAAGCGCGTGCCCATTTGAATGTACCAACCAGGCATGGACACCTCATCATCGTCTTCGTTTTATCTACAAAATAGAAACGAGATAGCGGGGGTTTTTAACCCCCACTAACTACAACGACAGAAAATAGCGAATAGAGTTAGGGATAACATAAAAAAGGCGCGATGGTATCAATGGATTCGTCTTGTCCTGACGAGTTTGACCATATATGTCTTGAGGTCTAATTTTACCCTATGTGAAAAACCCCAATTCAAAGGCTTTGAAACCCTAGAACTTAACTATGGCGTTTTGCATTTCAGGGGCTCTCAGAGCAATTGAACCCTACCACTAGATTCCTGTGAGTTCTATGAACATGAAACAAGTCACAAAACACATCAAACGCGCATGAATAATGATATGTAATTAAAAAAAACATGTGCAAACTGTACGATGGTAGTGGACGATTCCTTGAGTGTTGGGGTTGGTTTATGACTGCAAATTGTTCCTGGCAATGCTGGGAATGTGTTTGGTTCAAAGAAAGTTTCTGAATTACACTGGAAGATTGATTTCAGTTTGTGACTTTTCTTCAAGTTTTTTGAATTTGGTCCTTTCGCTTCAGAGGTTTCTAGGTCGTGAATGATGTATGAGAGTCTTGCATATATGTCTCTGAATGAGAATCAAGCAATATCATGAGCCTTTAACCCTTGCCATGAAGTTTTGGATTTCTCCATAACCACCATTAAAGAAACTTGCCTTTTTTGTCCAAATTTGAATTTTATGCTTAAAATGGACCTTACACGAATTTGGTAGGTAGGTTATGATGTATCAAAGTCATTCAAGCCACAAGATATCCCTTAATTAATTTTTTTTTGATTTTTATTTGAATTTTATGGATTTAAAATGAATTAAATCAATAAAATTAAATAAAAATAGAAAAATTAATTTTTAATCTTGAAATAAATCATGGGACACGTGAGTGGCATGGCAAAGCTGAATCAAGTGGGAAAAGTGGGCCCTTTTGTCAAAAAATGAAGTTTCAAGGATAGTTGACTTTTGCCATTTCACAAAAATTTCCCAACTTCTCCAAGGCATATCTTGCTCAATTTTGATCATATGTACATGTTCTTGGACATTTTGGGAAGGTCTTGAAGTCCTCTAACCAATGACTTTGGTTCCATGTCATTTTGATTTACCAATATCAAGTTATGGTCTTTGACTTAAAGTGCCTTTTTGTTGACTTTTGAAAATGACCTATAATGTTGGAATTGATAACTTTTTGTGAGAGCATTTCTTGGACTTGGAATGTGAAGATGAGTTGTAGGAAATGTCCTCCCCTTCAAAATGAGAATTGGATGGGATTTTTATGATGAATCATGAAAAAGTTATGCCTTGGTCAAGTTACAGTTGACTTTTCAACTGTCCAAAAATAGAAACTTTTGACACCTTGATGATTTTTGAGCCATTCTTGTGAAATCATGGTCAAGATTTGACCAAATGATGATTGTGGCTTCAAAATAAGATGTTGACCAAATTTTTTGACTTTTGACTTCCAAATGACCATTTTGCCCTTGTAGTTGACTGTGGAGCAATTAGGGTTTTTGACTGTGCAACTTGACCTTGTGAGCCTTGAAACTTGACATGTAAGTGCTTGACAATGTATATGAGCATATGGGACTTGATTGAGCCCTTGAAAATCTCAACTTCCTTGCAAGAACCAAAACCCTAATTTGACTGGCTTAGGAGGATGGGTGACTGTGTAGCCCTGGAGTAGTCTTGAGCAAATTGAGGTGATGCTTGTCAAAACTTTGAAGAATATGGGAGGGAAAATTTTGGGGTACAACACAGGGCATGGACGAGTCTTTGCGTGGGTATATTTAACACTTTAAAAAGGAAGAAGTCCAGGTCTCAACGACCAAAAACATGAAGAAGTATCCCCTCGAGCGCGGGCTCCGTCCCCACAGTGAATTTTCCAAAGCTGTAGGCACTCGAGACGCCGACCATGCTCGACTCCGTCCTCCTCACGGCCCAGGTATACATATAGTATGAGGAGAAGGAAGCGACCAACATTTCCAGGGAATCCAGGCATAGAGAGAGTGCCAAGTCCTCGAAGAAGGACGAGTCATCGACATCCCGTCAGGGAGAAAAGAAATGGGAAGACAAGTCCCGCGATTCCTAGGACTACAAGGGGTCAGCCAGTTGTTTCCTTGACTATACCCCCCTGAAAACATCAAGGGAGCATATACTTTATGAATGCGCCAATTCTGAATTTAAGAAAGCCGGGGTGCGCTTCCCTCGACAAACATCGTCCAAACCGAGAACCGACAAGAGAAAACATTGCGGGTTCCAAAAAGTCACGAGAATAACACAGAGGATTGCATTCATCTCAAGGATGCAATCAAAATACTGATTAGAGACGGGCACCTCAAGCAATATAAAAAAGAAGGAGGGTTCCCGCGAGAAAGCACCAGAAACCAAAAACTTCGAGGAAGGGAAGAAGTCCCCCAATCTCAACGTCATTCCGATCGCCATGTGCATCTCAAGGACGAAAGATTTCTATTATCCGGACATGGAGAACTCCCCCCTGTACTTCTCCTTCCACATTCCTCGGGAATCTTTCCCCGCAGCCATGGTCATCTCCGGCAGAGGATTTAACAGGCACACAGTTGGGTCGGTAAAGAGATTCGACCAGCTCATCCAAGCCAACTGAGATATGGATGCCACGCTCAATAAATTTTGAGGAGGCTCTCATCCCCTCGCTTTCTACATGGAAAAATTATCAGGCGGGGCCCTGAATTCGACCATCCCACTAATCGTAAGTGCTTGCATGGAAAATTTCGACGTGCGACATATACTGGTTGACCAAGGTAGCTCGGTGGACATCATGCATGCCGAGTTGTTCACCACTTTACAGCTGAATGAGAGCCATCTGACCCCTTATGTGGGATCAGATCTCTAAGGCTTCAATAGAGCCAGCATGAAAACCTGGGGATATGTCGAGCTGATCATCACCTTCGGGAGAGGGGTAACGTCTAGAGCCATCAAGACCCAATTTTTGAGGGTAGATTTCCCGTATCTCTACCAGTGCATCTTCGAGAGACCCACTCTCGCAGAACTCATAGCGGTTCCCTCTACCATGCATCTCAAGATGAAGTACTACACCACCGAAGGCTTGGTCGCCACCCTCCACGGGGATATCCAAGCAGCAAGAAGGTGTTTCGAAGCTTCAGCCAAGGGTCTCAGTTCCATCAGTGTTCAACTTCGAACGACAACCGAAGCCACACTACCCTCCACCTTCGAGGAAATCAAGCCTCTGCCAAGGGTTAACACCCTTGATCTCGACAGTCGCTTCTCCAAGGAAGACTGTGTCGAGAAAAGAAGGAACGAAAATTAGCCTATGGTCGAAAATGAAAGTTCGACCCCCTCTGTTGTTCGCGATGAACTCTTGAGTCACGCGCGACATATCCTGGATGGTGAATTCGAGCTAGTTCTCCTCGGAGAAGACCCCACCAGAAGAGTGAAGATTGGAGCGGACCTCTCCGACCTGGAAAAAAGGTAACTCAAAGCTTGCTTGAGGGAGAATGTTGATCTGTTCGCCTGGAGTGCGGTCGAGATGCCCAGTTTAGATCCTGAAGTCGCATGCCATCACTTTAAAAGATATCCTAGAGGCATATTTTATTTCAGAAGCCCAATACACAACTTGGCTCTCAAATGTAGTTCTTGTGAAAAAATATAATGGAAACTGGCGCATGTGTATTGATTATACTGATTTCAATGAGGATTGCCCGAAAGATACTTATCCCTTCCCCAATATTGACTAACTAGTCGATAACTCATCCGGTTTAAAATTACTATCACTCATGGATGCATACTATGGTTATAATTAGATCCCAATGGCGAAAACGGATAAAAAATACACCGCTTTCATGAACGAGTCTGGCAACTATTACTATAATGTAATGCCCTTCGGTCTGAAAAACACGGGTGCTACATATCAACGTATGATGAACAAAGTTTTTCCAAACGAGATAGGTGAAATGCTCAAAGTCTATATGGATGACATGTTCGTCAAGTCGACCGATGAGATCGACCATTCCGCTCACTTAAAGAAAGTGTTCGAGCAAGCTCTAAAGTGCTGGATGCAATTTTACCCGGAAAAATGTACCTTTGGCGTACGGGCAGGAAAGTTCCTCGGATCCTATCTAATGGAATGAGGTTTTGAGGCAAACCTCGACAAATGTCAGGAATTTTCCAAATTTCCGACGCCCACCTCGAAAAAGTCCATCCAGATCTTAAACGACATGCTCACTTCTCTCTCTCGATTCGTGGCAAAGTATGCCCAACACGTGCTTCCCTTGTTCAAACTCTTACGCAAGGAAGCCGACTTCTAGTGGATGCCCGAATGCGAACAAGCCATATTTCATTTGAAACGAGCCTTGTCGCAGTCGCCTGTGCTTTATCGGCCTGAGAAAGACGAGGTCCTCTACCTCTATCTAGCCGTCGCCTCTGAGGTAATAAGCGCGACACTGATAAGAGAAACTCCAGAAGGAGAAAAACCAATTTACTTCACGAGCAACGCCCTACAGGGCCCAAAGGCAAGATATCAACAAATTGAAAAGTGGCTCTAGCCCTCGTTAAGGCAGCGACGAGACTAAAACACTACTTCCTAGACCACTACATAATGGTCCAGACATATCAACCAATAAAGCAACTGCTCAAAAGACTAGACATGGTTGGCAGAATGTTGAAGTGGTTTTTGGAGCTCTCCGAATTCGATATCTAATACGAGAGCAGGAAATCCCTTAAGGCTCAGGCCTTAGCCGACTTTGTAGCTAAAATGACCTAGCCCGTAAATCTCGATAGATCGCGCCATTGGACGATCTTCATCGATGACGCTTCCAGTTCTATCGGAAATGGTGCATGCATCATATTAGAAAATGAGGAAGGGACCCTAATCGAAGTCTCCCTCGCCCTATCTTTTCCAACCTCTAACAATCAGGATGAATACGAGGCATTTCACGCATGTTTACGACTGGCTAGAGATCTGGGAGCCGAGGAAGTAAAAATCTTCACCGGCTCTCAATTGGTCGCCTCTCAAGTCCGAGGCGAATATCAGGTCAAAAATGACCAACTCGCAGAATATTGCGCCCTGGTCAAGGAGAGGAAAAAGAAATTTAAATATGTGGATGTATAACATGTTCCCCGCGAACATAACGCCCGTGCAGATGTCTTATCTAAACTGGAAAGCATGAAGAGAAAAAGAGGGAACCAACTGATGATACAGGAAATACTTCCTCGACCGAGCACCGAAAAGCCATACTCAACCTTAGAAGTGTTCTCCATTGGGGACAACGATTGTTGGATGAACCCCGTACACGATTACCTCACTAAGGGAAAAATCCCCGACGACCCGAAAGACGCGGCTTTTGTCAGGCAGAGAGCTTGCTCGTATGTTTTGGTCGAGGGAAAACTCTACAGGAGGGGATTTTTCATTCCCCTTCTCAAATGCATCGACCAAACCGGGGAAGAGCGTGTCTTGCTTGAAACCCGCGAGGGCATCATCTACCAACATCTAGGCGGAAGATCCCTCGTGAGAAAAGCTTTACAAGCAGGATATTATTGGCCCACTATGCAGTATGACACGAAAGAGCACGTGAAAAAATGCGATAAATACCAACGACATAGAGACATGCATTTAGATCCACCTAACGAGCTTAAATCCCTCTCCTCTCCCTGGACCTTCGCCTTGTGGGGATTGGATCTCCTCGACCCATTTGTGGTTATAACCAATTTGAACAAATATCTAATCGTAGTGGTTGACTACTTCACTAAATGGATAGAAGTCGAAGCTTTGGCCAAAAAATCATCGCCTAAAACGTCTTTCGCTTATATAAAGGAAATATCCTTGCTCGGTTTGGCACCCCACAAGCGATAGTCACCAACAAAGGGACTCAGTTCACTGACCACTCCTTTCATGAATTTGTCACCAAATTGGGCACCACCCAACACTTCACTTCTGTTGAGCATCCCCAGACAAACGAACAAGCCAAATCTGTAAACAGAGTAATACTCAGGGCTCTCAAGAGAAGATTATATGAAACCAAGAAAAGATGGGTCGAAGAGTTACTCAATGTACTATGGGGATACCGAATAATTGCACATTCGTCAACCGGGGAGACCCCTTTCCGACTAGCTTACTGGACGAAGGCCGTCATTCCCGTAGAAATCGAGGAACCTTCTAGGCGAACCGAGGCACCTCCCGACAATGAGATGAATGATGCCGCCCTCCAAGAAGAACTGGATCTAGTGGAAGAAATCAAAACAGGAGCGGCCCTATGAGAGGCCTTGCTCAAACAAAAATATAGCCATGCGCTACGACATCAAGGTTATACAACGAGAGTTCGAGGTCGGAAGCCTTGTCTTAAAGAGAAATCACAAAGAATCTCGCAAGGGCAAGCTCGAAGTGAACTGGGAAGGTTCTTATTGCGTTTACATGAAAATGGGGACTAGAGCGTATTACTTGGAAAACATATAAGGGGTACAACTCGTTCGATAATGGAACATTGAAAAGCTAAAACAATATTACAGTTAAAGACATTGAGCAGTCGGCGAGTTTGGTCGACAAGAAAAACTCACCAAGGCCCGACGACGTGTGTATGCCTAGGCACAAGCATAACATCCAAAGTATTCAGAAGGGGCGAAGTTCTGCTCTTATGATGGGCGCACCTTCAGCCCAACATGGATAACTCGACTGAGTTCCATAGTCCTTGTTCCATGATGGTAGAACGCCTGACTCACAACGGGAAATTCACGCTACCGAATCTGGGTCCCCCGAAACGAGATCTAGGTTTCGGCCCACGCGCAGTATGCGCCCTGGCCGTTTGATCAGTTTCCCCACACTGACGAACATACCAAACAAGCAAATCCTCGCTATAAACTCTTAGCAAAATAAAAAACGTCCTAAACGGGATAGTTTGTCAACAAACATACAAAAAACAAGATTTAAATATTCGAAGCAAACGACCATTGGCTGGAAATTAAACAAAACGACCACTTGGGCCACTAATGTACGAATATTACAATAAAGAGGCTTCTGGCGCCCCATCCAAAAAGAATAAATTTGTACCCAGGACCACACTTGTTCAGAAATGACATAAACTTGCAAAATCCCGGAGAAACAAAAATACAAGAAATACGGGATGCAGGCCGAAATAAACAGCAAACAATCATCCTTCGGCTTCCTCTTCGGCAATGGGAGACAGTTGGGCAATACCCCCAGTCGGCTGAGCGACGAACTCCTTGAGATAATCAGCGACCAAAATCTGATCAACAACCACGTAATAATTGACCCCCATTACTGAGGTGTTGAACTCAACACCGGGGTTCAACACGTGCATATGCTTTACAACATTTTCAAAGCTCCCCTCGGAAGCAGCCTGACCATCATCAACATCCAACTGAAAACGAGCAACCAGCTCGGCCCGAGTCTTCATATCTTTGGTATCCTCTAGCTCATCTTCAACTGGCATAATCTCGGAAGTCAGGGCCACTACCTTTTCCTCAAGGTCCTTTTTCTCGAGCAAGAGGACCCTGCGTTCCTCGAAGAGCCTCCCTGATTCCTCATCAGATAGCTTCCTTGATTTTTCTTCCTCAACCCGGGCCTTCTCACTCGCATCCAGCTTGGGCCAAAGATTCTTAAGCTACGTCTGCTAAGAAAAACTTCCCTTGGTGTAGGCGACCATCATCTCCAAAATCCGCATCAAAGCACCAGCATCTTGAGCCAGCATCGCCCTCTTCTAAAGCCGATTCATTCCCTCGAGATAAAGGGATCCGGCTTAGGGAATATAGAGATCTGTGCCCTAAAAGAAAGACTTCTCCAGCCAGTAGGAGGGGAAAGTCATACGTCCCCTTCCCCTTTTCCCAGGTCATATCGACGCTCCCCTCGATACGCGGTCTCTTCGCTTTCGAGGAAATAACAACAGGAAAATGAGTGAGTGTAGCTGGGGCCGAGGATGAGTTGCCCGACCCCAAGGCAAGAGCAGGTCCCGAGCCAATCTGCACATCCCTTTGAGTCCTCCTCGCTCTGGCAGCAAGAGTCTTGGCCAAATGCTCTTGGGCTGGATTCATGTTATCTGCAAAACAAAAAAAAAGAAATATAGTCAGTAAACGAGGAGCCATATAAATGACGACCACTTACTACTGGTAGAAGCATATATATATATATATATATATATATATATATATATATATATATATATATATATATATATATATATATATATATATATATATATATATATATATATATATATATATATATATATATATATATATATATATATATATATATATATATATATATATATATATATATATATATATATATATATATATATATACCCAAATATTTAATAGGGTCATCGCTTCCAAGAATCTCCTTGACATTTATGAGGCCCGGATCGTATACAGGCTCCCCGTTCTTGTCGATCACAACTCTGCCTCCCCGATCGACTCACTGGACGCGTGGGATTTGAGCCACGAACGCGGCAGGATAGTGAAGCTCTCCGGGTCCTCATCTCCGAGCTCCCCTTCCCTCCAGACATAAGAACCCAATTCACTATCAAAATGCTTCCTCTTCCATTAGAACGGGAACTTGTAAACCAACTTTACAACGGGCTCTCCTAGCTCGTTCAGACAGGGAGTACCATCCTTGCCTTGCGCCGGCACGATCCTGAAGATGTTCAACATCGCCTTGCTTGAAGAAGGCTGCACCAAAATGTATTTATATTTTAAATGGATGACGGACTCCAAATAAGCTTTGAACAACTTCCTGTTGCCTTGCTTCAGGTAAACCCATCCCCATATTCTGCCGAACTTGCTGCTCTGAAGGTGGAAGCAGTAGAAGAACAAGGCAATAGTGGCCCATATCTTCAGGTGGTCGCAAACTATTTCTAACGCCTGCATAAACGCGATGTCATTCAGATGCATTTGGGAGGGAACGACGCGCAAGTGTCTGAATACGGCCACCTCATAATCAAAGAAGGGGAGGCAAAGACCCATCTCACAAAATATGATGTCATACATAGGAATCCGCCTCCTGTCATATTTCGAGCAGATTCTTCTCTCTTTCTTGGGGATGTATAGCAACAATTCTCCTTGGTTCCCCTTCTCGTGAGTGTACACATCTGTAAAAATATCCTCCCCATGCTCATAAAAGTACGGAGGCTAGTCCCAGGGGTCGCTCGCGACCCAATCCTGAGGATCCTCCTCGTCCCCAGGAGGAAATAGGAAACCTTGACCGACATATGTCATCTCCATGTCGCCTTCACTCGTTTGCCGCTCCAACTGATTATGCGCGTCCCCAGAAATCTCCAGGATACTCGACGAGCTACTCGTCTAATCTAAGGAACATCTCGAGGATTGTGTAGACTCTCTCGAGAAATCCACCTTGGCGTTTTCAGCCATATCACCTTAAAATTAGAGGAAAAAGATGAGTTCGACATCAATTCCAGAACCACCCTTCCACTGCTAATCAAGCAAAAAGGCGCTGGGAAACGAGGATCGTGTCCCCTACCAGAACCCTCACTAAGGAGCACTAACAACCAAGAGTCACAGAAAAAATCACTATGTCCTAAGAGGTCGTCTACAACACACCATGAAGTGCCCAGGAAAATCCAATGGCGGCTCCAGCGATTCTAAACTAGAGAAATACCGCCTATCGCCAACACTCCCCAGTAGTGTCCTCACAAACGGAACCCTAAGCCCTAACTGCATGCATCTCTAAAAAGTAAATGGCAAAAATAAGAACTTCAGAAAGCGAACGAAAATGGAAAACTGAAAACTTACCAGTTATTAGAAGAAAAAAGGCTGAAAGTAGCAGCTGCGAGCGATAAAACTCAAGGAATGACGGTGGTCGATAGTCGAGCTAATACGGAAAGTTCAGAGAGAAGAAGAAAAACACTAAACTCCATACTCCTCCCGTATTTATAGTTGAGGCCATCCGTACGTATGAGACACGCTCATGGGAAACCCTAGCGTCATCATTATTACACCCTAGCCCCTAGGTAATCATTGCGCCGCTTCTCTAGCACACTTCCCGAAACACACTACATCTCCAAATTCAAGGGTCCTAATGACCAACTTCTCATCTCCTTGTAACGGGCACCACTCTTTTCTCTGTAAGACGCGCCCTGTTCCACGAGCAAGTGATAAAGTCATCACTCCTGTACCTAAAAGCAATGACTTGGGGGGCTACTGTTCTGGACTGGCTCAAAAACTTTAATGGACCTAGTCTAGACCTTTCCTTTGGTACGACCCGCACGTCCACGACCTGAACCGCCCGCTATCGGTCAGGAAATATCGACCATTTAGCCTCCCAAGCCAGCACGAGCCTAAAATGATCGACAAGCATCCTCTCATCCTACCCGACATCAATGTCATGCAGGCCACCAGGAATCGACTAGAGAGATTATCGTAACTAGCTCCCTCCTTGCCACTTTGGCTTTTTACTTTAAAATTTTCTCAAAATATTAGACTCTTGTCAATCCTTGTACTGATGCGAGCTATTATACTTCTATAATCTGTAGTGAAGTGATATATTTTCCAATTGGGTGTTGAGTGAGGTTTTGTTGATTTTAAAATCCAAGTCATATCCTCCACTTTGAGATGAAAGAAATTATCCTTTCTCATAATCATGGGTAGTAAGTATGTTCTTCCACTCAGACAAGATGACGTTGTCTCGTCTCTTAAAATTAACCAACACACTTATGTTTTAAAATTTTTAAAGGTGAACTACGGGTACCCTGATCCCCTATTGCACGAAAGGCGGTATGTAGGCACTAAAAGTTCGCTACTGCGGCGGGTGAAAAAATTGTAAAAAAATATACTTCTTTTCTCACCTCCACCAACTATTTTTTGTATACAAAATTTATAGCCAAAATACATAAATTTTCAAAGAGATTCTTGCGGAGTATCGTAGATGTTTAGGATGCTAATATCTTCCCTTTGCATAACAAACCCCCGAACTTAGATTCTCTCCCCCTCTTTTAGGATATTCGCTCTTTTCCCATTACTTTGGAAATAATAAAGCACGATGGCGATTTTTATTTTGATCTGTGCGAGCCAAGCCAATCCAATGGCTTAGTCTTAACATTTCTACTGCTATAGAAAAATGGCGACTTCATTGGGAAAAGATTGACCAAATGCTGGTCCATCCCTAAGTGGGTTGAGCCTATCTTTGTTTATCTGTGTATGTGCTATTATTTATTGTATATTATGTGTTTTATATATGTTTGTCTAGATTTTCCTGGTTTTCAGGGTGCTTGGTGATTTCTCATAAGCCCTCTCCCTGGACTTGGGCAAACTTAAGATAGAACAGGTGGTATAGTCATGTTAACTTTGAGGGAGTAATCCCAAAAAAGGAGGCATGAGATCCTCGACTCAGTGGAGGCCCCTTTGACTGTAGTGCCGTTTACCGAGTAATTTGGAAGATGTGCTGCTTTTGACCTGGGAGCCTGCTGAAACTGAGGACTGTAGAACCTTTAACCCATCTTGGCCTTTTAGGTCTAGTGCGATACTATGACGGAGTAATCCTGAAATGGTTGTCACGTGATACTACACTTAAACGAGATTTTCCTGAGAATATTACTAATTACTGAGTCAATTGGGACATTGGTAATATCCGAAGGAAGGATGTAGAATCTAAGAACCTCTTAGAACCTTGTTCGGCAGGTGATAAACTATTAGACAATACCTTGTGGGTAGTACCTTTGACTTCATGCTCGTGACGTCAAACCTATGAACCCCATGATTGTGATCTTGTGTGTGATTGTTGCATCATGCATTGATGCACCTATGAGCATCCTTTAAAATATTTGGGCTCGAGGGACTTAAAGTTGAAATTTTGAGAATATCTCAGGTACTTTTGATCATGGATTCTGGAAAAAGAAAGACTCAAAAGTATAGTGTCAAGAATCCCAAGATAGATGATTTGATGAGTCTAATTCCCGAGATTGAGAGATCTACAGATTTTCGAAAGAAGTATGGATCCATTGTGTCTCTCATGAAGCTCAGGATAAAGGAGGGTATTCTCTCGACTTTGGTCCAGTTCTATGATCCAATTTATCGATGTTTCACTTTCCTTGATTATCAGTTAATGCCTACATTGAAGGAGAATTCTTATCTACTGGGTTTACCTATTACTGATCATGTTCCTTTCACTGGTTTGGAGGGGGGGGGGATATCATGAGATTGTTTCTATGGTTCATTTGGGGAAGTCTGAGATTGAGGACCACATGAATATCGAAGGAGGAATTAGAGGCTTATCTGCTCATTTTTATTGGAGAAAGCTCTCTACTTTGCTCGGATGAAAAGTACAGTTGCTTTTGAGGCCATCTTTTATCTACTTGCTTATGGGTTGTTCTTATTTCCGAATGTAAACAACTTTGTAGATATCAATGCCATCAGGATCCTTTTGATAGGGAATCCAATCCCTACATTATTAGGAGATTCTTATTACTCCATTTATCTTCTGGATTCTTATCATGGAGGGATAATCATTTGTTGCACGCCTTTGCTGTATCAGCGGTTTATTTCTCACTTACCTCAATTTGATGCTTTTTGGGATGTCAAGAAAGAACCTCGTTGGGCTCCGAAGATTACGGCCCTCACTCATTTTTATATTGTTTGGTATCATCAAGCTTACCATGATGTAGATATTTTTTATAGTTGTGGTTGTTTCCCCAATGTACCTCTTCTTGGTACAAAGGGAGGAATTAACTACAATCATGTTCTTGCCCGACGACAACCTGTATATCCGATAAGAGATAAGCCAAATAGTATTCATATTAGTGGTTTATTTCTCAAAGAGGGAGAGGGTCATAAGAAATATAAGGAGTAGATTGCAAAGGCTTGGCACCATGATCACAGGAAGAGTAGAAAGGACTTGGAACCTAGAGGAGCTGTTGCTTCAAAACTTTATCTCCGGTGGGTGCAGCCAAGGGAAACTCAGTTGAAGATGCCATATTCCTGTGAGGAACCTATGCCTGATATGTTTGTGAAGACCACTTCTTCCCTTTTAGATGATGTGGAAGAGCTTCGGCTTTCCCTAGTCAGGATGCAGCAGGAGAAAGAGGCTTGGAAGAACAACTATCAGACCTTAGAGACGTCTTACCGAGCAGACTTGAAATTGAAGTATGACCGGATTGAGATTATTGAGAGTCGTGCTGTAGGGATGATGGAGAAGCAATAGGATTTATTTTCCTCTAAAGCCCAATCAAGGCTTAGTCATTCTTTTCTCGACTCTGGTGACTAGAAAGAGGTTGCCGATAGGTATGCAGAAGATAACAAGTAGTTGAAAGCTCAGATTGCAAGACTCACGGGAAAGCGTCAGTGTGCGGAGTGATCTTCATCAACTTTGCTTTCTTAGGATTTTAGAATCTATCTTCTTTTGTACTTGGGATTGTTGAAACTCATACTAAAAAAGTTGTAATCTGTTTTGAAGTTATTACAATGAGATTTTCAGTATTTCAAAATGTGTTAGTACTTTAATATGTGCAAATTGTCTATAATTTTTGAAGTCCCTTAAAATATTAATAATAATAAAATAAATCATGTGCATTTCATATCATGCATCATATTGTACATACTTCTTGCATTTCTGTTCATACCCAAGTTTCTTACTGAGTTTCTCTACTTCGTTCAACAAGTTGTCTCACTGGTACAATACTCAGGCTAATTCTAGGAAGAAAATGAAGAATCTTGAACAGGATAATCGCGAGCTATGCAAAGAAGGTACTGCTTTGAAGGCCGGTATGGACAATCTGTCTGCTTTGATGGAATCATTGGTGGCTGCTCAGAATCACCCGCCACTTGCTCAACCTCAACAGACAACGGTTGTTTCCGAAGGACCATCAATTCCCGTTTTTGTTACTCTAGTTACTGCTGCTCAAAATCATATGACTCAGGGTTACACGTGGGGAATGCCTGAAAATTTTATGCCATAAGGGTATAATCTTTATGCTCCAGTTGCTCCAGTTGTTCAAGTTACTTCTACTCCTGCACCTCCTGTGGTACGTGTTACTCATACTGCTAGAAATGAGATTCATCATGTTGCACCTCATTCAATGAATGCTATGGCGTTTGTTAATGATGAAGTTTATCGTCTTATTCCTCCACCAAGTGAGAGTGTGGGTTTCTATGACCAGTTGGATGACTTTCAAGACCAGTTCAATGAGATGCAGAAGGAAATGAAGGCCCTTCGAATAAAAGAATTGTTTGTACAGAATGTTAGTGAACTCTGCCTAGTTCCCAATGTAAAGGTGTCAGCAAAGTTTAAAGTGCCGAAATTTGAGAGTTACAAGGGAAATATTTCCCTCGTGACCACCTTGTGACGTATATCAGGAAAACGTCTACCCATACTGACGATCAATGTTTCCTCATTCATTTCTTCCTGGATAGTTTAATCGGTGCCGCTCTGAAGTGGTATATGAGTCTAGACAGTAATAGTATGTGTACCTTCAATGATATGGGAGAGGAATTTATCAAGTAGTACAAGTACAATATGTTCATGGCGCCTGATCGTGACCAGTTAAGGGTAATGGCTCAGAGAGACAAGGAGTCGTTTAAAGAATATGCATAGAGATGACGCAAGATAGCTTCCCAGCTGGTGCCACCTATGGGAGAATAAGAAATGATCAAGGTCTCCGTGAAAAACCTTGGATCATTTTAATATGAAAGGATGGTCTCTAGTGCACCGAGTGATTTCACCGAAATGGTGAGCATGGGTGTTCATTTGGAAGAGGCTATTAGAGAAGGGCGCTTGAAAAAAGACGCAGGGACAAAGAAGTCATCGTACGGATTCTCTCGAAAGAAAGTGAAATTAATGTTTTTATTGGGGAAAGGAAGGTTAAACCTCCTAGAAGACATCATCGGTATCAGCAACAAGTTGCTTCTGTGACTCCAGTTCTAAATATAGCTCCAACCATTATTTCCTAGCAAAGACTGTATCCTCAAAGGAATCAAGGGTAATGTAAGAAGAGAGAGGATTTTGACTTTATTCCAATAAGCTATGTAGAGCTTCTTCCGACTTTGATCTAGAAAAAGTTGGTTCAGACTAGGCCACCCCCTGCTATACCATCACCTTTACCTTAGTATTATAAGGCAGACCAGACATGTGCTTTTCATCAGGGAGCACCAGGGCACAATATTGAGAACTTATATCCTTTGTTATCTAAAGTACAAAATATGGTGAGATATGACCTTTTATCCTTTAAAGATGTTGGCCCTAATGTGAAAGATAATCCTTTGCCAAAACATGGAGGAGAAAATGCTGTAAACATGGTTGCTGGTTGTCCATGGGACTTTCATATTTTTGATATCAACCTGGTTAGAGGAGATTTAGTGAAAATGCATGCTAACCTCTACGAGTTCAGTTATTATACGCACGACCATGTTGGTTGTAGTATTTGCAGTACATATATCCAGGGATGTGATAAGATAAAAGCTGATCTTTAGGAAATGATGGATGAAGGCCTCATTCATATAATAAGGCCTAGGGCAGAGTACGAAGAGGATGTGAATATGGTATTTGGATGTCCTAAAGAATTCTGGATTTTTGATGTGAATCATATGAATGATGATTTGGTGCAGTTGCACGCTACCTTCTATCACATGGATGGTTAAGAATAACACCATTATGGATCTTGTCGGATTTGTTGCAAAGATTCACGTGGTTGTTCCATTTGGAGAAAGGGTGTTCAGTTGTTATTGGACAATGGTACTATCAAGGTTCCAGGCAATAAAGATGTTTATAATGGAATTAACGTGATTGAGGATTGCTCGGCCGAGATTATGTCGGATGATGAGTATGATTCCGCAGATGAATTCTTTTCCTCAGATGAAGATATGTTCTCCATAAATGATTCTGTGATGTCTAAGTATTCTAAATAAGGGGTGAATGTTATTGTGCATTGTTTCGGTGTTCCCTCCCCTATAGAGATTGAGTACCATAGCAAGCTAGTTGTTTCTCCAATGGTGATTTGCTTGTCGAGTCCTGTTCCTTACGAATTAGACAAAGTCATACCATAAAAATAAAATGATACAATCTTGGGGGATGGAGTGGAAGTCCCCATCAAACCTTTGTATGCGTATTTTCACACCTGTCATTCGAGGGAATGTTAATGTTGATAAAAAGGTTGTTGAAAGTACTGAACCCAAGAAATAAGTTTGGGAATCTAGAGGTAATACTCTAGAAAAATATGTGGATGATATATTGAAGATTATCAAGATGAGCGACTACAGGATCATAGATCAATTGTTGCAGACTCCACCAAAGATATCTATTCTATCCTTGCTAATGAACTCTTATGCCCATATGTAATATTTGATGAGGGTATTGGTTCAAGCTTTCATGGAAAGTTATATGCCTTTGGACCAATTCAGTATTGTTGTCTGGAATATTACATCCTGTAATAACCTGAGTTTCTGTGATGACGAGTTTCTCGATAAAGGAAGGAATCATAACTTGGCTCTCTATGAAATTCAAGAAAAATTCATTATCCAATGTGTTGATTGACAATGAATCCACTTTAAATGTCATACCGAGGAGCACACTTATGAAGCTGAAGTACCAAGGAACTCCCATGCGCCCGAGTGGCATAATTTTGAAAGCTTTTGATGGATCGAGGAAGTCTGTCATCGGGGAAGGAGATTTGCCTATTCACATAGGCCCGCATTTATTTCAGATTACTTTCTAGGTTATGGATATTGTGCCTGCTTACAGCTGTTTACTGGGACGGCCGTGGATCCACGAGGCAGGGGCTGTCACTTCAACTTTTCACCAGAAGCTGAAGTTTATTCATGAAGGAAAAGTGCTCATCATAAATGGAGAACAGGCATTGTTAATATCTCATTTATCCTCTTTCAGTTTTGTGGAAGCGGATGAAGTTGTTATTGGAAATCAGTTCCAAGCTTTACCCATTTATAATGTAAGGTAAAATGAGAATTCTATAGCTTCGTTTAAGGATGCTCAGCAGGTAGTACATAATGGCCCTAGTAAAGTATGGGGGTGATTGTTGATCCACATGTGAATAAGAATAGAGCTGGTTTAAGATTCTCTGTGAAGAATATTAAAGGTTAGAATTTGAAGCCGAAGTCTGCTTTGGGCAAATATCAAGATATCTTTTATAGCGGAGGTTATCTTCATCCAACTGTTCCTAGGATCAATGCTATTATGGAAGGTGAAGTAGATAAAGAGATGTTGAACTATGTGACACATGGAGTTAGAGTCCAAAACAAGATCACTATTAATGTTCCCTCTTGCATTCATATCTCAAAGTAATTTGTTTTTGTTAATCTTTTCAAAAAAATCTTTCACTCTGCCCAAGGTGAAAGTATTGATATTATATGGGCATATCTGTTTCTTTGATTGTTAAAATCAATAATAAAAGATGTCTTTGATTCTCAAATTGTGTCTTTATTCTCAGTGTTTTCTTAGAAAATGGTAATCAGAAAAATCCCTTTCAAAATAACTAATAATTGTAATTGAATATGTATAATCACTTGCTATATGTGTCAATTTCTAAAAGCAATCATAAATCATATGTGCAGATTAATTAAAAAAACTCGTTAAGTACAATGACCCTGCGCCCTCTCCTAACTATGAATATCTTATGTATGTGGCCGAAGAAGAAGAATATGATGAAATCCCAGAAGAGGTTTCACAGTTGCTTGAGCACGAGAAAAGTTTCATTCAGCCGTATAAAGAGCCGTTGGAGACAATCAATTTGGGTACAGAGGAAGATCCAAGGGAAGTCAGGATTGGAGCATTGCTTCATCCCGATGTGAAGAGCAGGTTGATTGAATTGTTAAAAGAGTATGTGGACATATTTGCTTGGTCTTGCCAAGACATGACTGGTTTGGATACTGATATTATAGAACATCATTTGCCGCTAAAGCCAGAATGCCCGCCAATCAAGCAAAAACTGCGAAGGACTCACCCTGATATGGAAGTTAAAATTAAAGAAGAAGTTTTAAAGCAAATTAATTTATGTTTTCTTGTGACATCAGTATATCCTCAGTGGATTTCCAATATTGTCCCAGTACCAAAGAAAGACAGAAAATTTCCCATGTGCGTTGATTATAGATATTTAAACAAAGCTAGTCCAAAAGATGTCTTTCTGTTGCCACATATTGATATGTTGGTTGACAGTACAACAAAATTCAAAGTATTCTCGTTCATGGACGTATTTTTTGGATATAATAAAATCATAATGGCTTCTAAGGACATGGAAAAACAACATTTATTACACCCTGGGGAACATTCTGTTACAGAGTGATGCCCTTCGGGTTGAAGAACGCTGATGCAATGTACCAGAGTGATATGACAACCCTATTCCATGATCTGATGCATAAGAAAATCGAGGTATAAGTTTATGATATGATTACCAAATCACAGACAAAAGAAAGAAAAATAGAAGATTTATTGAAATTGTTTCAGCGTTTGAGGAAGTATCGTCTATGATTGAATCCAAATAAATGCACCTTTGTTGTTCGATTATGAAAATTGTTAGGTTTCATTGTCAGCCAAAAAGGAATTGAAGTTTATCCTGATAAAGTCAAAGAAATTCAAGAAATGCCAACACCAAGAACTGAAAAGCAAGTTAGAGGCTTCCTTGGGCGTTTGAGTTACATTTCCAGATATATTTCCCATATGACTGCAACATGTGAGCTGATCTTTAAGTTGTTAAAGAAAGATCAAGGTTGTGTGTGGACCGATGACTACCAAAGAGTATTTGAAAGTATTAAAGAGTATCTTCTTGAAACTCCTATCTTGCTCTCGCCTGTTGAAGGAAGACCATTGATCATGTATCTGGCAAAGTTAGATAATTCTATGGGCTGTATTTTGGGACAAAAAGATGAAACAGGAAAGAAGTAATATGCCATTTATTATCTCAGCAAGAAGTTTACTGACTATGAGTTATGGTATTCTATGCTGGAAAAGACATGTTGTTCTCTAGCATGGACGATAAAGCGGTTGCAGCAATATATGTTGAATCATACTACTTGGTTGATTTCCAAAATGGATCCAATTAAGTATATTTTTGAAAAGCCTGCTCTTACTGGGATAATTTCGCGTTGGAAAATGTTGTTGTCTGAATATGATATTGAATACCATACTCAGAAGGCTATAAAAAGCAGTGTGTTGGCAGATTATCTTGCTCACCAACCGGTTGATGATTATCAGTCGGTTAAATATGATTTCCCTGATGAAGATGTTATGTTTCTGAAAGTAAAAGATTATGATGAATTGTTTGAAGCTACCAGTAAAAAACACAGAGCCGCCACCGAACTTTATTTATCCCGGAGGAAGGGGAAATATCAAGAAAACCACAAGAGGATGGATAAGATGGTCTTACGACCAAGAGAAAGGGTACGGAAGTAGATTATGGAAGGGGAAGGTATTACCACCCCTCACATATGTTATACTCAATGGGATCCATTTTCTTTGTTTGCTTCTAAGGGTGTGTTTATCTATAACTATACTTGCTAAGGGGAAATAAATGGTTTTTTTATTAGTGCATTCGTGAGGGTCTCGCCACCCTTTTCCGATGTATCCAATAAAGGAATTATAACACTGTAGTTATTCTAGAAAATGTTGGTTTGTTGGTGTTTTTAGTGGGAAACATTAACGCACGCATTCTAGCAATAGGCACAACCTGTATCGCGGTAGAACGAAGATAACATACCCCTTTGGGGAGGTTTTGATTGGTTGAGTATTTTGTGAGTTTTAAAATGAATTTGAATAATGATAAAAAAAAATTGAATTGCGGATGGAAAGTTTTAATTACAAAAGAAGAAAAGAGTTTAAGAGGGAGACTAGAAAAACCCTAATGTTGTCATGCATGGGTTCTAACCTAAGGTATAGTTAGTTTGCATCTTAAAGAAGAGGAAACTATCATCCTAAGGGAGCATGTTATAAGCACAAAGTAAAAGGAGACAATTTTTGTGAAGAGTGATCATGCATGGTGATCATGGAAAAAGTGACGATAAACTGAGTAGTATCATGAAAGGCGTAAATGGAATGTTTGGTGTATGCGAATTGAATTGGGTTAGGATTAACAAAGGGGTGAACTTGATTAATCTCGTGAGGGTAGGTACTCCTACCCTCAACCATGAGACCCTTTGTGCATGGAAAAACTTGGTATATGGACCAAAGTGGTTGATTCGGGTTATGGTTAACCAAGGGCAAGACTTGATTAACCTCGTGAGAATGGCCATGCCCAAACTCAACTATGAGACCTTTTACGAAAATATTGGTACGGGGACCAAGGAGAGAGAGAGAGAGAGAGAGAGAGAGAGAGAGAGAAAATTTTTTTAAATACATGAAATAGAAATTAAAAGCCCATACAAGGTGGCCATATGCATGTTCCTAGAAAGTGGGACTAGCGTGTTGCTAGTATTCTAAATGACCAATTGAAATAATCGATCGAATAATTGTCACTGTGAGAAAGCCCAGGTCCAAGCTATGAAATGTGTTCAAGTGTGAATTTGTAAGTGGCTACCTTCTCATTGATGATGAGCCAAAGAGGAGGCCATGTGCTATAATTTGGACAGTTATGCATATTTAATCAATAATTAAAATGCGTAAAGAAATAAAAATTCTAAGCTATAAAGAAATAAAATTCTAAGCTATTACAAACCATATGGGGATCGGGGACAAGTTTATGAATGGGGATGGAAGCAATTAAAACCTAATTACTATTACAACCAAATTGAATAAAAAGTCTCAAAATCAAGGTTTTTAGTGTTTAAGCTGACACGAGCCATGTCCTGTGACACGAGCACCCATGTCAGGACCCTGTAATAATCAATGCATGTCTTTTTTGGTCCTAACTGAGCTGACACGGGCCGTGTCCCGTGACATGGGCACCCTGTCAGAAGCCTCTCCTTCCATTTTGTCAAGCTTTTAATGGCAATAAGATTGACACGGGCCATGTCCTATGACACAGGCACCCGTGTCAAGACCCTGTCCTGCAATTTTGTCATGTTTTTAATCTAGTACGTTTGACACGGGCCATGTCCTGTGACACGGGAACCCGTGTCAAGAACCTATCTTGCCATTTTGTCACGTTTTCAACCCAGTTGGATTGACACGGGCCGTGTTCTGTGACACGGGAACCCCTGTTAAGACCCTGTCCTGCCATTTTGTCACGTTTTCAACTCAATTGGACTGACACAGGCCGTGTCCTGTGACACGGGCACCCGTGTTAGCCCCTGCCTTGACTTTTGCTGAATTTTCTCTTTGATCTGTCATGTTATATCTTTTGAGCACAAAATCAAATGATGTATGGATAAAGATATCACAGTTTGAGAAAGTTTACCTGCTCGAAGCGAAAACTGTATAACATGTACGAATATTTTCGGGTGCAAAGTAGTGATTGGTCAAGCTCCCTTGAACCTTCTTGAAGATTCTCTAAACCTTTCTACGTGGGGCAAAGCTCCTGAATCGCTCCAACCCAGTCAAGTTGCAAAAATACTATTTTTTTGTGTTTCAGAAGGTGGTGATAATGGTATCACATAAATTGTTTTTGGACAACTTCCATGTAATGTATGTAAAGTGTTTGGATTGTTTGTTTATGGGAAAACTTGCAAGGTTGTAAAGTGGGTTTAGAGTTTTTCTATTTCTGCTTTCTTTTGGTTGCTGCTGGTTTTTTGTTGATGCCCTTTTTTCTCCCCTTTTCTGTGTGTGTATATGGTTTTTTATAGTGAGATTAGGGTGGAAATTTGGGGGGGGGGGGGAGTTGATATGTTTTGAACACTTTAGTTACTCTGATTTTTTTGCTTTTTATTAGAAGGAATGTTTTTCTTATTTTGTGTATGGACAACAGGTTTTGGACTGATATGCTTGGACTGTTTTTGTGTAGGTTTTGGAGTGAAGTGGGCAAGTTTATGGACTTGTATGCAGCAATTTTGGACAGATTTGTGGGGCTGGTTGGTGCAGAATTTGGGCCTGTTTTAAATAAGGTTCTTGAAGATTGGCATGAAGAACATTGAAAATGAATTTTGAAGATTTCAGAATTAGGTTTTGGATGGATCTTGGTGTTTGTAAATTGGAATGAACGAAATTGAATGAGAAATGCTTGCAACCAATTGCATATTTGAACAATTTGAACTTGTAATGAGAAATTTGAATTCTTTTCTCCACTATTTCCTCTAACCTTTGTATGATTTCAAGTGGTCATGGTATGAATCTTAAAATAATTGCAAGATAATCCATAGTGACTTGAATCTTGAATATAGTAATTTGTGATGTAAGGAATTGGTGACTTGTGAACCAAAGGAAATTGTATGAAATACAAATTTCCCTTATTTACAATTTGCAATCCAAACCCAATTTTTCTTTCTCTTTCAATTTTGAATCTTCACAACAAATTCAAACACCTTTGAAAATGATAGATGCCATCTTAGTTCAAAATTTAGTCCCTCAAGAAACTCCTCAAAGAAAACTTTAACCCATATGAGAAGAATTCCTTGGTTTCACCCCTTAAACTTCTTGATAAGAAATTGACTTGTAAAAGGAGATAAAGCTCAATGTGACATTGATACAAAATCCTAGTTTCCTTAACATTCAAATGATGAACATTACAAACTCAAATCAAAAACCATAATCCACTAAGTCTTAGTTTGAAGAACTAAAGCCACTGCTTTTGAAGTAACTTGAGAAAACCTCCAAAATCCTAATTCACACTTCAGTGCTTGAAGAACTAGAAAGAAATAGACTTTATTGGATATATACATCTCAAAACACTGCAAAACACTAATATTGCACAACCACTAAACTCTTGTACCTCAGGTACCTTTATTCAATGAAATTCATGATATGCAAATGAACTAGTGAAGATGATGTAGATGAAATGTGAAGTCTAAGCCAGACAAAAGTAAAAGGTAAGACAAATTTGGGGTATGACAGCTGCCTCTATTTAATCGTCTTTAAACTTGAAGGTGAGATTGACGTCAGCCTTTCGAAACTTCAAGGTAGAATATGATTAAATACCAGGACCTAAAATTTGTCCTGGAGGGATGGTGTGAGTGTTATTTATTTGTGACGTGTGCTGGCGGATGAAAAAAATGAACTTTCAGGTGAACTGGTCATTATGGGTAAATGTGGTTGAGTAATGATAGCTTGTACTAGGGTCGATGACAATATGAGGTTCTCAAGGAAGTGGGTGTTAAAGTGTTTAAAAAGATACGATCTATGATGTCGTGGTGACTGAAAATAGGATCAATGAAAACATGATAACTTAAAGACGATGGGTAGAACTCAACGATATCGGAGGATCTATCGTGCGAGATTCACGACCCAAAAGAAAGGTAAAGACAATTGGTAAAGATTAGCGTATGATCTATGACCCAGGAGAAAGGATAACACGAGGGTAAGATCTGCGGACGACCTACAATCTAGGAAAAGATAACCCAAAGGCAAGATCTAAGAACCAAGAAAATACAACGTGAGGGTAAGATCTACGGATGACCTAAGACCCTAAAAAAAGATAACGTGAGGGTAAGATCTATGGACAAAGAAAAGACAACGTGAGGGTAAGATCTATGGACGACCTACGACCCTAAAAAAAGATAATGTCAGGGTAAGATCTACGGACGACCTACGACCCTAGAAATGATAACATGAGGGTAAGACCTATGGGCGACCTACGAACCTAGAAATGATAACATGAGGGTAAGATATACGGGCGACCTACGACCCTAGGGAAGATAACATGAGGGTAAGATCTACGGACAACCTACGACCCAAGATAAGGTAAAGTGAGAGTAAGATCTACAGACGACCTACGACCCAAGAAAAGATAACGTGAGGGTAAGATCTACGGACGACCTACAACCCTAGAAAAAGTAACGTGAGGGTAAGATCTACGGATGACCTATGACCCTGGAAAAGATAACGTGAGGGTAAGATCTACGGGCGACCTAGGACCCTAGAAAATATAATGTGATGGTAAGACCTACGAGTGACCAACGACCCTAAAAAATGTAACGTGAGGGAAAGACCTACGGAAGACCTACGACCCTAGAAAAGATACATTGAGGGTAAGATCTACGGACGACCTACGACCCTAGAAAAGATAACATGGGTATTGAGAGTTAGGGAGTGCAATGTATTAGCACCACGACTTATTTTTGGTTGGTAGGGTAATGACAAATGTCAACTAGGAATTATGAGGATGATATTCTTTATGGGGATGCTTTGTTGATTTGTGGATTGATTCAGGGCTTTCGTGCAAGGTACTAAATCTGTTTCATGCTTCATATGCATTTTGAATTGTGGCGTGATGATTAATTTCAATGGATATGCTATGAGTTTGAGGATGCAATGTAATATGTCATGATGATTATTGTATGTAGAGTGCAAAATATTAGGCTCATCATGGTCCGTTGCTCGTTATCTTGAGATGCCAATACAGATTGGTGCTTGAAAACTTTGAGAGTTGAGTTATAGCCTTGTCGAGTTCACTGGTGATTAAATCTTACTGAGAAGGAGTAGCTTGATCTGACATGTTGGACTTCTTGTGGATGACTGAGTAGAGACATGGATCTCATCAAATTCCCCAAGTTTCTCGGTGTTGGATAATCAGGTGCTCAGTCGTCTGTAAGGAGGTGACGAGGACAAAAGCTTGGTCGATGTAACCGTTAAGACTTGCTACCTGCATAGAAAAACCACACTTGAATGCCATCGAATTCCCTTTGGATGCCTTCATATCCATGTAACATCATTTTTCACATCTTAGCTTGTGATTATTATTTCCTTATTATTTTTAATGCAATGCTTAGCAAAGAATTTAAATCACAATTCGCATACGAAAAATAAAGTAAAAGGACATAACAAATAATTTTTTTGATGGAAGGGCACAATTTTATTAATGAGTTTGGCCTGTGAATAGGAATTCGTATAGGGATACAACTCGTAAAGGAGGAAGTTACAATGAAAAGACAAAATACAACAGGTAAAATGGCAATAAGAAAATGTCGAACTTCCATTAAAATTTATATTGCTATAATTCCCATATCCTGGATCATCCTAGTACTGTGCTTCCGAAGGATAATAGCTGAATTGATACATCCAGTGTTAGGAGGGTGTACTTGTTATTCGTGAAGAGTTTTCAGACTGCAGTCTCTCAATTTTTGTCCCTAATTTTTGCCTGGATCGCCCTTTCGGGTTTTCAAACCACCGGGATACCCATTATGCCTAAGCCGCCCTTTTGGGTTTTCAACTTAGCGGGTTATTCTATTTTTTTCTTCTTTTTTTAGCCCTAACTTTAGCCTAAGCTTCGTGTTGTACCCCAAAATTTTCCCTCTCAATTTCTCAAGAATTCTCTCACAAGATCCCCATTGATTCAAGACTGTACAAGGTTTGATCAGCTCAAGATACCTCCTCAAACACTAATGACTAACAATTAGGGTTTGAGTTTGTATAAGGACAATTGGGCCTTTGATGCTTCATATGATTTTCATGGATCATATTTGGCTCTCAAGCATCAGGTCAAAGATGGAACTTCAGAATCCTCGAAAGGAGGAAGAAGAAACTGTCAAAAGGGCAAAGCAGATAAAAAAGGGTTTACAGTTGCAGTTAACCATGTCAAATTCAAAATCTGGTTCAGGCTGTTCGAACCACATGACTTATCAAAAGGAATGGTGTGCAGATTTTGACAAGTCAAAGAATAGCAAGCTTGCCTCAAACCACAAGCATCGACTAGGCAATGGCTTCCTTCGAGCAACCAGCTTCGATCCACAAGCTTCGACTAGGAAATGGCTTCCTTCGAGCAACCTTCTTGGATCCACAAGCTTCGACTGAGCAGTTGTTTCCTTCGAGCAACCTGCTTCGATCCACAAGCTTCGAATGGGCAATGGCTTCCTTCGAGAAACCTGCTTCGATCCACAAGCTTCAACTGAGCAATGACTTCCTTCGAGAAACCTGATTCGATGCACCTCTAAACCCTTCGACACACAGAGTTTCGACACTATGAATTACAATTTAACAAAAAGAAGGTACTGGCAGCATAGTCTTGATTAAAGATGTGCTATATGTGCCTGGAATAAAGTGAAATTTTCTAAGTGTTGAATAACTAGTCGAAAAGAGTTTCTCAGTTGTCATGAAAGATGAAGTTTTGAGATTGTTCGACACCAAGAAAAATTTAAGTCTTAAAATCTCCATTGTTGAAAAACTGAACATTTAAGACAATGGTCATTTTGAAATAAGTTCAATGTTGTAAAACTGTTTGACCACAATGATAGTTGGTTATGGCATTTGAAGTTTGGACATTTGAACTTTCGACCACTTAATCAACTAATTACTCAAGATATGATTTTCCAAGTCTTGAGATGCCTGAAAAAAAGCTTTGTGAAGTTTGTTTAGTAGGAAAGCAATCCAAAAATTCTTTCATTTCGACTATGCCAATGAGATTATACTGCATACTCAAAGTGTTACATTCAGATGAATGTGGTCCATTTGAAGAACATAAAATTGGTGGAAACCAATATTGTTTTGTCTGCTGATGAGTTTGGTCGAAGGATGTGGATCTATATGATCAAAACGAAAGGACGAAGTAAGTGGTACATTCAAATGAATGTGGTCCATTCGAAGAACATACAATTGGTGGAAACAAATATTGTTTTGTCTGTTGATGAGTTTGGTTGAAAGTTGTGGATCTATGTGATCAAAATGAAAGGCCGGAGTATTCGATTCAAGGAATCAAGTTGAAGACAAAATTTTTGAAAAACATTGATCAAATCCATAGGCCATGCTACATGATCTTGCTTTGCAGGCCTCAAACTTGTGTTTCACTGCATAATTAATTGTTTACAATTAATTAAGCTATTACCCAAGTTATTAAGTCATTGTCTAAAATATCTTTCCATAAAGTAAGCTTGTTGGTACAAAATTTGTCTTAAGCACATACCTTGCTTACTTCTGATTATACTCCACCATAAATCATGGAAAGTAGCCCCTCTATACCAACAACTTTGGTACTTCATCTTGGGATCATGGAATACTTGACATAACTTGATATTTGCATTCCAAGCAAACCATAATTTGTTATCTTGAGAATCTAATTACTTCAACTTCCCAAACCTTATCTTGTGTGTTGAAAAATCCTCAAACAATTCCAAACTCTCAAAACTTGCGCACAAGCACAAAACTTAGAACATTCTAACTTTAAACACAAAATCTCAAATCCCTTTGTGTGTTTTTTGGCCTTTAGATTCACTAAGCTTCCATACAAAGCCTTAGAACACTTCCAAAACTTCTCAAAACTCCTGAACATAGAATTTGCATCAAAAGCCACATTGTTTTCCATTTCTGACTTTGAAGAGACAACTCTAAAATCCTTCCGGCTTTCAAAGAAAAGTAGTAATCCCACTAGCTTCAGGGAAGTCCAGGCAAGCGTAATCAATTATCGAACCATTTCTGGAAGTCATACAAAGGTCATTCGAATTTCACTTAAAGAGGTAAGATTTCTTAACTGTGATATCTTGATATAAGCATTTTCAGCACATACAAATAAAATAAAATATGTAGATATCATATCTAGGAAGCTGACCATGCTCTCAATTTTGATTTTCATTACTTGTGTCTTGAGAATTTCATCTCTGATCAGTTAGGTTTTAGTTTTGGTACTGAACAAAATTCATGCTAACCTTTGACCCATAACTTTTGAAAATTATGTGGTTGGATTCAGATTCAAATTTTAGGCATGTTTTATGTTTACACTTTTCAATTTAGATGAGAAATGAAGCTTTTAGAAGCTTAACAATGGAGTTATGCACCCCTGCACGCGCGAAGGAAGAAAATGAAGCCATGTTCAAATTTTCAGAAGTAAGTTCATTTTATATTTAGTGCAAATTGGATAACTAACGGATGAAACAGACCACCCCAGTGGTATAGACAGCGCGCGCTAAAGCCTTGCCATGTAGAAGGTCCTGGTTTCGACCCCAACGAGACCTTTTGTCATTTTTTTCCCAAATTTTCTCACTCTTTTTTTGTTTGCAGGAAGCGCTCCTGGGCCTTCTTTTGTGGGCCTTGACATTTCCATTTTTTGTACCCCGTGACGTTAATGTTATAACTTTATCTCATTTTTTTAACTTTATTATTGCTATTATTATAATTATTTTTATTAATAAAAAACAACAAAAATATATTTAAATTATTTAGTTTATTTTTATTTAACTTCTTACAATGAAAAAGACCAAAAACATTTTGCTATTTATTTTCTTTTCTTTAACTAAATCTTAATTTTACTTTAGTTTAATTAAATTTCCTTTTAGTTAAAAAGGGAAAAATCTTTCTTGAACAAAATCAAAACAAATTCATTTTCTTTTCATTCATATTTTGTACATTATATTCCTTTCAATTCTTGTATATTATTCAAGTTTCAATATGGTTGTAATAGAAAAATAGGTTTAATTTCTTGAAATCCCCATTTGTAAATTTGTACACCCCATCCCCAAAATGGTTGTAATAGCGTAGTAAATTTACTTTCCTCAATTTCTCGCTTTCATATCAATGCAAGTAAATTAAGGTTTGTATGAAAAGATAAAATCAATACTTAGAAAACCATAATTCAAGACAAAATCAAGCATGGAATACAAACACTTTCACACTTACACCTCTAGGGTTAACTTCACTTGTTGCCTTGAGAAAATGGTCATAATATGCATGTGAGACATCTTAGCAAAAACAATAAAAAATACAAGATCATAGTCCCTCGATGAAGCTTCGAATGTTGCCTTACAACTGATATTAGTCCCTTAAGAGAAATTCTAAGATATCTCACAACATTGCTATCCATGACTATACGATGACCCACGTTCGTCCCTTTACATCCAAAGATAAGGCTTCTTACCAATCAATAGTAAGATAGCAATATCAAAGGAATAGAGAAATGTACAAAAGAATTTTGAGTAGCTAGAACATTCTTAGTTGCTTGCTCACAATCCATCTTTAAAAACAAAAATATTTTCAAACACACCAAACACTTTCAAAACCTAAAATATTTTCAAAAATTGCAACACTTTGTATGCATTCTTATAGAGACAAGAATCATTAAAAAGTTTGCCTAAGCGAAGGCGCTTTTCAAAAATACTTTCAAAACCCACCACAAACACATTCCAAACAAAGAATTTTTTAAAGTGATCTAGCAAGAAACTAAGAGCCCATATATAACTATGGATGAAAAGGGTGCTAATACCTTCCCTTATCATAATCTACCCCCCGAACTCAAGAAAAATTCTCAAAGGTGTTTCCTGTTCTTTTCACCCTTTCCTTATTGGATAAAAGAAAAGAAGGTGACGAATCTTGCCATCCGCAACAGTTGCGATCAAACGCAAAACACCCATGTCATATCTCCCACCGTATTATAGAACTAGCGACTCTGCTGAGGACAAAGATTAAAAGTGGGGTTACCTTAGAGCTAGATCACCTTTAATTGCTTTTATTGTTTGACTTGATTGCTTTACATTTATGTGTCCTTGTTTGGGTTTGTATTGATCCTCTACCCGGATCGGAGAACATAATTATGTAAGTAGAAATAGATTGTGGAAATTGTACGACATAGACCAACATGGTTAAAGTAATTGCTACGTTAGTGTGACACACTCATTGGTACCTGTATCCCTTGTGTTGAATCAAGGAGAATACGAGGCCGCTGAGCGGTGTCATGAAGCATTAACTAACCTTAGAACCTTTAATTGAACAACTTGGCCATTAGGAAGTAGTGAGATAGCCAATTTCGGTGGAAAGCTAAAAAAAATTTGATACTCGATACTACGGTCATTGTGATCAGACTTTTAGGATATCTCGGCTGCAGGAAAAGATTGATTATGCTGAGACAATTCCCAATGAAGAAAGGTAAATGATATTGAGATTCCCTAGAACCCGGTTACTTTCTAGGATAGGTTGAGCAACTAAACTTCAAGAGGGTATTTACCTACAAGCCCCATACAAGCCTAAACCTAAGGACTCGTTTGCTTTGCTTGTATATGATTACTTGTACATAACATCATGACATCATACCAAAGCATTATCAATAACCATTTCAAGGATCGCAAGGGCCTATGATGCAAGGTCATGATGAACCAGACGTCTATCAAGGGGAAAGATGATTTATTCTCCTCTAACCAAATGCTGTCAAAGACTAAAGCGCGATAACTTGAGTCAAGGGCTATGACCCACTTGATATGGTGAGCTTGATCCTCGTGGAAGGACATTCAATGATACGAAGTTCTCCAATCAAATTTGTGATCAAAGTTCAACTTCTAACATCTTCTTGTGGTTACCCCACGAGATCCTTGAAAACCTCGCATCCACATATCATGCATGACATCATAACAGATTTTCCCCATCCAGGTTTCTCATCTGCTTACTGTTTATTTCAGTAGAGACGGCTCTAAAACATAGCATTGTAGACCTTCAGACCCAAAATGCCCAACTTCAAGAATTGTTCTTGAACTTATCCAAGGGACAAGAAGAAGTTAAAGCACTCCTCATTGAGAGCATGACCAAGAGGAATCCTGAAGACAATATGGACGACCAGTTAAAAAGATTACAAACTGAAATGGCAATAATGAGAGTCCAGATGATAGGGAAAATGGTGGGTCAGATGGCTCCTATCCAAAACTTAGCTCGGGGACAAGAAGAGCTAAGAGCCCTCGTCAACAAGCTTCATCAAGACGAATGAAACCATATGGAACAAACAACTAGAATTGGGGATCAAGTCATTAATCAGCCTCCGATGAGATAAGAAGTTGGTTTGGTCAAGAGAACACCCTTCAAAATGGATACTATACCAAGAGTCTAACAAGAACCTTGCCAACCACGAAAGGGCTGTCAAGGTAAACAAGATAAGCCCAAAAGACAATTTACCAAGATCAACATGTCCTTGGCTCAAGAATTGCATCATATGTTGGAAGCCAAGCTGATTACATTAAGGTAGCATCCTTAAAAACCTAACACTTCTTCTCCCAACTACAAATACAATGAAAGGTTTGCATACCACTCCAACAGTCAGGGACACGACACTAACCACTGCTGAGCATTGAAGAACAAGATTCAAGACCTAATTGAAGAAGGAGCATTGGAATTTTCAAAAGATGGTCATATTGAATTTTTCTATTGTCCCCAAAGGCACACCATCTGAAGTGATAAGTTTAGGCGGAGAAGTTTTCGTTCATTCAAATTTTCAGTTGAAATTTCTTTGTTTTCTTAAACACTTATCTTTATGTCAGACTCTGGTTATTTTCATTAATGTATTGCATATGTTTGTCTTGAATTAATTCATTCATTTTCACTATATTTAAACTGTGCTTTTATTCCATTTTTGTGTCATTCAACTCTCGTTAAAGGTTGTAAGCCTTTTGAGGAAGGATGGCGAAAACAATGCCATAATCACATACAGTATGCTTTTAAATTAAGGTTTGTATGGAAAGATAAAATAAATACTTATAAAACCTTAATCCAAGACAAAATCAAGCATGGAATAGAAACACTTGCACACTTACACCTCTAGGGTTAACTCCACTTGTTTCCTTGAGAAAATGGTCATAATATGCATGTGATACATCTTAGAAAAAACAATAAAAAATAAAAGATCATAGTCCCTCGATGACGCTTCGAATGTTGCCTTACAAATGATCTTAGTCCCTTAAGAGAAATGCTAACATATCTCACAACATTGTTATCCATGACTATACGGTGACCCATGCTCGTCCCTTTACATCCAAAGATATGGCTTCTTACCATTCAATGGTAAGATAGCAATATCAAAGGATGGGAGAAATGAACAAAAGACTTTTCAGTAGGTAGAATGTTCTTAGTTACTTGCTCACAATCCATCTTCAAAAACAAACATATTTTCAAACACACCAAACACTTTCAAAACCTGAAATATTTTCAAAAAGTCCAACACTTTGTATGCATTCTTATAGAGACGAGAATCATTACAAAGTTTTCCTAAACGAAGGCGCTTTTAAAAAACACTTTCAAAACCCACCACAAACACATTTCAAGCAAAGGATTTTTCAAAGTGATCTAGCAAGCAACTAAGAGCCCATAGATAACTATGGATGAAAATGGTGCTAACACCTTCCCTTTTCATAATCTACCCCCCGAACTCAAGAAAAATTCTCAAAGGTATTTCCTGTTCTTTTCACCCTTTCCTTATTGGATAAAAGAAAATTCAATGGTTACTCTTGCTATCTGCAACAATTGCGATCAAACGCAAAACACCCGAGTCAGTTCTCCCATCGTATTACATCGCCCCTTCGGTTTTTCGACTTAGCAGGTATTTTTATGCATAGTATTATTTGACTGTGTCTGAATTAATTGGAAGTGGAATGTCTTCCCCATCCATGTATGTTGCAATTAAAGCACCTCCTGAGAAATCTTTCTTCATGATGTACGGCCCCTCATAGTTGGGAGTCTATTTGCCTCTTGGATCGGAGTGAATTGGGAGAATCTTCCTTAAGACCAGATCACCTGTGTGGAACTCTCAAGGTCAAATCTTCTTGTCAAATTCTCTCTTGAGACTCCATTGATATAACTCACCATGACAACTGGCTGCTAGGCGCTTCTCTTTGATGAGATTGAGTTGGTCGAGCCTTGTTTGAATCCATTCAGCTTCATCAAGCTTAGTATCCATCAGAAACCTTAATGAAGGAATTTCCACTTCAACTGGGAGCACCACATCCATACCATAGACTAGTGAAAAAGGAGTTTCCCCAGTGGAAGTACGCACCGAAGTTCGATAGCCGTGCATAGAAAAGGGAAACATCTCATGCCAATCTTTGTATGTCCTCGCCATTTTCTAGACAATCTTCTTTATATTCTTGTTATCTGCTTCGAATTCTTCATTCATCTTTGGCCAGTAGGGGGATGAATTATGGTGTTCAATCTTGAATTCTTCACACATTTCCTTCATCATTTTGTTGTTATGATTTGATCCGTTATCAATGATGATCTTGTTAGGAGTTCCATAACGGCATATGATTTCTTTCTTTATGAAGCGGGTGATGATTTGCTTAGTCAAATTCTTGTACGAAGCCGCTTCCACCCATTTGGTGAAGTAATCAATAGCAACAAGAATGAACCTGTGTCCATCTGAAGCGCTCGACTTGATTCGTCCAATCATATCAATGCCCTACATTGCAAAAGGCCATGGTGAAGTCATCACATTCAAATGAGTGGGAGGGATATGTATCCTATCTACGTAAAATTGACATTTGTGGCACATCTTTGCATACACATAACAATCAATTTCCATTGTCATCCAGAAATAACCTGCTCGTAGGATTTTCTTGGCCATGTAATGTCCACTGGCATGAGTCCCAAAAGAGCCCTCGTGGATTTCTCGAATGATGGATTTTTCTTTGTGTCTATCCACACATCTGAGCAGGATCGAATCTTAGTTTCTTTTGTACAGGACGTCTTCTGACAGTTAAAACATGGATGGTAACCTTTTAAGAGTCCACTTATCACAAATTGTAGCACCCTCGGGGTACTCTTGCTTCTCAAGATATCTTTTGATGTCGAAATACCATCGCTTTTTGTCCGACACGTCTTCAGTTGTGAGACAATGAGTAGGGAAAATGTGTGTTGGCTCCTTGTAACAAAGGATTCTTATATTTGGTGCATGATTCAGATAACTGACTTTGAACATTGCTGCTAAAGTTGCCAGAGCATCTTCCAGTTGATTTACTTCTCTAGGAATATGCTCAAAGGTGATCTCATAAAAAGCGGGAAACAATTCTAATATGTAATCCCGGTATGGAACTAAATTAGGGTGTCGTGTATCGCAATCACTTAGTACTTGATATATTACTAAGGTAGAATCCCCATAAACTTCAAGAATCTTGATCTTCAAACTAATGGCTGCTTCAAGACCCATTACAAAAGCTTTTAATTCTGCGACATTATTCGTACAATCAAAACATAGCCTGACCTTGAAAGGTATGTGAGTATTGTGTGGAGAAGTTAGAAATTCCCCAATACCATGGCCCATGGCATTTGACGCACCATTAAACGTGAGAGTCCACCGTTCCCCTGGTTCAGGTCCTTCTTTATCATCATGTTTCATAACATCCTCATCTGGAAAATTGAACTTCATTGATTGATACTCTTCCAATGGCTGGTGGGTGAGAAGATCATCAAGAATGCTACCTTTGATATCCTTTTGTGTGATGTATTGGATGTCATACTCAGACAAAAGCATTTTCCACCGAGCCAATCTTCCTATAAGTGATGGTTTCTCGAAGATGTACTTTATCGGATCCATCTTAGATATCAGAAGTGTAGAATGTGTCAACATGTACTACCTCAAACGTCGAGCTGCCCACGTAAGATCGCAACAAGTCTGCTCAAGTAATGAATACCTTGATTCATAAACAGTAAACTTCTTGCTCAGGTAATAAATGGCTTATTATTTTCGTCCAGTATCATCATGTTGTCCGAGCACACAACCCATAGATCCTTCAAGCACAATTAAGTACATAATTAGAGGTCTCCCTGGAACTGGAGGTATGGGTATTGGTGGTTCCTGAAGGTACTGCTTAATATTTTCGAAGGCCTCTTGACAACTTTCATCCCAATGGATATTTTGATTCTTGCGTATCAATTTAAAGATGGGTTCACTGGTAGCCGAAAGATGAGAAATGAACCTGGCTATGTAATTCAACCTTCCAAGGAACCCACGTACTTCCTTTTCATTTTTCGGTGCCGGCATATCCTGTATTGCCCTTACTTTGTATAGATCTACTTCAATCCCTTGTTGACTTACAATAAACCAAGTAACTTGCCCGATCGAACCCCGAAGGTACACTTGTTAGGATTAAGCCTTAACCTAAAATTCCGTAGATGATCAAACAACTTCTGCAAATGGACTAGATGTTCTTCCTCAGTTTGTGATTTTGCAATCATATCGTCCATATACACCTCAATCTCTTTATGAATCATGTCGTGAAAGAGATTCACCATAGCTCATTGATACGTCGCACTGGCATTTTTGAGACCAAAAGGCATGACCTTATAGAAAAAGGTACCCCAAAGAGTTATAAAAGCTATTTTATCCATGTCTTCAGGAGCCATCTTTATCTGATTGCAACCCGAGAATCCATCCATGAAGGAGAACACTGAAGACTGAGCAATATTATCAACCAATACATCCATATGAGGCAACGGGAAATAATTATTTAGGCTTGCTCTATTAAAGTCCCGGTAGTCAACAAACATATGTACTTTACCATCTTTCTTAGGTATAGGCACAATGTTAGCAATCCAAGGTGGATAATTTATCACATATAAAAAGCCTGCATCTAGCTGTTTCTGAACTTCTTCTTTGATCTTCAAAGCCATGTCGGGTCTGGTCCTTCACGACTTCTTCTTTATAGGAGGACATTCTAGATTGAGTGGCAATTTGTGCATCACTATATCAGTATCTAAACCGAGCATGTCTTTATATGACCAGGTGAAGATGTGAGCATACTCTCAAAGCAACTCAATCAACCCCTTCTTTTCTTCACTTTGCAAGGAAGCACCTATCTTGACTTATCTGTTTACCTCTTTAGTACCGAGATTGATAACTTATTTTTCTTCCTGATATGGATGGATGGCCTTCTTTTCCTGTCTTAAGAGTCTTGCCAGTTCCTCAAGGACTTCACAATCTTCCCCACTATCTTCGTTAGCATGGTCAACTGAATTCTCAAGGATATTTGGAACCATAACACTATCATTTTCGATGGAATTCGAGAAAGATCTGCAAGATTGATGATTTTATGTTTTATTCTAGAAAGTGCAAGAAAATATTTAGAATATGAAAATAAAAACATTGCCATTTTTATTTTGAAAAGTAAAAGTAAAAGGAAAGGCAAGGAACAAAATTGTATGAGAAAGTGTGATTTTCATTCAATTTAAAACGGAGATTGAAACATAAGGGGCCCCTTATACAAGTTGTCTCTATGCCTTGGTCAGGGAATCTGACTTAATGGAAACAGGAAATTACACATCAAGGAAAACAACTTCAGGGATGTCCACGTCAGTCAAATTGCTGAGCTCCTGGTCTGGCGCAACCTGATAGATAAATATAGAAACATCTTCATCATTTGTTGCAAGCACATGTCCTTCTTTTCCTGTACCAACACTGACGAACACTTTAGAAATTGGGAGAACCAGCTTTCCTTTGAGAGGAACCAAACTAGCTTGCACGGGGGACGATGGATGATACCCAAGACCATAACAATATTTCTTCTCAGGTACATCAATCAATTTACCCCAACCATCATGGGGTGATCTAGCTTCCATGAGGGCTTTGGCATCATTCAAGGAGGCCATGGGTGCTTCAGACTTCTTACCTTCCATGACGGGGAAATTGTCAACAGAAACAATCTCTAGAGCTTGAAAGGGAAACTCATGTACCTCACCTTCTACTTCGACATAACGGTAGGTTGTCATATTGTTAATAACTACATCTTCTGCTCCACAAACGACAACAACTTTGTCATTTACAATGAATTTCAGGCGTTGATGAAGAGTAGATGTCACAACTCCTGCTACATGGATCCATGGGCGACCCAAAAGGCAAGTATAAGATGGACGAGTGTCCATAACATAGAATGACAAATAGAAGGTGTATGGACCAATCTTGACAGGCAAGTCTACTTTTCCCTCCATAGATCTCCTTGAACCGTCAAATGCTCGAACACTTAGGATTGAAGGCCTCATCATTACCCCATCCATATTTAACTTAAACAGAGTAGCCTTGGGCATCACATTGAGTGAAGAACGTGTATCTACCAAAAATCGAGATAAAACCGTATCCAAACACTTCATGGAAATGTTCATTGCTTTATTATGGGCTCTGCCTTCAACTGGGAGCTCATCATCACAGAAACCCAAACAATTTCCTACAACGATATAGGTTACGATCCCTTCAAACTGGGCTACAGAAAGTCTTGTGTAACATGAGAAGAACACAAAATCTCTAGTAAGGCATTGCGATGAGTCTCTGAACACAAGATAAGAGACAAGATAGATATCTTGGACGATGTTTGGTTAAGTTGATACACCACTTTGTAATATCTTCGCTTAAGAATTCTCAAAAGCTGCTCTGTTTCTTGTCCTACAGAAGGTTCAGGCTGGTTACTAATCACTTGCTTGCCCCTAGCCTTGGCTAGAGAATCACCATTGGTTTGTTTGGGAGGCGGTGGTGGGGGAGAAAAGATCCTGCCACTACGAGTCATCTTATTAGTTCCTGCAATGTTGGTACTATTCTTGTCAGCTACCAGAGGACACTCGTATTTCTTCCCAAGGATATAGACCATGTTATACTCCCACGGAACCACTTTTGAGTTGTTACACAGAGGAGGAATATGAGTTTGAGTGGGGGTAACTAGAGCTTAAATCATTAATGGGGTAGTAGGAGCCTGAATTACCAACGGGGTACCTGGTGTTACTGAAATTCTTCTCAGATAATAAGGAATTTCCAAGACATCAATCTCTTCTTCTCAGAATATCTTCCATACCTGTAGGACACCCTCATCCATTAGCTATTGGATAGTCATCTTCAAACTAGTACACTCTTCCGGTTTGGAGGAGCATGTTAAGTAAAAATCATGGAGTTCTTGCTGCACCGCTTGCTCCATCAAATGTTCTCTAACAGTTCCTAATGACATCTTGATCTCTCCAACCTTGGTTACCAGAGTCTATTCACTAATTTCTTCAACAACATTGACCGTTTCCCCTGGGTGAGGAGGCATGAGATTATTCTGAGTATTGGGACCAATAGGGTTGAAATTTATGGCCTTTGCATCGAGGAGGTCTTGAACCTTACATTTAAATGTATTACAATTCTCAATCGTGTGGCCTGGGGCTCCATAATGAAATTCACATTGAGCATTAATGTCATACCCCCTGGGGAGAGGATTTAGTGGTGGACCAAGTTCACGCAGTTGAATAAACTGATTGGAAAGTAACTAAGGAAGAAGTTCAACATAGGATATAGGAATGGGATCAAATCTTCTTTCGGGCGCCCTTTGTCTTTATGGAGATCTCGAACCTTGAGGTTGTTGATTTTGTTGTTGATAATTTGGAGGTGGTGCAAATTGTTGTTGTGGAAGTTATTGTGGTTGAGGAGAGAAAGGCCGTTGTTAGGCCATCCAGGGTGTTGTAGTTGTAGCAGCATACACTTGAGGAACATATTGATTAGGAACAACAACAGGTGTTGGAAAATAAGGAAATTAAACTTGAGGATATGCAAGAGCTTTTCCTTGGTTGATTATAACAACACTAGTCTCACCCGCTTTCTTCTTGACGAAACCAGAAAATGGCTTTCTAACAATGCCATTATTGTTGTTGGTATTGTTAGGGACACCTTGGATCGTTCCAGCCTTAATACAAGTTTCAACACATTCTCCAATTATGACCATATCAGAGAAAGAAGTAGAGGTACTACTGAGCATATGTTGGAGATAAGGACCTCGTAAAGTACCCCTGAACAAATCAATAAGTTCAAGATGTAAGAGAGGAGGTTGGACCCTTGCAGCCAATTAACTTCACCTTTAGGCGTACTCTTTAAACGACTCTTCAGATTTCTATATCATCCCTTGAAGTTGAGTGCGGCTAGGAGCCATGGCGGTATTATAATGGTAATGTTTCAAAAAGGCGTTAGCAAGCTCTCCCCAAGTACTGACATAAGTTTTTTCTAGTTGCATATACCAGTCCAAAGGTGCCCTGATCAAGCTATCTTGGAAGAAGTGCATGAGTAACGGTTCATTTTCAGCATAGGATGCCATCTTGCGACAGTAGGAACAAAGATTAGTCTATGGGCAGGAGGTGCCTTTGTATTTGTCTAAATCAGGAACCTTGAACTTGGGAGAAATAACTACCCAAGGCACGAGACACGTTGCGGCAGTATTGAATCCCAAAGTCTTGATACCCTCCATGGCTTTGAGACGCTCTTCAAGAGCATGGTACATTTTTGCAGTTTCTGTAACTCCATCAGCAAGATTCACGTGGGGCTCATCAAGATCAATGACATTGTGATGATCATCAAAATCATTCTGAGGAACTCCAGTAGGGTTCTCAACATTTGCATTATTAACCCCTCCATTTGAAGAAATGGAGGGGGGCAGCAGTGGCAAGAAAAACTCGTCTGAGTGCAGCATCGCGTGATAACTACTTTCGGGTTACTCTATTATAGTCTATGCACTACACCTTCAAAGGCCAAGATGGGTTAATGGTTCTATGGCTCTTAGCTTCTCTAGTTCCCAGGTCGAAAGCAACAATGTCTTCCCGATTACTTGGTAAATAACGCTACATTCAAGGGGACCTCTACTGAGTGGGGGATTTCATGCCTCCTTCTTCGGGATTACTCCATCAAATTAGCATGACTATAACCCTCATCCTAATCCCAAACATAACCCCAAGTCTGGGTATAGGACTTATCAAATGTAATTACCCAACCCAACATACAACATATCCAGAATATGTGGGTAGCAATATTATAATGCAATATATACAAAAGAAAATAAAGAAATAAATAAAATGGTAATGCAAATAAATAAATAAAGCGGTAAAGAAAACAAAGTAAATAAATAAACACCCAAAGAGACATATAAACAAAACTAGGAAAGACTTGCAAAATATTTCCCCACAGAGTTGCCAGCTGAAGCTACCAGCAAAAAACATAGAGCCGCCACCGAACTTTACTTATCCCGAAGGAAGGGGAAATATCGAAGAAACAACAAGAGGATGGATAAGATGGTCTTACGACCAAGAGAAAGGGTACGGAAGTCGATTATGCAAGGGGAAGGTATTAGCACCTCTCACATCTGTTGTACTCAATGAGATCAATTTTATTTGTTTTCTTCTAAGGGTGTGTTTATCTATAACTATACTTGCTAAGGGGAAAGAAATGGTTTTTTTATTAGTGAGTTCATGAGGGTCTCTCCATCCTTTGCCTACGTATCCAGTGAAGGAATCAGAACACCATAGTTCTTCTAGAAAATGCTGGTTTGTATGTATTTTTTAGTGGGTGATGTTAACACGCGCATTCTAGCAATAGGCACGACATGTATCGCAGTAGAACGTAGATAACATGCCTCTTTGGGGAGGTTTTGATTGGTTGAGTGTTTTGTGAGTTTTAAAATGAATTTAAATAATTATTAAATGTTTTTTGATGTGTGGGTGGAAAGTTTTAATTACAAAAGAAGAAAAGAGTTTAAGAGGGAGACTAGAAAAACCCTAATGTTGTCATGCATGGGTTCTAACCTAAGGTCTAATTAGTTTGCATCTTAAAGAAGAGATAACTATTATCCTAAGGGAGCATGTTATAAGCACAAAGTAAAAGGAGACATTGTTTATGAAGAGTGTTCATGCATGGTGATCATGGCAAAAGTGACGACAAACTAAGTAATATCATGAAAGGCGTAAATGAAGTGCTTGGTGTATGGGAATTGAATCGGGTTATGATTAATCAAGGAGTGAACTTGGTTAATCTCGTGAGGGTGGGTGCTCCTACCCTCAACCATGAGACCCTTTGTGCATGGAAACACTTGGTATATGGACGAAAGTGGTTGATTCGGGTTACGGTTAACAAAGGGAAAAACTTGATTAACCTCGTGAGAATGGCCATGTCCAAGCTCAACTATGAGACCCTTTATGAAAAGCTTGCTACGGGGACCAAGGAGAGAGAGAATTTGCTTCAATACATGAAATAGAAATTAAAAGCCCATACAAGATGGCCACATGCATGTTCCTAGAAAGTGGGACTAGCGTGTTGCTAGTATTCTAAACGACCAATTGAAATAATCAATCAAATAGTTGTCACCTTAAGAAAGCCCAGGACCAAGCTATGAAATGTGTGCAAGTGTGCAATTGTAAGTGGATACCTGCTCATTGATGATGAGCCCAAGAGGAGGCCATGTGCTCTAATTTTGACAATTATGCATATTTAATCAATAATTAAAATGCGTAAAGAAATACAAATTCTAAGTTATAAAGAAATAAAATTGTAAGCTATTACAAACCATATGGGGATGGGGGGATGAGTTTATGAATGGGGATGAAAGCAATTAAAAGCTAATTATTATTACAACCAAATTGAATAAAAAGTCTCAAAATTAAGTTTTTGGTGTTTATGCTGACACGGGCCCTGTCCTGTGACACAGGCATCCATGTCAGGACCCTGTAATAATCCATGCATGTCTTTTTTTATCCCAGCTGAGCTGAAACGAACACCTGTGTCATAACCCTGTCCTGCCATTTTCTCAAGCTTTTAATCCTAGTAAGATTGACACGGGCACCCATGTCAAGACCCTCTCCTGCCATTTTGTCACATTTTTAATCCCAGTAAGATTGACACGGGTCGTGTCCTGTGACATGGGTACCCGTGACAAGACCCTGTCCTGCCATTTTGTCAAGTTTTCAACTCAGTTGGATTGACACGGTTCTTGTCCTGTGACACGGGCACCCGTGTCAAGACCCTGTCCTGCCATTTTGTCAACTTTTCAACTCTATTGGACTGACACGGGCTGTGTACTTTTACACGGGCACCCGTGTCAGCCCCCTGCCTTGCCTTTTGGTGAGTTTTCTCTTTGATATGTCCTGTTATATCTTTTGAACACAAAAGCAAATGATGTATGGATAAAGATATCACATTTTGAGAAAGTTTACCTCTCAAAGCGAAAACTGTAGAACATGTACTAATGTTTCTGGGTGCAAAGTAGTGATTGATCAAGCTCCCTTGAACCTTCTTGAAGTTACTCCAAACCTTTATATGTGCCACAAAGCTCCAAAATCTCTCCAACCCAGTCAAGTTGAAAAAATACAATTTTTTTTTGTGTTTTGGAAGGTGGTGATAATGGTATCACAAAAATTGTTTTTGGACAACTTCCATCTGATGTATGTGAAGTGTTTGGATAATTTGTTTAGGGGAAAACTTGCAATATTGTATATTGGGTTAAGGGTTTTTTTGTTTCTGTTTTCTTTTGGTTGCTGCTGGTTTTTTGTTGCTGTCCTTTTTTCTCCCCTTTTCTGTGTGTGTATATGGTTTTTTATAGTGAGACGAGGGTGGAAATTAAGGGGAAAAGTTGATAGGTATTGAACACTTTAGTTACTCTGATTTTTTTGCTTTTTATTAGTAGGAATGTTTTGCTTATTTTGTGTATGGACAACAGGTTTTAGACTGATATGCTTGGACTATTTTTGTGTATGTTTTAGAGTGGAGTGGGCAAGTTTATGGATTGGTATGCAGTAGGATGGACAACAACAGTTTTGGACAGTTTTGTGGGGCTGGTTGGTGCAGACTTTGGGCCTGTTTTAAACAAGGTTCTTGAAGATTGGCATGAAGAACTTTTAATATGAATATTGCATATTTCAGAATTAGGTTTTAGATGGATCTTGGTGTTTGTAAATTGGAACGAACAAAATTGAATGAGAAATGCTTGCAACCAATTGCATATTTGAACAATTTGAACTTGTAATGAGAAATTCTTGAATTGTAATAGACAAACATTTAACCAAGTGTTTCTCATCCCAAAATAAATGAAGTTTGAATTCTTTTCTCCACTATTTACTCTAACCTTTTCATGATTTCAAGTGGTCATGGTATGAATCCCAAAATAATTTCAAGATAATCCATAGTGACTTGAATCTTGATTAGAGTAACTTGTGATATAAGTAATTGGTGACTTGTAAACCAAAGGAAATTGTATGAAATACCAATTTCCCTTATTTCCAATTTGCAATTCAAATCCATGTTTTCTTTCTCTTTCCATTTCGAATCTTCACGACAAATTCAAACCACTTTGAAAATGATAGATGCCATCTTATTTCAAAATTTAGTCCCTCAAGAAACTCCTCAAAGAAAACTTTAACCCATATGAGAAGAATTCCTTGGTTTCACCCCTTAAATCTCTTAATAACCAATTGACTTGTAGAAGGAGATAAGGCTCAATGTAACCTTAACGTAAAATCCTAGTTTCCTTAAAATTCAAATGCTGAACATTACAAGCTCAAATAAAAAACCCTAATCCACTAAGTCTCAGTTTAAAGAACTAAAGCCACTGCTTTTGAAGTAACTTGAGAAAACCACCAAAATCCTAATTCAGACTTTAGTGCTTGAAGAACTAGAAGAACCAAAAAGAAATAGACTTTATTGAATATATACATCTCAAAACACTGTGAAACGCTAATATTGCACAACCACTAATCTCTTGACCTCAGGTACCTTTATTCAATGAAATGCATGATATGAAAATAAACTAGTGAAGATGATGTAGATGAAATTTGAGGTATAAGCCAGACAAAAGTAAAAGGTAGAACAAATTTGGGGTATGACACCGTTGCTTGTGGAAGGTTCTGATCCTGAATCTCAGTGGGGTATGGTAATTGATGGAGCTGGGAATGCTAATGGGAAAGGAATTGGTGTTGTGATTATCACTCCTCATGGATCTCATATTCCTTTTACTGAAAGATTGGCATTTGATTGTACCAATAACATGGCAGAGTATGAAGCTTGTATCAGTGGACTCGAGGAGGCAATAAATCTCATTATCAGAATTCTAGATGTATATGGTGATTCACCTTTGGTAAATAATCAGATTATAAGAGAATGGGATACTCGTCACTCTGGCTTAATAAAGTTGAATTCAATCATATTCCCACAGAAGAAAATCAGATGGCAGATGCTTTGGCCACTCTGGCTTCTATATATCAAGTGAATACTTGGGACGACGTGCCTCATATCAAAGTGCAACGTCTGAATATACCCGCTCATGTGTTTGCAGAAGAGGAAATTCCAAACGAAAAACCTTGGTATTATGATATCAAGCATTTTCTCTAGACTCAAGAATATCCGACTGGTGCGTCAAATAAAGATAGAAAGACATTGAGAAGGTTGGTAGGCATCTTTTTCCTCAATGAAGTTGTGCTATAAAAAAGAAATTATGACATGGTCTAGCTCAGATGTGTGGATAGACACAAAGCGGACATGTTGATGCATGAAATCCATTAAGGTTCCTTTGGTACTGTTGTACCCCAAAATTTGCCCTCTCATTTCCCAAGATTTTTCTCACAAAATTCCTACTGGGTCAAGGTTGCACAAGTACAATTGGATCATATTGATTTTTCAAGCACCAAGTCAAAGAGGAAAGTATTGAAAGAGCAAAACAAATAAATTTGATTTTTTGCCAAAATTGAAGAAAAACAAGTTTGCTTCGATTCATGCTTAGCTTCGATTGAACTCTCTCTTGCATGCTAGCTTCGACTAGGCTTTGTTTCCCTTTGAAACAACTTCCTTCGATTCAGAAGGAAGGGGCCTCCTTTTGGTTTCCTTCGATTTAGAAGGTAGTAGCTTCATGCTGGCTTCTTTCAATTCAGAAGACAATGAACTTCTGAAAGCGTCCTTCGATTCAGAAGGCAATGACCTTCTAAAAGATTTCTCTTGATTCACAAAGCATGGACCTCCCGCAGGCATCTTTCGTTTGGGCATGTGGCCCTCTTTTATGCAAGCTTTGGGTTACATCCTTTGTTTGGCCATATGACCTCTTGCAGGAAAATTTTGATTGGACATAGATTATCTTGTCACAAAGCTTCGATTACACCGATGACCCCTTACAAGCTGGATTTTGGTGCACATGGCAATGGCCTCCTACAACTTTCCTTCGATTTAGAAGGCGATGGCTTCCTACTAGCGCCCTTCGATTCAGAAGAAAAATGCCTTCTCTACAATTGCCTTCAAATTCACAAGGCAGGAACTTCCTTGATGGAAGCAAGCACAAGGAAATGGCCTCATGCAGCTTTCCTCCGAATCAGAAGCCAATGGATTTCTGAAAGGTTTCCTTTAATTCATAAGGTAGAGACCTCCTGCATGCATGTTTCGATTCTACCCTTGAAAACCTTCAACACACATAGTTTCTGCATTATGACATACTTGGGTGTCCCATTTTAAGGACATGCATTGACATACATGGGTGCACCTTTCAAAATATACACACCTGGCACATTTTAAGGACATACACATGGTCCATTCGAAGGACATACATTTTCCCCATTCTAAGGACATGTATTGATGGATTTAAAGGGGCATACATGGGTGTTCCATTCTGTGATACGATGGGAGAACTGACTTGAGGTTTGCGTTTGTATTCGCAAATGTTGCGGTTAGCAAGAGTCGCCACCGACTTTTTATTTTATCCTAAGGAAAGGTTAAAAAGCACAGCAAAAACCTTTTGAGATGTTTTCTTGGGTTCGGGGAGTAGATTATAGAAAGGGAAGGTATTAGCACCCTTTCTATCCATGGTTATCCATGGGCTCTTAGTTACTTGCTTAGATCACTTGCCTTTTGTTTTCAATTGTTTGAAATAGTGCTTGAGTGTGTGGGTTTGAAAATATTTTGAAAATGTTTTGAAAAAGATGCCAATGTGGTGGCAACCTTTGTAATGATCCATGTGGGGATGTATACAAAGATGTATGTCTTTTTTAAAAAGGTTTTCATTTGTTTTTGAAAGTTGTTTTGAAAGTGTAGTGTTGTGTGGTTTTGAAATTAGGCAAGTGTTTTGTTTTGATTCAAGTAACTAAGAGGTTATCTACTCCTAAATTTCTCAAAAGATTATTGCTATACTTTAACCCTTTTAACAAGTTTGTACCACCATTGTATTTGGTGGGCAACCTTGTGTTAGGATGTGAAAGGGACAGGCGCGGGTCATCGTTTAGACCATAATTGTAACGACGTTAAATGTCTTTGGGCAATTTCTCTAAGGGACTTGATCATTTGTTTTGTTTATTTTGAGAAGTTTTATCGAGGGACTATGATCATTCAAACTGTTTGATTTGCCCAAAGATGTTCAACATACAATATGGCCCATTTATTTGAAGGCAACAAGTGGAATACCCTAGGGGGTGCAAGTGTGATTTGTGTGTTCATTTTCATGCTTGCTTATCTTGTATTAGGTCAAACTATTTTTTTTATCGTATTTCGCATACAAACCCTAATCCTAGCATGTTATTATTAGAAAGCAATAAAGTGCGAAATTAAAATTACTAAGCTATTACACAACCAAATATGGGAAGGGGGGTACAAATGTTCAAATGGGGATATTTGACAAGAATTAAAATCTAAATTATTACAACAATTGGATATTTTGCAATGCATAATTAAATGTAAATTAAATAAATATGTGAAATGCAAAAAGGAAGTTTTTATGTGTATGAGAAAATATTATTTATGTAAAAGGGAAAAGAAAATAAAAATGTATTTATTTTTTAGTATTTTGAACTTAGGGTGGAAAACCCTAATTTTTAAATAAAAGGTATTATTATCTAATTTAATTCTACTATTTATTTATTATTTATAAAAAATAACATAAAATGAAGTGTATTGTGAAAAAGGTATTTTTTGTATCAAATATTAAATAAAATGAAAAAAATCAAATATTTTTATATTTTTGTCTTAAATATATTAATAATCATATATATATATATTTATATTAAACCCTAAATATGTATTATACAAAAATAAATATTTATTTAATATTTTAATAAAATAAATAAAAGAGTATTTTTTGTGTGAAATATTTTCGGAAAGTAAATAAAAATAAAAAGTGTATTTACATTATTTTTATATTTATTCTAATAATCAAATATATATATTTATGTACAAACTAAACAAATAAACAAATAAATATGCAATAAATGCAAAAAATAATGAAAAAAATATTTTTAATTTTCTAATGGCATGAGAAAAAATAAATAAAGTCAGCAAAAAAGGAAAAAGTCAAAAATGTCAAAAAATGAATAAATGGGCTCAGGGGGGTGTAAACATGAAAATGGGGTGTGAAAAGAACACAAATCCAGGCCCAGCCCAGACTACTCCTTCTTCAACCTCTGTACAGCCTTCTTCAAGCTACAACACGCGTTTTTTATCTCTGGATTCCTGGCTTTTTAGCAAAAACTCATAACATGAAAAATGTAGAGCATGAAGAGACGGTTTCAACCATATAAAGAACATGCCCTATCTCTCTAAGATGAGGGAGAATTTCTCTCCCCCTCTTTCCTGACCTAATTTTTCTACCATTTTCAGAGCTCAAATTCTCTCTACTCAGGCAAAAGAAATGAAAAGTAAAGCTATGTACATGTTCAGGGCTATGAGTAGGACCTTGTTTCTTCACAAACTTAAGACTAAAGATGCCTAATAAGAGAGATACGAATTCAAACTTTTACCTGTGCAGTTGAACTTCTATGTGGAGAATGAGAGACTCTCAGTGCAATGTAATGATTGGAAAAGCTTCCTTGAGGTCCAGGGATGCTTTTTCAATGCTCACTTTGTCTTGAACCTTCTTGTATCAAGCTATAGAACTTCACCTGCAAGTCAAAGATGTGAAAATGGTGGAAGTGGTTAGAGCAACTACAGATCGTGCCTTAGCTTCTGGATAGCTTGCATATGTTGTAAGGAAGGTAGAGGAACAGGTTTGGACAGAAATGCTTGAAGGGAATGAGAGATTGCACTCAAACTGCAGGGGCACCCCTGTTTGTGCAGTTTGAGGGTGATTCTGAGATGGAGAGGGTTTGAAAGGGAAATGGCTCGTGCAAAAGCTTGAATGTGGTCTATGGAATGTGTTTGATATCTTTTGTGTTGTGTTCTTTTGCTGATATGAGAGATAGCATATGTTATGGACCTTTCTTCACACTTAAGCTACCAAGAGCAAATTGGTGTTCTAGGTCAGTATAGGACCCCCTAATGTGCTGCATCAACTCCTCTTGATCAGTGTGTTATGCCCATAATCTTGTGCTAAGCAGATCTTCTATGTACTTGTTGGATTACAAACTTGACATAAAGCTAAACTTTTCAAAAATGGAAATTCCACTTTATCTAGTTTAGGATTAAACCATTATGCAATGTTAGAACACAAAGAACATGACCTTAACACATTGAATATGCATTAAATTATTGAGTATGGATTGGTTCAAGGACCTGTAATTAAGCATAAAGCAAACTGAATTCAAATTTGCAAGTTTGTGAACATGTCTTAATGAAGAACAAAAGTGAATTTTTGCCAACTTGTGAAATTCGAATCTCTCAAGTTATGAGGTTGTTTGATGAGTTCTTGGACATTTTGGAAAGCTTGGAATGTGTACTACAATCCATCTTTGAAATGCAAATCAAAATTCCAAGTGGAAGGGTATGAAAAGTGGCCTTGAAGTAGGGTAGAAAACCTTGTCAAAATAGGTCAAATTTCACTAAGTTAAATGATGGTTTAGTGCCCTTATTCAAAAAATTATAACTTGAGATACAAGCTTCAAATGAGAAAACTTTGTGAATCAAAGTTGTAGATTATGCAACAAGCTACAACTTTCATGTTTTGACTTTTGTTTGAATCCAAATGGATCATGGTGAAAAGATGGGGCAAAGTTGGGAAAAATTAGGGTTTTTCATAACTTAGAAAAATTCTAAGTTATGAAAAATTCCATTTTCAAACCCTAATTTGCATTTTGTGATTTCTTGGTGAACAAGTTTCATGATTTGGCATGTTTTGATGAAAAATGAATCTTGACTCTTGATTTTGACCAAAAAAGTCAAAGTTTGACTTTTCAGTATACAGTCAAAATTGATCAATTGACTGGGAAATTCAACTATCAATCTTGTGTACTTGGGATCTTTTGAGCTTGATGAACATGTCAAGATAATTCCATGGGGTCCTTGAGTCCATAGGTGAACTTGGTTTGCCATTGGCTAGGTCAAACAGTCAAAAATTGCCTTTGTGCAGTCAAAACCCTAAAAATGACCATTTTGCCCTTTTGATGATCTGATCAAATTTCTTGTGGAATTGTGATCCAAATTTGATCAAATGGTCCATGTGAGTTCATAATGTTGATGTGGATCAAATTTCATGAGGTTTGACTGTCAATTGGCCACAGTTGACTTTTTCCCCAATACAGCTGATTTCTAGGTCAACTGTCCAATTGACTGGGTAAAACTTGGAGTCAAGACTTGAAACTTGGTATAGGTAAACTTGGGAGTCCAACATGAAGCATGAAAGTCATCTTAGGCATTTTAGGTCAAAACATCTTTGTGCAAGCACAAACCCTAATTTGAGTCCACAGTGCAAGGAGAAGTCTTGAGCAGAGGAAACCCTAACTGGATCTTGATCTTCAAAGGTCTTGTGATGAGAAAATGTTGAGGAAATGGGAGGGCAAATTTTGGGGTACAACAGTTGCCCCTGTTCAATCTTCTTGGACCTGAAGAGTTAGATTGGCAAGTTTGCCTTTCGTGACTCGAGGGTAAAAGGAGATTGGACACTAGAGTGCCCGGAAATTTGCACTCGCATGCTGGAGTCTCAACAACGTGGTGTCGGGAATGGGCTTATAGATGCCATTTGGAGAGATGGTGGATAGGGAGATGGGCTTTGTAGATGCCATCCGGAGAAGTGACAGAACTTTGTCGGGAATGGGCTTATAGATGCCATTTGGAAGTGTTGATCGCATAAGGGGTTCCTTAGCGAGAGCTTGTGTATTTAAGAAAGACAGATGTTTTCCTGGCTTGTTACAGGTGTTTGATCTTCAGTCTTCTGATGCAGATATGCCCTGGCTAGATACAGGTATTGAATCTACAATTGGTTGCTCAGATGTGCCCTGGCTGGATACAGGAGTCGAATCCGGAAATAGTCGTCAAATAGATGTGCCCTGGCTGGATACAGGAATCGAATCTTCGAACTCTTCAGACGGGCCCTGGCTAGATACAGGAGTCGAGTCTGGAAATGTGGTCAACAGATATGCCCTGGCTGGATACAGGAATCGAATCTGGAAATGTTGTAGTTGATAGATGCGCCCTGGCTGGATACAAGAATCGAATCTTCGAACTCTTCAGACGTGCCCTGGCTAGATACAGGAGTCGAGTCTGGAAACTGGTCACTCTCAGATGTGCCCTGGCTAGATACAGGTATCGAATCTGGAATTGTGACAGTTGAAGGTAGTCGTTTTTGAGATTGTCTTTTTCCTGAAAAGGCAAAGACGTAAGTTGTATGCAATGTCATGATGTATGATATGCATGATGTCATGATGTTCAACATTTGATGTTGTATGTGTTTCATCATGTATGTAAGCAAGATGTATGAAAATGCGAAATGTTTATGAGTGTAATTTCATCTTAGGAAAATAAATCCTTGACGAATGGCCGGGAAGCTGCTTTGCGGAAGAGATACTCGGCCGAAGTTTTGATGAGAGGCCTGCTGAGGACTTTAATGATGGATTCCGCTGAGGATAATGATGATAAACTCCGCTGGGGAACTCCAAAGATAAACTCTGCTTGGGAATACCAAAGATAGACTTCGCTGGGGTTTGAAGGAACTTTTGCCGAAAACGGTCTTTCGTGGCTTTTAGCTGAGGATAACCCAGTTATAAGTCCTTGTGAGGAAATAACTCTAAATAAAACTCGGGAGAGACGTTCGTACTTCGCCGGGGATAAGCTCGCAGGATCTACTGGGGATGAGCTTTTAAGACCTGCCGGGGAATGTTGTGCCTTTTTCAGGATCGACGGGGAATCGACTCTTGCTTGGGGAAAGTGCTGCTGAACCTTGTTTTACTCCGCGGGGAGTTAAGATGATTTGGCCACATTTTCAGTTGAACCTACCTTGGTGCTTTGGTGGACAAAACAACTAGACTGCATTAGACAACTCCACATTGCCCCTGTCTTTGATGTCACTTGTAATTAATCTCCTTTCTCATATGCAAACATTTATGAATCAGCAATTTAATGTCAAATGCATATATCAAAAATGAACATTGGACGTTCTTCGCAAGACAAAACAAAAAAAGAAAAACAATGGCAATTTGTATGGACAAGTGAATTTGTATTGATTTAAACTTTGCCTGTGAATAAGCGTTTTTTGTACAAGAGGCTGATATCTTAGTAAGAGGACATCGCCAAAAAGTATAGACTTTACAATTTGAAAAAGAAAACAAAACAGCTATGTGCACAATCCCACTGGGTTCCAACTCTGCTATTGCCTTTATGTCTTCGGATGTCTCATCGCTTTGCTGCTTAGTTGAAGATGAAGCCGATTGGTCAATGCCGAAATCTGGAGCCAGATAGTTGATGCCGAATTCCGGACGCGAAGTGATCCAATGAGACATAGTGTTACGCTTTTATCCCTAACTTTTGCCTGGACCTCCCTTTCGGGTTTTCAGTCCACCGGGATACCCTTTTTTGCCCAAGCCGCCCTTTCAGGTTTTCGACTTGCCGGGTGTACAGATTTTTTTCATTTCATCCCTTATTTTTGCCCGAACCCTTTTGGTTCGCCGGGAAGCCCTTATTTTTGTCTAGGTATGTCAACCTAGCGGGTCTTTTATTTATGCGTAGTATTTTTTCACTATGTCTGCATTGGCGGGGTGAGGAAGGTCGTCACCATCCATGGTGGTTAGGATCATGGCTCCTCCTGAGAACACCCGCTTAACCACAAATGGCCCTTCGTAAGTAGGGGTCCATTTGCCCCTGGGATCACTTTGAGGAAGGATGATGCGTTTGATTACCAGGTCCCCCACTTGATACTCCTGCGGTCTGACTTTCTTGTTAAATGCCCTGATCATCCGTTTCTGATACGTTTGACCATGACAGATAGCAGTGAGCCTCTTTTCGTCAATCAGATTTAATTGATCAAGTCGAGTCTGGATCCAATCATCTTCATTCAAGTCTGCATCCTTCATTATCCGGAGAGAGGGTATCTGGATTTCGATCGGCAAGACTGCCTCCATGCCGTAGACCAAGGAGAAAGGAGTTGCCCCGGTTGACGTCCTTGCTGAGGTGCGGTACCCATGAAGAGCGAACGGTAACATCTCGTGCCAATCTTTATAGGTCACTGTCATCTTCTGCACAATTTTCTTGATATTTTTATTGGCTGCCTCTACAGCCCCATTCATCTTCGGCCGGTAGGGAGAAGAATTGTGGTGCTGTATCTTGAATTGTTCACAGAGTTCAGTGATCATTTTGTTATTGAGATTGGTACCGTTGTCCGTAATGATTCTTTCCGGGACTCCGTACCGACAGATCAGATTATGCCGGATGAAACGCGCCACGACGCTCTTGGTTACTGTGGCATAGGAAGCTGCCTCGACCCATTTCGTGAAGTAATCGATCGCCACCAAGATGAAGCGATGCCCATTGGATGCCGTTGGTCGGATCTCACCGATCATATCGATGCCCCACATTGCGAAAGGCCAAGGTGCCGTTAGGACATTCAAAGGAACTGGAGGGATATGCACCTTGTCAGCATAGATCTGGCACTTATGACAAGTTCGGGAGTGCTGGTAACAATCGGCTTCCATTGTGGACCAGAAATATCCTGCCCGAAGGATTTTCTTAGCCATGGTGTGTCCACTGGAATGGGTTCCAAATGTACCTTCATGCAGTTCCATCATGATTTTCTCCGCTTCAGCCTTATCCACACAACGTAGCAGGGTTGAATCATGATTTCGTTTGTAGAGAATGCCGTTGCTGAGGAAGAATTTTGCAGCAAACCTCCTCATGAACTTCTTATCATTGACAGATGCACCTTCAGGGTATTCCTGAGCTTCCAAGTACCTCTTCACCTCGTGATACCAGGGTTTTTCAGTTACTTTCTCAGCCTCGAGCTCACAGCAGTATGCCGGTTCATCCAACTTCCAGATTATGATTCGGGGAGCCTCATTGTCCCATTTAACTTTGAACATTGAAGACATCGTGGCTAGTGCGTCCGCTAGCTGATTCTCCTCTCTGGGGAAATGCTCAAAAGTTATCTCTTCAAAGTGAGGGAGCAAGGTCGACACATACTCCTTGTAAGGAATAAGATTCGGGTGTTTCGTATCCCACTCGCCTTTGATCTGATTGATCACGAGAGCAGAATCTCCGAAGACACTTAGAAACTTGATCCTCAAATCGATTGCAGCTTGTAAACCCATGATACATGCCTCATATTCTGCCATATTGTTGGTACAACTGAAACATAATCGGGCGGTGAGGGGAGTATGAGTTCCCTCGGGAGATATGATTACAGCGCCGACGCCGTTACCCAAAGCATTGGAGGCTCCATCAAAATGCATAGACCATCGGGACCCTTCCTCAGGTCCTTCATCCGGTCCAGGTACTTCACAGTCAGTTACCACCATGATGTCTTCGTCCGGAAAATCAAAGTTCAATGATTGGTAATCGTCCACAGGTTGGTGTGCCAAATGATCAGCCAGTACACTTCCCTTTATTGCTTTCTGAGTTGTATACTGGATGTCATATTCTGTTAAGATCATTTGCCATCTCGCTATTCTCCCAGACAGGGCGGGCTTTTCAAATATATACTTGATGGGATCCATCTTTGAAATCAATAAAGTAGTGTGAGTCAGCATATACTGTCTCAGCCGGCGAGCAGCCCATACAAGAGCGCAGCAAGTTTTCTCAAGCAGTGAGTAACGAGACTCACAGTCGGTAAACTTTTTGCTCAAGTAATAAATAGCGTGCTCTTTTCGGCCAGACTCGTCATGCTGCCCCAGCACACACCCCATTGAATTATCAAGCACTGTCAAGTATAGTATCAGAGGTCTTCCTTCCACCGGTGGCATAAGAATGGGTGGCTCTTGGAGATATTCCTTTATTCTTTCAAAGGCGGCCTGACACTCATCATTCCATCGTACCACTTGATCTTTCTTCAGTAATTTGAAGATTGGCTCACAAGTAGCAGTCAGATGTGAGATGAATCGGGCAATGTAATTCAGTCGTCCTAGGAAACCTCTGACTTCTTTCTCTGTTTTTGGAGTCGGCATCTCTTGTATGGCTTTTACCTTGGCAGGGTCCACCTGAATACCTTTATCACTTACGATGAAACCTAGCAATTTTCCGGATCTTACCCCAAAGGTGCATTTGTTGGGATTCAATCTCAGCTTATACAACTTGAGTCGGTCAAACAACTTCCTCAGATGGTCAAGGTGCTCCTCCTCAGTTTGAGACCTTGCAATCATGTCATCAACGTATACCTCAATTTCATGATGGATCATATCATGAAATAAAGCAACCATGGCACGCTGATAGGTTGCCCCAGCATTTTTCAATCCGAATGGCATGACCTTATAACAGAAGGTCCCCCACTGAGTTACAAATGTAGTCTTCTCCATATCTTCAGGAGCCATCTTGATCTGATTATACCCTGAGAAGCCATCCATGAAGGAGAACACCCTGTGTTGAGCTGTATTATCAACAAGGACATCGATGTGAGGTAGGGGGAAATCATCCTTGGGGCTGGCCCTGTTCAGATCCCTGTAGTCGACACACATTCTGACTTTACCGTCCTTCTTCGGCACTGGCACAACATTGGCAACCCACTGAGGGTAAGAAGTTACTGCAAGGAAACCCGCATCAAACTGCTTCATCACCTCAGCTTTAATCTTCTCAGACATCTCTGGACGCATTCGTCGAACTTTTTGCTTTACTGGAGGGCAATCTTCCTTGGTTGGCAGATGGTGAACTACAATGTCGGCATCCAAACCGGGCATATCTTCATAGGACCAAGCAAAGATCTCCATGTAGTCTTGTAGCATCTGGATCAATCGTTGCTTCACGCTGAGCTCTAGATCGGCACCAATCTTGACCTCTTTCCTATCTGTCTCAGTACCCAAGTTAATTGTCTCCACAGGCTCTTCATGTGGTTGAATAGCCCTCTCTTCCTGTAGTAGCAGTCTTGCGAGTTCACCAGGCACTTCGCAATCATCTTCACCTTCGTCTTCGGCCAAGTTGATCGGATTGTCGAAGTCATAACTGGCGGTAGCAGAGCTGTTGCCAGTGAGATCCAGAGTGGATTGAAACCTGTATAAGTGAGTGTGTGTAAATATAGCTGTTTTGCAATATGTATAACACAGAAAGAAAAGGAGCACAAGATTTGAAATGCAACAAACGTCCAATGTTTTGATTGATGATATATGAAAATGTCATACAAAAAGCCCTCACAAATGGAGCTACGATGCCCCGGGCAGGACACCGAGCCAACAGAGTTTTAACATATTGTTTGTTACAAATTTGAAAATCAAAAGAAATCAATTACTGCGTGACAAATGTGATAGGGGTAAAATCCTTTGCTGTCCAGTTGCTTGGTCCGTCGCTGGCAGTCGGGTAGATCCAATTATCAAACTCAGCTTCCTCCACATCCTCCTCGATAGCATTCACCCTTGAGCTGGAAATAAACACCGGAGCCTTTCCAATCTTCTCTTTGCGTACTGCCTTCTGAGCCTCTGCAGTAAAGCCTAGCCCGAACTTGTCGTTCTTCTGAGTGAAGTCAGGAAGCTGACCCCAGTGTGCACCATTGCCTTTCTGAACCACAGCCCGGGCATCCCTTAGGGAAACCATCTTCAGGGAATCATTCTCTTCGGCCATTGTCTCCGCAGCTGCTGAAATTGGATGTACCTCCTCGAAATGTTGGAAGGGAGTTTCAATAAATTCTCCGTCCATCTCGATGTACCTGAAGGAATTCAAATGGCTCACCATATACTCCTCTTCTCCTTGCACAGTGACAATTTTCCCCCTGACGGGATACTTCAGCTTTTGGTGCAAGGTGGAGGTCACTGCCCCAGCTTTGTGGATCCAAGGTCGACCCAACAGACAGGAGTACGATGGACGTATATCCATCACGTAAAAGGTAGAGTCAAACACTTGAGAGCCCACACGAATAGGGATGTTAACCTCTCCATGAACCATCCTCTTGGAACCGTCAAAGGCTCTGACGATGATATTGCTGGGTTTCAACTCCAGGCCCTCATAATCCAGACGATCTAAAGCCTTTTTCGGAAGAACATTCAAAGAAGAACCAGTGTCCACCAATACATGTGCCAGAGTAGTGCCCCTGCATTCAATAGAGACATGCAGGGCATCATTGTGGTCTCTCCCTTTTGCGGTTAGGTCAGCATCTGAAAAGCCCCAAGCCGTTGTCCGCCGTCAGATTTGCTATGCAGTCAGTGAACTGGACTGCAGACGTCTCTTGCGGCACATGGGCCGTCTTGAGAAATGAGATTAATGCCTTAGCGTGGGCCTCGGAACATAGTAATAAGGAAAGCAGGGAGATCTTGGAGGGTGTATGCCCCAACTGCTCGACAAAATCACTTTTCTTTATTATTTTCAGAATCTCCTCCATTTCTTGTCGGGAGGCCTCAGCATTCACGGGTATTGGTGCCTCCATCCGGGCAGGCTCTTCTTCAATCCCTTTGCCCCGAGCATTTGATGACTCGGCAGCAGGGGACACAATTTGGTCAGCAACAGGACTTGGTAAACTTGCAGGTTTTATGAGGAGGGGTTTTCGAATAGCAGGCGGCGCAATGTCAGGCGAGAAGAGCCTGCCACTGCGGGTGACTTTAGCTGGGCCGGTGATATCGCAGATACTGGCACTAGCATCAAATTCTTGCTTGATTCCATTTACATATACGTCTGCCCCATAATGCCAGGGGACAGCTTTATCAGACACGTAGGAGAGGGGTCCTGGAACAGTAATGATCACAGGCGCAACTGTCAAGATTTGAATAGGCTTCTTTGGGGGAGCCTTGATTGGATTTTTGAAGATGGTAATCACGGAAACTTCTTTCATCGGAACCAATTGAACAGCAGTCTTTTTGAATAGAATCTCCTTGCTATCCATTAGGCCTTGGATGCCTAACCTTAGCAAGGGACAATCAGATAGGGAAATAGCACAGAATGGGCAACCTTCGCCGCAACCCGGAAATAAACCGGCCCGCAGTAGGTTCTTCTTAACAGTCTTCAAAGGGGTAACAACTTCATCTACCGAAACAGCGTACACTTCTTCCTCAATGGCATTTACCCTATGCTGGGGCATAGGAGCCGTTACAACATTCGGTCTTTCCGGCGCTTCAAACTGAATTTCTTTCGCGTCGATCAGATCTAGCACTTTGTTTCTCAAGGCCCAGCAATCATCAGTAGTGTGCCCGGGACTATCAGAATGATAAGCACACCGGGCATTTGGGTTGTATTTAGGAGACGCAGTGTTGACGACTTTAGGAGCTTCTTTGAGGGTCACCAGGTTGGTGGATAACAGTTGGGGTAAAATTTGAGATAATGTCATACTCAATCGGGTATACTGCCTCTTGGGCCTTTCACTTCTCTGTTGATTGTACTGCTGAGGAGCAGCAACAGGTTTGGAGATGACCAAAGCATTGACGGCTTGGCGACTTTCGGGCTTGACTTGTCTTCTAGGGCCATAGACGGCGCTTGCTTCTTTCTTAAATGGCCTCTTCTCAGCACTTGTAGAGGCGGCCTTCTGTATCTTGCCTGACCTGATGCCAGCTTCAATTCTTTCTCCTGTTAATATCAAATCTGTAAATCCAGCGGAGGAGTTACCAACCAAATGATTGAAAAACGGACCAGACAACGTTCCCAAAAACATATCAACCAGCTCTCGATCAGTTAATGGAGGCTGCACCCTGCCAGCCAAATCTCTCCATTTTTGAGCGTACTCTTTGAACCCTTCACCCATCCCTAGAGACATACCCTGAAGTTGGGTACGCGTAGGAGCGAGATCAGAATTGTATTGGTATTGTCTGTAAAATGCAGTTGCCAAATCTTCCCAGTGCCGGATGCTAGTTCCGTCCAATTGGTAGAACCATTCAAGTTGTGACCCCGAGAGGCTGTCTTGGAAGAAGTGAATCCAGAGGTTCTTATCCGCCGTGTAAGGTTGGATTTTCCTTACATACGACCTCAGATGCAGCTTTGGGCAGGAGACCCCATCATACTTGGCGAAGGCAGGCGCCTTAAACTTGTGTGGAATTACTACTCCGGAAGATAATCCCAAATCTCCGAAATCCAGTCCCGGCACGTTCTGAATTTCCATAGCGCTCAAGCGGTCCTCCAATTGTTTGTATCTGTCAGCAGCAGGTGGGTATTGTTCATCGTTATAGTCCGTCTCGTTGTCGGAGACTGCGGGACTAGGAGCTCCTCCCCCCTGGGGACTATTTTTCTCAGCAGAAGAAGTGGTTGGATCAGCCTCATTGTGGAGTGTGTTCCCAAATCTGCGTCCGGTGTTGAACAATGCAGTCCTCTTTTTCTTCTTCTTCTTCATGAGTAGAGTCTTCAACTCTTGCTGACCTTGGGCTAGGCTTAGGACCATCTCTTGAAACTGTGCACTTTGGGCCTGAAGGGCTTTGATTGCTTTCTCACTGGAGGACTCTGGATTCATGATGACTGTGCAAAATAAACAGCGAAGGAGATTAAGCAACCTGTGAAATAGGGTACCTGCTATGCATATGGTGTAATGGAATGCGTATGTTTTATGTTTTCAAAGACAAACAAGATTCAACTTTGTAGACAAAAAGGGAAACACACTTCATTAGATTAAAATTTTTCAATTGTTCAACAATTTGCCCTTAGGCATTACAGGAACGAAAAATACGGAAAAGGAAATAAAACTACAAAAGGAAATAATCAAAGCTCATCAATGCTCCCATGGCCTCCTCCTCTCAGTGCTGATGTAGTTGTTCAGGACACGTTCTTCCTCCAATTGCTTAGTCAGCCTTTGGATCTTCCTTTCCTGCTCGTTGAACTTCTCCCGATAGAAATCCCGTTCTTCCTTTAGTTGTGCCCAAGATCTCTTCATTGTATCAAAATCAGTGGGTATCTGAGGAGGGAGGACAGTTGGAGGAACCCCATCTTCATTGGGAGATTCCAGGATGATTGGTCTGACGGCTTCGTATGGCATACCCAACTTCTGAGCACGGATGCGGACCCATTTGCAATAGGGTTCCAATGGCAGAGAAGTCTTTGGTCCTAACTCATGTGGGTCAGCTTTGTGAATTCTGTCCCAAGCTCTAATGAATCCCTGGCGTAGTTTGTCACTGTCTGCCTGAAACTCAAAATGGAAGTGAGGAACCAGCATCTCATGAGGCCCATCTCCTCTGGCTCTTCCAAACTGACGGAGAGCTAAACACGGATTGTAAGAGATTCCTCCTTGGATACCAATCAACGGGACATTAGGGTATTCTCCGCAACGGTCGATAACAGCTACCTCATTCAAACCTCTGAGGGTCCAAGTGATATCCTTATCTGTGAGAGACATTAACCTCCGAGCCCAACCTTTTCCTTCTTCATTCTTCAGCACGGACTTAGGAAGGTGCGAAATAAACCACCTTACTAGCAAAGGAGCACAACACCACGGAGTCCCCCGTTTTCGAGCAGTACGAGCATAGAGTTGTTGTAGAATGTCACCCAAGAGAGTGGGTACCGGATTCCGAGACATGAAGATTCTTATGACATGGATACTGATAAAGGTGTCAGGGTTGGGAAACAATACCAGACCATAGATCAAAAGAGCCAGAATATCCTCATATGCCTTGAAGTCCAAGTCATTCCAGAAATCATTAGCCTTGCCAACCAAAAATTTGACCAAGAAGCCCTTGATCCCATTTCTAGTTTCCCAATTGGACAACACCTCTTCTTTGGTCAAGGGGAGAATTGCAGCAATCTCTTCAGGTCTAGGAGTCTTTTCCAAACCAGTGAAAGGAGTTTGTTCCAAGACAGGAATCCCAAGCAAATAAGATAATTCTTCCAGGGTAGGAACCAGCTGGAAGTCTTGAAAGGTGAAACAGTGATGCAGAGGGTCATAAAACTGGGTCAGAACACTTATCAATTGTTGGTCCCATTTTGCAGTGATCAAGCCAAGGAGGGAACCATGTCTGTTGATGAAAGAGGTAGTGTTTGGAATCCTTTCAACCAGATCTTTGAGTAAAACTGGTGGTTGAACAAAGTTGAGCCGGACAGTATTTCTACGCACGGGCATCATAATGTCCTACAAAACAGAGCAAAGGTGAAACCTTTTTGTCTTTGAAATGGGTTAGCCTTTTACACAGGATGCATGCAATGGTATGATGGAATGATGCTATGATGAAACACACCGCAAATATTCACATAGACAGGTAAGGCACACAAGTCACACAAGATACCCTTAGGTTTCAGGCCAGCATGAGTTTCAGGTATTACCCTCTCTTGGTTTCGTTGGTTAAAACCTGTCCTATCAAAAGTAACCGGGTTCTAGGGGATCTCAAATCATTGGCTACCCTCAATCGGTCATAACTCCAGCATCGCAATCTTTTCTCGCGGCCAGAACCATCTCGAGAGTTTAGCCTCAATGAGTGTAGCATACTGCTACTGTCCTAATAGCCAAGTTGGTCAATTTAGGGTTCTAAGGTTGGTTGGTGTTTAATGACCCCTTAGAAGACCTATATTCTCCCCGTTACAACACAAGGGATATAGGTACAGACTAAGATGCCACACCAACGTAGCCACTGCTTCACCCATGTCGGTCTACGCCGGACAGGTCCCTCACAGATTATGCTACCTAAAAAGGGTATTTCCCAGATCCGGGTTAGGATCTATGAAACTCCGATGCAAAGCCCATAAATATAAAAGCAAACAAAGCAAACAATTGAAAACAAAGGTGATCTAAACCCTAAGGTTACTCCACTTTTAAGTTTTCCCCAGCAGAGTCGCCAGTTCTGTGATACGGTGGGAGAACTGACTTGAGGTTTGCGTTTGTATTCGCAAATGTTGCGGTTAGCAAGAGTCGCCACCGACTTTTTATTTTATCCTAAGGAAAGGTTAAAAAGCACAACAAAAACCTTTTGAGATGTTTTCTTGGGTTCGGGGAGTAGATTATAGAAAGGGAAGGTATTAGCACCCTTTCTATCCATGGTTATCCATGGGCTCTTAGTTACTTGCTTAGATCACTTGCCTTTTGTTTTCAATTGTTTGAAATGGTGCTTGAGTGTGTGGGTTTGAAAATATTTTGAAAATGTTTTGAAAAAGATGCCAATGTGGTGGCAACCTTTGTAATGATCCATGTGGGGATGTATACAAAGATGTATGTCTTTTTTAAAAAGGTTTTCATTTGTTTTTGAAAGTTGTTTTGAAAGTGTAGTGTTGTGTGGTTTTGAAATTAGGCAAGTGTTTTGTTTTGATTCAAGTAACTAAGAGGTTATCTACTCCTAAATTTCTCAAAAGATTATTGCTATACTTTAACCCTTTTAACAAGTTTGTACCACCATTGTATTTGGTGGGCAACCTTGTGTTAGGATGTGAAAGGGACAGGCACGGGTCATCGTTTAGACCATAATTGTAACGACGTTAAATGTCTTTGGGCAATTTCTCTAAGGGACTTGATCATTTGTTTTGTTTATTTTGAGAAGTTTTATCGAGGGACTATGATCATTCAAACTGTTTGCTTTGCCCAAAGATGTTCAACATACAATATGGCCCATTTATTTGAAGGCAACAAGTGGAATACCCTAGGGGGTGCAAGTGTGATTTGTGTGTTCATTTTCATGCTTGCTTATCTTGTATTAGGTCAAACTATTTTTTTTATCGTATTTCGCATACAAACCCTAATCCTAGCATGTTATTATTAGAAAGCAATAAAGTGCGAAATTAAAATTACTAAGCTATTACACAACCAAATATGGGAAGGGGGGTACAAATGTTCAAATGGGGATATTTGACAAGAATTAAAATCTAAATTATTACAACAATTGGATATTTTGCAATGCATAATTAAATGTAAATTAAATAAATATGTGAAATGCAAAAAGGAAGTTTTTATGTGTATGAGAAAATATTATTTATGTAAAAGGGAAAAGAAAATAAAAATGTATTTATTTTTTAGTATTTTGAACTTAGGGTGGAAAACCCTAATTTTTAAATAAAAGGTATTATTATCTAATTTAATTCTACTATTTATTTATTATTTATAAAAAATAACATAAAATGAAGTGTATTGTGAAAAAGGTATTTTTTGTATCAAATATTAAATAAAATGAAAAAAATCAAATATTTTTATATTTTTGTCTTAAATATATTAATAATCATATATATATATTTATATTAAACCCTAAATATGTATTATACAAAAATAAATATTTATTTAATATTTTAATAAAATAAATAAAAGAGTATTTTTTGTGTGAAATATTTTCGGAAAGTAAATAAAAATAAAAAGTGTATTTACATTATTTTTATATTTATTCTAATAATCAAATATATATATTTATGTACAAACTAAACAAATAAACAAATAAATATGCAATAAATGCAAAAAATAATGAAAAAAATATTTTTAATTTTCTAATGGCATGAGAAAAAATAAATAAAGTCAGCAAAAAAGGAAAAAGTCAAAAATGTCAAAAAATGAATAAATGGGCTCAGGGGGGTGTAAACATGAAAATGGGGTGTGAAAAGAACACAAATCCAGGCCCAGCCCAGACTACTCCTTCTTCAACCTCTGTACAGCCTACTTCAAGCTACAACACGCGTTTTTTATCTCTGGATTCCTGGCTTTTTAGCAAAAACTCATAACATGAAAAATGTAGAGCATGAAGAGACGGTTTCAACCATATAAAGAACATGTCCTATCTCTCTAAGATGAGGGAGAATTTCTCTCCCCCTCTTTCCTGACCTAATTTTTCTACCATTTTCAGAGCTCAAATTCTCTCTACTCAGGCAAAAGAAATGAAAAGTAAAGCTATGTACATGTTCAGGGCTATGAGTAGGACCTTGTTTCTTCACAAACTTAAGACTAAAGATGCCTAATAAGAGAGATACGAATTCAAACTTTTACCTGTGCAGTTGAACTTCTATGTGGAGAATGAGAGACTCTCAGTGCAATGTAATGATTGGAAAAGCTTCCTTGAGGTCCAGGGATGCTTTTTCAATGCTCACTTTGTCTTGAACCTTCTTGTATCAAGCTATAGAACTTCACCTGCAAGTCAAAGATGTGAAAATGGTGGAAGTGGTTAGAGCAACTACAGATCGTGCCTTAGCTTCTGGATAGCTTGCATATGTTGTAAGGAAGGTAGAGGAACAGGTTTGGACAGAAATGCTTGAAGGGAATGAGAGATTGCACTCAAACTGCAGGGGCACCCCTGTTTGTGCAGTTTGAGGGTGATTCTGAGATGGAGAGGGTTTGAAAGGGAAATGGCTCGTGCAAAAGCTTGAATGTGGTCTATGGAATGTGTTTGATATCTTTTGTGTTGTGTTCTTTTGCTGATATGAGAGATAGCATATGTTATGGACCTTTCTTCACACTTAAGCTACCAAAAGCAAATTGGTGTTCTAGGTCAGTATAGGACCCCCTAATGTGCTGCATCAACTCCTCTTGATCAGTGTGTTATGCCCATAATCTTGTGCTAAGCAGATCTTCTATGTACTTGTTGGATTACAAACTTGACATAAAGCTAAACTTTTCAAAAATGGAAATTCCACTTTATCTAGTTTAGGATTAAACCATTATGCAATGTTAGAACACAAAGAACATGACCTTAACACATTGAATATGCATTAAATTATTGAGTATGGATTGGTTCAAGGACCTGTAATTAAGCATAAAGCAAACTGAATTCAAATTTGCAAGTTTGTGAACATGTCTTAATGAAGAACAAAAGTGAATTTTTGCCAACTTGTGAAATTCGAATCTCTCAAGTTATGAGGTTGTTTGATGAGTTCTTGGACATTTTGGAAAGCTTGGAATGTGTACTACAATCCATCTTTGAAATGAAAATCAAAATTCCAAGTGGAAGGGTATGAAAAGTGGCCTTGAAGTAGGGTAGAAAACCTTGTCAAAATAGGTCAAATTTCACTAAGTTAAATGATGGTTTAGTGCCCTTATTCAAAAAATTATAACTTGAGATACAAGCTTCAAATGAGAAAACTTTGTGAATCAAAGTTGTAGATTATGCAACAAGATACAACTTTCATGTTTTGACTTTTGTTTGAATCCAAATGGATCATGGTGAAAAGATGGGGCAAAGTTGGGAAAAATTAGGGTTTTTCATAACTTAGAAAAATTCTAAGTTATGAAAAATTCCATTTTCAAACCCTAATTTGCATTTTGTGATTTCTTGGTGAACAAGTTTCATGATTTGGCATGTTTTGATGAAAAATGAATCTTGACTCTTGATTTTGACCAAAAAAGTCAAAGTTTGACTTTTCAGTATACAGTCAAAATTGATCAATTGACTGGGAAATTCAACTATCAATCTTGTGTACTTGGGATCTTTTGAGCTTGATGAACATGTCAAGATAATTCCATGGGGTCCTTGAGTCCATAGGTGAACTTGGTTTTCCATTGGCTAGGTCAAACAGTCAAAAATTGCCTTTGTGCAGTCAAAACCCTAAAAATGACCATTTTGCCCTTTTGATGATCTGATCAAATTTCTTGTGGAATTGTGATCCAAATTTGATCAAATGGTCCATGTGAGTTCATAATGTTGATGTGGATCAAATTTCATGAGGTTTGACTGTCAATTGGCCACAGTTGACTTTTTCCCCAATACAGCTGATTTCTAGGTCAACTGTCCAATTGACTGGGTAAAACTTGGAGTCAAGACTTGAAACTTGGTATAGGTAAACTTGGGAGTCCAACATGAAGCATGAAAGTCATCTTAGGCATTTTAGGTCAAAACATCTTTGTGCAAGCACAAACCCTAATTTGAGTCCACAGTGCAAGGAGAAGTCTTGAGCAGAGGAAACCCTAACTGGATCTTGATCTTCAAAGGTCTTGTGATGAGAAAATGTTGAGGAAATGGGAGGGCAAATTTTGGGGTACAACACATTCGAAGGATATACCTTGTTTACCCATTCGAAGAAATTTCAAGTGATGCACACAAGGGATGCATGTGGTCCCTTTAAAAGAACACACACGTTGGTTAAAAATGAAGGATACACAAAGGGCCCATTCGAAGGACACTCTGTTTGGAAACAAATATTGTTGTCTAAAGAAAGGATTTGGTCGAAGGTTGGACTTATGAAGTTAAAACGAAAGGTTGAAATATTCAAAGATGCTTGCTGGCTAGAGTCCTATGTGTTACCAAGACCAAGCTTGCTACACTGGCCACAATGCTCCAAAACTGCTGCACAACAGTCCTGCTACGCTGCTCCTATATTTGACCAATTTGGAATACAAAAATAGAACCTCAAAGGCTACAAAAACAGCATACCCAATTTGTTAAAATCTCTTTTTTTTCCCTCCCAAATCTAAGCTAACTTCATCTATAAATAAGATGTTCCACAACACATTTTTGGAGCCTTTGGGGGGGGGGGGGGGGGGGGGTAGCTGAAAAAACTCTTGTTGTGAGAAAATTATCAAAATTCTCAAAACTCTCAAACACTCTTAAATATTCTCACTGCCTATATGTTGAAAATCTCAACCCTGACTAGTTAGACTTTGGATTTTGGTGCCCAATAATCTTGTGCTAACCCCTGGCTTGTAGCTTTCAAGAGTTACACTTGTTAGTTTCATTTTCAAGTTTTAGACATGTTTTCTGTATCCTTTGATTGGATAAACATTGAAGCCTTTCGAATCTCAACTTGGGAGCTTTGCATTCCTACAATCTAAGGAGGTAGCTAGGCACTTCAAACATTCAGAAACAAGTTCATCTTGTACCAAAATGAAAGAAGTAAAAAAAGTCAGAATCGAAGGTTACTTGTTAACACTAACATTCCTGCAATCGAAGGAAGCAAAAAGGCATAATCGAAGAGTGCATCCCACACTAACTTCCAGGCCCAAATTAAAAGAGGCAAGAAAGGGCAGAATCGAAGGGTGCATACTACTTAGATCGAAGAACATGTTTCCCTTCTTTTATTTTGTTTTGTGTTTGTGTTTTCTTGCTATTCAATATGGTTGTAATAGTGTAGGATATTTATTTTCTGCATTTTTATTTCTTTATACAAATGTTAGTAATTAGGATGTATGACAAGATAAAACCAACAAGTAGACAACCCTAATCAAAGACTAAATGCATGTAATCAAACACACCATTCACACACATGAAACTCTAGGGTAATCTCACTTGTTGCCTCGGAAAAATAGTCATGTTCCTCGAATATGGGCGTTTTAGAAAAGACCCTCGATAAAATATCGTAGTCCCTGGATGTTGCCTTTGCAAAATGATCTAGTCCCTAACGAATTTGCTAAAACGTCTCATAGGTTGCCTTTTATGACTATACAAACGATCCACGCCCGTCCCTTCACATCCAACGATGGGGCTTTTTACCAAATCAATGGTAAGATAGCAACATCTAAAGGAGGAGGAAAAGAACATTAGACCTTTTAAGTAGGTAGGACGCTCATAGTTGCTTGCTTGCTCACAACTAAAAAATCATTTTTTACACCAACACTTTCAATTGAAACATTTCCAAAAGTCAAAGCTCTTTGTACGCATTCTTATAGAGACGAGAATCTTGCAAAGGCACTTTTCAAAATCACATTCAAAAAAACATCTTCCACAACAAACATCTCTTTGAATTATTTTCAAAACCAACACTTTGTACACATTCTTATAGAGACTAGAATCATTACAAAGACGTTTTCAAAATATTTTCAAACCCACACCACAAAGCACATTTTCCAACAAAAGCAAGTGATCTAGTAAGAATCTAAGAGACCGTAGATAACGACGGATGAAAGGGGTGCTAACACCTTCCCTTTTCATAACCTACCCCACGAACTCAAGAAAATAATATCAAGGGTCTTTCTTGTTCTTTTCACCCTTTCCTTATTGGATAAAAAAAATCGGTGGCGACTCTTGCTATCCGCAACAGTTGCGATCAAATGCAAAATAACCAAGTCAGTTCTCCCCCCGTATTACAGAATTGGCGACTCTGCTGGGGACTTACATAAAAGTGGGGTTACCTCAGGGCTAGTTAACCTTTACTTGCTTTCTTTGTTTGACTTGCTTGCTTTATATTATGGTTCCTTGTTTGGGTTTGTTTGGATCCTCTACCCGCATCTGGGGAACCTTTAATGTAAGTAGCAATAGATTATGAAAACTGTGTGGGGTATACCGACATGGTCGAAGCAATAGCTACGTTAGTGTGACACATTTTTTGGTACCGGTAGCCCTTGAGAAGTCAAGGAGAATACGGGGCCTCTGTGTGGTGTCATGAAGCACTAACTGACCTTAGAACCTTAATTGAACAACTTGGCCATTAGGAAGTAGTGAGATAGATGGCTTTGGTGCAGTCCGAAGTTGGTTGATACTCGATACTACACTCATTGAGATCGATCTTTTAGGATATTTCAGTCGCTAATAAAGAGGCTTACGCTGAAACAATGCCCGATGAAGAAAGATCAGTGATATTGAGATCCCCTAGAACCCGATTATTTTCTAGGACAGGTTGAACCAACTAAACTTCAAGAGGGTACTTACCTATGAACCTCATGCAAGCCTAAACCTAAGGACTTGTTTGATTTGCTTGTGTATATACATGTACATAACATCATGAATTCATAGGATAGCATTTTACACTATCCATTTCAAGGATTTCGAGATTCATCTTTGTTTCTGTTTTATAGGACATGACTCCCACTCGCAGGAATACGATCCAAGACAACCTCGTACGTGTGCCTTTTGAACTCAAAGAATTAGAATCAAGGTTTCCTGAGAATTCTCCGTTCACCAAAAGACATGGACGAATTCTCAATCTGGTTACCTCAAGCTTTGATGAAGACGTGATGAATGTACTTTTCCAGTTCTTCGACCCTTTACACCATTGCTTTACCTTCCCCTATTACCAACATGTGCCTGTTATGGACGAATTCTCTCAACTCTTGGGAATTCCTATTCTTGATCAATTACCTTTCAACGGTATGGAAAGAGACCCGAGCCTTGAGGAGATTGCTCGAGCTTTAAATTTGCAAAAATCCGACGTCATGGCTAACTGGGAAACAAGAAGTAGTGACAAAGGGTTGCTAGCCAAGTTCTTGTTGGAAAAGGCTCAAGACTGTTGGAATACTCTAGATTTACAAGCCTTTGAAGAAGTCTTGTCTCTTCTCATCTATGGGATGGTACTATTTCCTAATCCTGACCAACTTATAGATGTGAACACAGTCAAAATTTTTATATCTCGCAATCTGGTGCCTACTTTGCTGGGAGACATCTTGCATTCTCTTCACTCTTGCACCATGAAGAGAAGGGGGCCCCTCATGTGTTGCACTCCTCTGTTGGATAGGTGGTTTGTTTTGAACCTGCCTCGATCTGTTGTAAAGAATGAGCAAGGTTTAAGATGGTCTAATAGGTGGATGTCACACTGACATTCATATATTCGCTGGTGTTCTCGATCCTTGGAGGACATTACTATCGTCGACCATTGTGAGGAATTCGTTAATGTCACTCTGCTTGGAATTAGGGGAGGTATTACTTACAACCCTTTCTTGGCTTTACGACAGTTTGGTTATGCACGAAGTGATGGTCCCCATGATGAGCTCATCCAAGGTGTGGTATTCGACTACGAGAGCGATGACCAAAATTATCGTTAAAGTTTCATACGAGCTTGGAGAATGGTAAGAAAGTTGGATAATAAGACATTGGGACACAAAAATTCTATTCCCCTTGAGACTTACTTTAAGTGGGTACAAACTCGTGCTCAGAGTCTCGTAATGCCTTACCCCTCCAACCTACCTATCATCATGGAGCCTGTTGCTGAAGGGGATGTTCCGTATACTGTACTTTATCCTAACATGCCTACCTCTCTTGAAGATTTGCAAAAGGATTGGATTCAGCTAAAGGAAGAGTGAGACACCTTCGAAGCTCAGTTCCATGCGAGTGAAAAGAAAGTTTTGGAGCTTACGAGACAGCTTCATGAAGAGCGAAGTTTGAATGCCTACATTGCACCAAAAAGGATGCGATCGACCTTTTTGCTTTAGGAGTTTATTTTGTGTTTATTTCCTCCATTGTAAGCCGAAGAGGCATGTTATAATCAACTTGGATTTATTAATATAATGTGTGTTTCCTTTTGTCTAAACAAATTTAAATCTCCTATTTTCCTTGAAATCATTTGCATATGCATTTACATTTATCATAACACAAACAAGTTTTTCACAATAGGTTTCCTTATCTTTCTACTTTTTGTTTCAGTGAGATGGATATTGAACAGACAGTAAAAGATCTTCAAGAACAGAATGCTCAACTCCAACAAATGTTCTTGGCTCTGGCTAAAGGACAAGAGGACCTAAAGGCTCTCATGGTCAAAGACAAGAAGAAGAAGACGAAGAAAATGGTTGGTGTCCTAAAAATGGCAAGGAGGTTCAGAGAACCATCAAAGCGGGCTCTAGAATTTGCAACTCCGTCAAATGAGGGAGCAAATCAGGAAGAAAAAGCAAAAGAAGGAGATCACAGTCTGGGGTCTGAGGAAGAGGAGACAGACTATGCTGAACAACAATATCCTCCTGCTGATGATAGATTTAAATAGCTAGAGCATCGTCTCAATTCCATTGAAATTCAGAGAGTACCTGGTCTTGATTTTGAAGAACTAGGTCTGGTTCCTGGGGTGGTCATTCCGACAAAGTTCAAAGTTCCAACGTTCACTAAATATGACGGTGTCTCCTGTCCTAAGTTTCACTTAAGGTCGTATGTTAGGAAGATTCAACCCCATACTGCTGATAGGAACCTATGGGTACATTTCTTCCAAAAACGTTTGTTAGGGACGCAGTTAGATTGGTTCTATCAGTTGGAAGGAACCAATGTTTTCAATTGGGAAGATCTGGCTACTGCTTTTTACAAGCAATACCAGTATAATACTGACCTCGCTCTAACTCGTACACAACTACAAAGAATGTATATAGGTTCTGGCGATGGTTTCAAAAATTATGCCAAAAAATGGAGGGATTTTGCGGGAAGTGTCCAGCCTCCTCTATCTGATAGAGAACTGGTGGATATGTTCTTGGGCACGTTGTTTGGTCCATTCATCAACCATCTGACTGGAAGCTCTTCAGCTGGGTTTACTGAGCTGATATTAACTGGTGAGTGTTGTACCCCAATTTTCCCCCTAAGATCCCTTCATCATACCATATTGATTCAATCCCAACAAGATCACATTAGGGTTTTTGGTTCTCCTCCTTATCTTTAGCGTTGCTCTTTGAGGAACCACAAAGCACCTTGACTTGTTTTCTTTTTGGATTATGCATATTTTGTTTTGACTTTCCTTTTAATTAATAAAATTCAATATTGATTTGTCTTGCTTGTTAATAATGTAGGTAAAGGCAAGGTGGCTTAGCAAGTTGATCCATGGGTTCATGAGTTTATTTTCATGTCCTAGTCAATAAAGCTTGAGAAGTTCAAACCTTACCATTGAAGTTATTTTGGAATAAATGGAATGGCAAGGTTCATTTTAGTTCACCATATTTCAAAGTTATCAAGATTGATTCAATAGTACAAGGGGTTAATTGAAGAAGTTGTCATGGTTGGACAAGGCACTGTTCTCATTGGTCACAAGTGCATATTTCTCTCGATTCTCAAGATATGGAAGTGGTTTTGATTGCTATGAGTTATCATTATCATCCTCAACAACTTCTATCTACAAAGAAAAAGTGTTGTTACAAGAATTTTGTTCAAAATTGTCAAAGTTCCTCAAAGCATTTTCTTGATCTACGAGCTAGGTTTTGAACTTCAAAGAAGTATATCTTGCTCATTTTTTGGTATTTTTGAGTTATTCCAAATACATCCTTATCTTCAAAGGGTTAACAACAAATCACTTAAAAAGTTTCAAGGATTTTCATGTGGAACAAACTTGATGTTGAAGAAATATTACAAGTCCTCTAGGTGAACCCCCAATTTCTCACGTGTGACTTCAAATGATCATAACTTGGTCAATTTTTATCACCTTGAGCCCACTCTTTTTCCACATTAGACTTGAGGATGTGAACTTTATGTCTTATTTTATGTTCAAAGTTAGAAAATTGATGGAAGATGCTCTAAGGATACAAAAGATTATAGGTCATTTCATGATTTTTTTTCCAACTTCAACAATTTACAACTCTCTAAATTTTTGGAGATTTTGAATGGTTCAAGTCTAAAAATGTCATTCAAGAGATCTATTTCATGCCATATTTTTTTGCCAAGAGCAAATTCCATATGGATGCAAAACATTATAGGTCACTTTTGAAGAAAATTTTGAAATATTTCTAAGTATGGAAAGTCAACCATTTTTCCCCAACTTTGACTCATTGCAACTTTCAACTCAAACATCCATTTGATTCCATTCTTTTTCCATTGCAAAGCATGTAATCTCATCTTTCTAAAGCATCAAGAATCATGCCTTAGAAGCCCTTGAGCTGAGAATGCCATTGGATTGAACTTGATAACTTGGAACTGAGGTTTCTTCATAAGTCTGATTTAAAATTCATGTTTTGGCTTCTAAAGATCAAATTAGCACGCGTTTGTGACCTAAACATGTTTAAACAAGTTTCCAAAGTGGATTAGAGCCTTAAAACGCAAGGATTTGATGAGTTTTGATGCAAAATAGATCACACCTTGCTCGTGTATCAGGTTCACACGATTTCCCTCCAGACTTCATCATTTCACACGCTTGAACATTCCATTTGATGCCCTATAAATAGAGGGTCATCCCCCATTCATTTCCTCAAGCTTTGAGAGCAAAATACACTCTGTCAAAACCTCACTCGAACTTCAAATTTTTTAAATCAGTTTCTGAGATTCAAGTCTTTTATTCCAAAATTATTTTCAGATTCATCATCCTTCAGCATCATACAAACTCTCCAGCACTTAAACCAAGCAAAACAAGCCATAATTCAAGTTATAGAAGTCTAGTTTCAGAGCTTCTTTCTTGAACTTCGAAAAGGTAGAATTCCTCACCATATGGATCCAAATAAAGCACTAACATATTCTACTCTTCCTCCTGATTCTTGTGCTTCTTACAATTTTTAGAGATATATCTCAAATTGAAGATACTCACTATTTTCTGAGTTTTTGATTCATATCTCTGTGCATATCTAATATAAATTTGGCGCGATGGTTATGTTAGAATCCTCTTGAAAAGTCAAATCCAATGATACTAGTTTGGGATCCTAATTTTTCCATTTGAAGGATCTCACAAAATCTCCATTGCAGGGTGTCTGGAGGTTGAAGATGATGACATGTCTCATCTCAGCCAATGATAGCGTGCAAAACGTTTTAATTTCATTGGTTGCCTTTTTTCTGATCCTATGTGTATCTCACTAAGGTGCATATCAAGCACATCGCGCCTGGTCCATTGGATCAGCTTACTAATGTGTTTTGACTATGATCTGATGCCCACATCTTTTGGGTTTTATTTTATTTTCTAATTTTATATTTTAATTGATTTAATTTTCAAAAATTCATAACTCTTTTATTTTTTATCCAAAAATTACTAAAAAATTCACAAAAGTACTTTGAATTATTTCTGATCTCATGACAATTTTTTCACATTTTTATTTTGACATTTGTTATTTTTTATATTTTTTGCATTATTTGTTTCCTTTTAATTACTTTAAAAATATTTTGACATTTTTTAGTTCTAAAAAAATTCATAAATATCATTTTACATATTTCTGACTTTTTTAAAAATTTTATGAAATTTTATATTGAGGTTTACTATTTTTGATCTACTTTCTATTTATTTGAGAAATTTTAATTAGTTTAAAAATAGTTTTTGACTTTAAAAAATCACCAAAAAGTTTACAAAAATATTTGAGTTTACCTTTGATTTTTCTATGGTCTTACTTATTATTTTTTGATTAATTTGAACATGGTTGATATTTTTCTCTTTTATTTTCTATTTTAAAACATTTTAAAACCTTTTTTAATGTATATAATAAATTTATTATTATTTTGTGATTATTTTCTGGCTGATCTTAGGTTGAATTTTTTATCATGAATTTTGTTAACATCATTGGATCCATGGTATTGAGTTTAACTCCATAAAAATGGATGAATGATTTTAATAATAGTTTGATTAAAATTTAATTCAAATGTGGTTTGTATATTTTTCCTCACCCTTCTTTATCTTATCCCTTTCTTATTGCACTAAGTGTTATTGGAGCATGTTCTCTATATCATGTTTCAAAATAAATGGTGCATATATTACTATTGACCGGCCTCAAAATAGGTGCGACTTCTATATAAGTCCACATACAATTACTAACATAGCGCTATATTTTGTCCCGATTCGAATAAATGATCATTCGTGGCTCAAACCTCTGTTTGCAAGCCCAAGTATGTTGATTTGATCTCTTTGATCCAATAACTTTGAGATTCATTGTGTGGAGGATTTGGTTCTACCAATCCTCTAATGGATCCACAACACATTTGGTCAACACAGATCACTTAAACATCGTTGATCATTAAATGGTATTTTTGAGAATTCCAAATGGATGATATACTTGACAAAAAGAAAATGCAACTTGTTGTGTAGAGGCTTTGGTTCTACAATTCCTCTAATGAGTTCCAAATGTAAGTTTCAAGATGGTCATCCAACTAACCATTAATTATTAATTACTTTATTTTATGCTTTTATTTTCATGCTTTATGTACCATTTACTTTAAGCATTACATTTTCATGCCATTTTTATTTTGCTCACTTGAGCACTTATATTCTTGTTATCTTTATTTTGCTCACTTGAGATTTTTCTTTTCTTTTAAGACACCTAAAAATCAACATGAACCATAAAATGCTTTAATGATATTTGGACTATTTGGTTACTATCCTTGGCATTATGGAGTATTGGACTTCTTAGACTTAGGATTAGAAATCTTGGCCTATGTTGGAGACCTTGGACCTTAATTGATATTTTGTTTGGAGTTCTTGAGGTTTACCTCAAGACATTGTGTTGTTTGTTTGTTTTGTGTGCAGGTTATTGTGATTGCATTCCTTGTTTGTAATCTGGAATTCACGCGAATACAACAGTTACTCTGCCCAATTTTTGTGAAGACTTAATACATTTGAAGTTTGATTCTCTCAAGAGGTCTAGTATCTTTGCTTTTTTGGTTTCAATCCAAAGAATAGGAATTCTATAATGACTCATAATGTCAAGTATTGGCTTCTTGTTGGTTAGATGGTTCTTATTCTTAGCTTTTACCTTATGCTTTAGGATAGCCTCTTCATCTCCTCCCATCTTATTTAATTTCAAAAATCTTCTCCCTCCTTTTGAAAACTCTTCTTGTTTTTAAACTTGAACTACTTTAATAATAAACTTGGACTTAGGTCCATGCATTTTCAAAACATTTTTCATAAATAAATTCCAATCAATATAATAAAACCTTGACCTTTTTGTGAGAAGACTAAAACTCAACCAATCTCATTTCAAACCATTTTTCCATTTTTGGCTTAAAACCTTTCTCAAAAGATTGAACTCTTGTCAATCCTTGTAGTGATGCAAACAACTACTTCTATAATATATAGTGAAGTGAGATATTTTCCACTTGGGTGTTGAGTGAGGCATTTTTGATTTTAAAATCCAAGCCATATCTTCCACTTTGAGATGATGCAAATTCTCCTTTCTCATGATTGTGGGTAGTAAGTATGTTTTCCACACCGACAATGACGATGATGTCTTATCTCATAAAATTAACCAACACACTTATGTTTCAAAATTTTTTAAAAGGTGAACTACGTGTACCCTAATCCCCTATTTCACGAAAGGTGGTACGTAGACACTAAAGGTTCGCAACTGCAATGGGTGCAAAAATCATAAATAATATTTCTTTTCTCACCTCCACAATCTATTTTTTGTACAACCTTTTATAGCCAAAATATATAGATTTTTCAGATAGTTTCCTGCGGAGTACCGTAGATGTTTAGGGTGCTAATACCTTCCATTTGCATAACCAACCCCCTTACCTTGAATCTTTCCCCCTATTTTTGGGTTACTCGCTCTTTTCCCATTCCTTTGGAAACAATAAAGCGCGGTGGCAATTTTTATTTTGATCTTTATAAGTCTAGTCAATCCAATGGCTTAATCTTAAACATTTCAGCCGCTACAGAAAAAATGGCGACTTCACAGGGGAAAGATTTACCTCTTGCTGGTCCATCCCTAAGTGGATTAAACCTATCTTTGTTTATTTCAGTATATGTGTTATTGTTGTTTATGTTTTATATGTTATATATATGTCTGTCTGGATTTTCCTGGTTTTCAGGGGCTTGGTGATTACTTATAAGTTCTATACCCGAACTTGGGCAAACTTTAAGATAGGATGGGAGGTACAGTCATGTTAACTTTGAGGGGGTAATACCAAAAAGAGAGGCATGAGATCCCATACTCAGTGGAGGCCCCTTTGACTGTAGTGTTGTTTACCGAGTAATTGGGAAGACGTACTGCTTTCGACCTAAGAGCCTGCTGAAGCTGAGGATCATAGAATACCTAACCCATCTTGGCCTTTTAGGTGTAGCGCTAAAGCTATGACGGAGTAATCCAAAAATAGTTGTCACGTGATACTACGGTCGGACGAGTTTTTCTTGAGAATATTACTAATTACCGAGTTAATCGGGATTTTGGTAATATCCGAAGGAAGGATGTGAACTCTGGGAACCTCTAGAACCTTGTTTGGCAGGTGATAACTTTTAACCATACCTTATGGGTAGTACCTTCGACCTCATGCTCGTGACGTTGAACATATGAACCCTGTGATTATGATCTTGTGTGTGATTGTTGCATCATGCATCCATGAACTCATAAGTATCTTTTGAATAAATTTCCTTTCAAGGAACTTGAAAGTTAACCATTTATGAATTTCTCAGGTACCTTTTAACCATGGATTCTGGAAAAAGAAAGACCGGAAAATAGAGTTTCAAAGACCCCAAGATAGATGAGTTGATTAGTCTAATTCCCGAGATTGAGTGTTCAGCAGATTTTTGGAAGAAGTATGGATCCATTATTCCTCTCATGAAGCTTAAGATGAATGAGGGTATTCTCTCGACCTTGGTCCAGTTCTATGATCTGATGTATCATTGTTTTAATTTCCATGACTATCAGTTGATGCCTACACTGGAGGAGTATTCTTATCTATTGGATTTACCTGTTACGGATCGTGTTCCTTTTACTGATTTGGAGGGTGAGCCAAAATCACAAGAGATTGCTGCTTTGATCCATATGGGGAAGTCTGAGGTTGAAGCCCATATGAATACTAAAGGAGGGATTAGAGGATTACTAGCTCAGTTCTTATTGGAGAAAGCTCGTTACTTTTCCAGGATGAAGAGTACAGTCACTTTTGAGGCCATCCTTTCTCTACTTGCTTACGGGTTGTATTTATTTCCTAATGTGGACAAGTTTGTTGACATTAATGCTATCAGGATCTTCATCATTTGAAACCCAGTTCCTACATTGTTGGGTGATGCTTACTACGCTATTCATCTTCGGAATTCTTATCATGGATGAATGATTTTATGTTGCACGCCTCTGTTATACCGGTGGTTTGTTTCTCATATGCCTCAGTTTGATGCTTTTTGGGATGTCAAGAAGGAACCCTGTTGGGCTCCTAAGATCATGGCACTTACTCACTCAGATATTAATTGGTATCATCAGGCTTACCAGGATGTAGAGATTGTCGATAGTTATGGTAGTTTCCCCAATGTACCTCTTCTTGGTACAATGGGAGGAATTAACTACAACCCTGTTCTTGCACGACGACAGCTTGGTCATCTGATGAGGGATAAATCAAACAATATTCATTTGAGCAGTTTCTTCCCGGAGGAGGGAGAAGACCATAAGGAAGCTAGGGATAAGATTGTGAAGGCCTGGCATCACATTTGCAGGAAGAGTAGGAAAGACTTGGAACTTAAGGGGGCTGTTTCTTTGGAGCCTTATCTTCAGTGGGTCCAAATGAGAGCCATTCAGTTGAAGATGCCGTATTCTTGGGAAGCACCTATGCCTGATTTGTTTGTAAAGACCACTCCTACCTTATTGGACGATATAGAAGAGCTACAACTTGCTTTGGTTAGGATGTAGCAGGAAAATGACACTTGGAAGAATAAGTGCCAAACTTTAGAGATTTCCTATAGAGCAGACTTGAAGGAGAAAAAAGACTTGATTGAGATTCTTGAGAGTTGGGCTGTAGAGATGATGGAGAGGCAAGGGGATTTATTTTCTCCAAAACCTCAGTTAGATGCTCTTTGCTCACTTCCTGATTCAGGTGATTGGAAGGAGGTTGCCACCAGATATGCGGAAGAAAACCAGAGGTTGAAGGTTGAGATCTCCAGGCTTACAGGGAAGCGCCAGCGTATAGAGTGATCTCCATCAGCTTTACTTCTTATGGTTTTAGACTTTATTTTCATCTTGTACTTAGGATTATTGAAACTTATGATCCATTTTGAAGTTATTATAATAAAAAATTTCAATAATTCAAATGTGTTATTACTTTGATATTTGCAATGTGTCTATAAATCTTTAAGTCCCTTGAAATATTAATAAAATAAATCATATGCATTGCACATCATGCATCATATTGCACATATTTCTTGAATTTCTTTGCATATTCAGGTGTCTTACCAAGCTTCTTTACTTCATTCAACAAGCCTTCTCACCACTACAACACTTGAGCTAATTTCAGAAGGAAGATGGACAAGTTAGAACAAGAGAATCACGAGCTGCGTGAGGAAGTTTCTACTTTGAAGGTCGGCATGGCCAATCTTAATGCTCTGATGGAATCTCTGGTGGCTGCACAGAATTAGCCACCGAGTGTTAAACCTCAACAAGCAAGGGTTATTGTTGAAGCTCCGACTATTCATGTGTCTACTACTCCAGCTGTTATTCATAATCGCATGCCTCTAGGTTATCAATGGTGAATTCCAGAGAATTTTGCTCCTGAAGGATTTAATCTTGGTCCTCAAGATTCTCTAGTTTTTCAGACCACTGTTAGTTCTGCACCTCTTGTGGTGCATGTTGCTCCTGCTGCACCTCCGTCGGTGAATATGGTTCTAGTTGTTAATGATGATATGTGTCGTCCTTTTTCTACACCAAGTGAAGACTTGGGTCTCTATGATAGAATGGATGATTTTCAAGAACAGTTTGACAAGATACAGATGGAGATAAAGGCCCTCAGGGGAAAGGAATTGTTCGGGCAGAATGTGAATGATTTGTGCTTGGTCCCGAATATTAAGATACCTGCGAAGTTTAAGGTCCCGGAATTCGAGAAGTACAAGGGAAACACTTGTCCTCGTGCTCATCTTGTGATGTATGTAAGAAGAATGTCTATCCATACTGATGACCAATATCTATTGATTCACTTTTTTCAGGATAGTTTGACTGGTGTTGCGCTGAAGTGGTATATGAGTTTGGACAGTGTCAACATCCATACTTTCAATGACTTGGGAGAAGCATTTATCAGACAATACAAATACAACATGGACATGGCGCATGACCTTGATCAACTCAGGGCCATGGTTCAGAAATACTTGGAATCATTCAAAGAATATGCACAGAGATGGTGTGAGGTAGCCGCCCAAGTGATTCCTCCCATGGAAGAGAAGGAGATGACTAAGATTTTCTTAAAGACCATGGGTGCTTTCTACTACGAGAGGATGGTAGAGAGTGCGCCAAGTGACTTTACTGAAATGGTAGGCATGGGTATCCATTTGGAAGAGGCTGTGAGAGAGGGTCATTTAACAAAAAGTGAAAGTTATGGAAGTGTGAAGAAGCCATCGTATGGGTTTGCCAAAAAGAAGGAAGGAGATAAAAACACTGTCATGCAAGAAATGAGAGTTAATCCGCCTAGAAGAAATTATCAGAGTCATCAGCAAGTCGCCTCAGTTACTGAAATATGTAGTGAAGATAGATATTTTCCACTTGGATGTTGATTGAGGAATTGTTGATTTTAAAATCCAAGCCATATCCTCCACTTTGAGATGATGCAAATTCTCCATTCTCATGACTGTGGGTAGTAAGTATATTTTCCACACCGACAATGAAGATGATGTCTTATCTCATAAAATTAACCAACACAATTGTGTTTTAAATTTTTTTTAAAGGTGAACTACGTGTACCCTGATCCCCTATTGCATGAAAGGTGGTACGTAGGAACTAAAGGTTCACAACCACAGCGGGTGCAAAAATCATAAAAAATATTTCTTTTCTCACCTCCACCAGCCAAAATATATATATTTTTCAAAGAGGTTCCCACGGAGTACCATAGATGTTTAGGGTGCTAATATCTTCCCTTTGCATAACCAACCCCCTTACCTTGAATCTTTCCCCCTCTTTTTGGGTTACTCGCTCTTTTCCAATTTCTTTGGAAACAATAAAGCGCGGTGGTGATTTTTATTTTGATCTGTATAAGTCTAGTCAATCCAATGGCTTAGTCTTAAACATTTCTACCGCTATAGTGAGCGGGTAGAAGCTGGTATTAAGAGTGGCAAGATTCAGAGGGATGCATCCTCAAGTACGATGAAGAAACCCTTCACTGGAAAGAAGGAGGGCAGTGCTACTTATGGCTAGAGAAATCAAAATAAAACTGAACGTTGCTCGATGGTAGGGGCTGTTATAATCTCCAACCATGTATCAAACCAACAATGAAACAATCAGCACAGGCCGGATGCGCCCATAAGACGGTTCACCCGGATAAACATGACCTTTTCCCAGGTTTTGCCACACCTATTGAAGTCCAATCTGGTGACTCTAAAGGAAGCTTCCAAGAATCCCAATACTGCTTCTCCCTGCTACAACCCAAACGCTCGATGTGCCTATCATTCCGAGAGTCTGAGGCATGATACAAATGATTGTTGGGCTCTGAAAAATAAAGTGCAAGATCTTATTAAGGCGAAAGAGATTCAGTTTGATCTTCCAGAGACACCTAATATAATATATGCGCCAATGCCCAAAATGTCAATGCCGTTGAAGATGATCTGATTGTTTCCTCTGTGGATGAATTAGCCACTCCTCTTCTAATCGTGAAAGAAAATTTGTTGCAAGTCGGTTTATTTTCGGGTTGTGGTGAAGGTTTCCACTTATGTATATCTCACCAGATGGTTTTTTATCGTTAAAAATGGGTGTCCAACGCTTGATGATTAATAAAGAAATTATGTTTGAGAAAGTTCCCCTTGCAAGAAATTTGTGTGAAGATGTCTCAATAATTACCATTTCCGACAATCCTCCCAGGGTCTCCACCAAAAGACCCGTTAGGATTACACCAGTTCACAAGTTTGCTCCTCTGATTTTCACTCTTCCCGGGCCGATACCATATTCCTCTGATAAAGCTTTTCTCTGGAATTATGGGGCTGACGTTTAATACCATGGCGTCAAGCAAGACCTATTGGCTATTGAAGATAAAGTTTCTAAAGATACTGATCCTAGCGTTAACAAAATTGTCAGGACTAGTAAAATTACGAGAAGCGGAAGGGTTTTCTCTCCCGAAATCTCTCCAAATACTGTTGTTACTCCTGTGATTATTCCTGCTGCTATTCCTGTTAATACTCCCATTTCTACTCCTACTATTATCCATGTTACTGATTCAGCCGAGACTCGGGGAAAAGAGGTATTAGTTGAGCCTGTCCAGATGAAGTCGCACAAAGAATTCATTCTTGAGGCTTCTAAAAAAGAAATAGAAGAGATACTGAAGATAATAAAGAAAAGTGACTATAACATTGTGGAGCAGTTGGGGAAGAACCCGTCAAAAATCTCAATTCTGGCCTTACTCTTATGCTCCGAAGCCCATGCTAAGGCTCTGGTAAAATTCCTGAAGTCCGCCCATGAGCCTCAAGATACCTCCACTGATCGATTCGAGAATTGCATGGCCAACCTGACTGCTGACAATGGACTAGGTTTTTCCAATATTGATCTAACTCCCAAGGGAAGGAAACACAATGATGCCTTGTATGTCTCCATTGAGTGCAGGGGCACTACCCTAGCTAATTTTTGGTAGATATAGGTTCTTCGCTGAATGCCTTACCCAAGAATGCTCTGGACAGGTTAGATTGTTAAGGACTTACATTGACGCCCAACAACATTGTGGTGAGGGCCTTTGATGGTTCCAAAAGAATGGTGGACGGGGAGGTAGACATCCTTATTAAAGTTGGTACTCATACTTTTGACTCAACTTTCTACGTGATGGACATCCACCCATCTTATTCTTGTTCACTGGGTCGACCCTAGATCCATGGGGTTGGTGCTGTTACTTCTACCCTACATCAGATGTTGAAGTATCCAGTCAATGGAAAGATTATCATAGTCCATGGTGAGGAGGAATACATGGTGATCCACCCAAACTCTTTCAGGTATGTTGAGATGGACGGCGAGTTCATTGAGACCCCCTGTCAAAACTTTGAGGAGGTCCCGCAGACAGTTGTTGTAACTAAGACTGCTACTAAGGTTCTGAAGATTACCAGACCTCCGTTGAATATGGCTCCTCTAAAGGATTCTAAAGCAGTAGTTGAAGAAGGTGGATGTACCATTTGGGGTTAACTTCCAGATATTCCCTACAAATTTGACAAGTTTGGTTTGGGTTTTACTTCGGAGGCCCAAAAAGCTGTCTGTCGTGCTCGTGCTGGGGGACCGCCACTACGCATCAACAACCATGGAGTCAATGCGTTGGAGGACAGTGATAGCGACTGTGACATGGACAAGTGGATCTTCCCAACTATCAGCGGTGGACTCAACAATTGGGAGGCCCAAGATTTTATTCCTATTACTTTTATTCAAGAGTAATTGTCTTTTAATTTTTGGATATGTAATATTTTAACAATTTAATCTCTAAAACCTTGTGTCTTACCCGAGGCACAATGGTCTATCTATGAGGGTTATTACTTCATCTTCGTATGTCATTAATAAATCATTGGACGTTTTGCATGTAAAATTTACGCTCTTTGTTTTTCTTTTCTACTTTTTACTTTATCTAAAATAACTATGCTCTTACACACACTTACATATCAAAATGCAGATCCACATCCACTCGGGATCCCATTCGTAACAGTTCTGCTATTTCCAATTATGACTTTGAAAATCTGGTCTACCAAGCCGAGGACGAAGGTGAGGAAAATTGTGATGTACCAGGGGAACTTGTCAGACTATTACAACAGGAAGAAAAGGCAATATAGCCCCATGCAGAGCCAGTTGAGATAGTAAAGTTGGGTACTGAAGAGGACGAGAAGGAAGTCAAGATAGGCGCCAATATGGAGCATAATGTCTGGGAGCATTTAGTTCAGATGCTACATGATTATGTTGAGGTTTTTTCCTGGTCATACGAAGACATGCCAGGACTCGACACTGATATCGTAGTCCATCGTCTGCTGACAAAAGCAGACTTCCCTCCAGTGAAATGGAAGGTTCATCGTATGAAGCCAGAGATGTCAGAAAAAATCAAGGATGAGGTCATGAAGTAGTTCAACACTGGTTTCTTAGTTGTCACCTCTTATCCATAATGGGTTGCTAATGTTATTCTGGTACCTAAGAAGGATGGCAAGGTACGTATGTGTGTGGATTAGAGACCTAAATAGAGCGAGCCCAAAGGATGACTTTCTGCTTCCCCATATCGATGTTCTGGTTGATAACACTGCATAACACAAGGTATTCTCTTTCATGGATGGTTTCTTTAGGTACAATCAGATTAATATGGCACCTGAGGACATGGAGAAAACGAACTTCGTCACGCAGTGGGGAACTTTCTGCTACAAATTTATGCCATTTAGGTAAAAGAACATTGGGGAAACCTAATAGCGTGCCATGGTAGCTTTGTTTCATGATATGATCCATCACGAGATAGAGGTCTACGTTGATGATATGATAGCCAGATCTCAAACTGAAGAGGAACACCTTGGTCACCTACAGAAGCTGTTTGAAAGACTGAAGAAATATAAACTAAGGTTGAACCCGAATAAGTGAACCTTTGGAGTAAGATCCAGTAAGCTCTTAGGCTTTGTTGTCAGCGACAAAGGCATTGAAGTAGATCATGCAAAGGTAAAGGCCATACAAGAAATGCCAACTCCTCGCACTGATAAGGAGGTTAGGGGATTCTTGGGACATATAAACTACATTTCCAGATTCATTTCCGATCTACCCGCTACTTGTGAGCCAATCTTCAAATTACTGAAGAAATATTAAACAGTGAAATGGAATGACGATTTCCAGATCTCCTTTGACAAAATCAAAGAATATCTTCAAGAGCATCCAATTTTAACGCCACCGGTTAAAGGGAGACCTCTAATCATGTGCTTAACAGTATTATAGAATTCAATGGGGTGTGAGCTGGGGCAGCATGACGAGTCTGATCGAAAAGAGCACGCAATATACTACCTGAGCAAAAAGTTTACCGACTGTGAAACCAGATATTCACTACTCGGGAAAACTTGCTGTGCTCTGGCATGGGCTGCTCGCCGGCTAAGACAGTATATGCTGACTCACACTACTTTATTGATATCTAAAATGGATCGTATCAAATACATATTCGAAAAACCCGCTCTCTCTGGAAGAATAGAAATATGGAAAATGGTCCTGATCGAATACGACATTCAATACACTACCCAAAAAGAAATAAAAGGAAGTGTACTAGCTGATCATTTGGCTCATCAGGCTGTGGATGACTATCAATCCATGAATTTTGAATTCCCAGATGAGGACATCATGTTAGTGAATTATTGTGAAGAACTTAGACCGTGTGACGAACCTGAACAAGGATCCCGATGGACTATGGTTTTTGACGGAGCTTCCAACGCACTCGGCAATGACATCGGTCCTGTGATCATATCTCCTGAAGGCTGTCATGCTCCTTTCACTTCCAAGCTATGTTTCAATTGTACCAATAATATGGCTGAATATGAAGCATGCATTATGGGTCTCAAAGCTGCTATAGACTTAAGGATCAAATCTTTAAGTGTATTTGGAGACTCAGCCTTAGTAATCAGTCAAATCAAAGGATAATGGGACACGAAGCATCCTAATTTCATCCATTACAAAGAGCATGTGTTGACATTGATTCCAAATTTTGAAGAAATTACCTTTGAGCATTTTCCACGAGAGGAAAATCAACTAGAGGACGCGCAAGCTACTATGTCATCCATCTTCAAAATCAGGTGGGATAATGAGGCTCCTCAGATCACTATTGAGAGGATGGACGAACCAACATATTATCATGAAATTTGTACTAAAGAAGTGGTGGACAAACCTTGGTTCCATGAAGTTAAAAGATATCTCTAAGCCAAAGAATATCTTGAGGGAGCTCCAGTCAACGATAAGAAGTTCATAAGAAGGTTCTCTGCCAAGTTCTTCCTCAGTAACGGAATCCTCTACAAGCGCAACCACGACTCTACCTTGCTTCGGTGTGTAGACAAGATTGAGGCAGAAACGATTATGGATGATTTGCACTAAGGTACCTTTGGCACCTATTCTAGTGGGCACACAATAGCTAAAAATATCCTACGGGGAGGATACAATTGGTCCACTATGGAAGCAGACTATTATCAGCATTCGCGAACTTGTCACAAATGCCAGATCTATGCTGATAAAGTACATGTGCCTCTGGTTCCTCTAAACGTCCTGACTGCTCCCTGGCCATTCGCAATGTGGGGCATCGATATCATTGGGGACATTAGTCCTACAATTTCTAATGGACATTGTTTCATCCTCGTCGCCATTGATTACTTCACAAAATGGGTCGAGGCGGCTTCATTTGCTTCTATTACCAAGAACTTTGTGGCCTGACTCATCAGACATAACCTTATCTGTCGGTATGGTATTCCAGAAAGAATCATTACGGATAATGGTACCAATCTCAATAATACTATGATCACCGGACTATGCGTGTAATTCAAAATCCAGCATCATAACTCTTCTCCTTACCGGACAAAGATGAATGGCACTATGGAGGCAGCTAATAAAAACATCAAAAAGATCACACGAAAGATGATAGTGACCTACAAAGACTGGCATGAGATGTTACAATTTCGTCTTCACGATTACCGTACCACGGTGCGCACGTCAACAGGGGCAACTCCTTTCTCTTTGGTATATGGTATGGAAGTTGTCCTACCTATTGAAGTCTAGATACCTTCTTGAGAATCATGAAAGATGCAGGTTTGAATAAGGACAAATGAATTCAAACTTGACTTGACCAATTGAACCTAATTGATGAGAAGAGGCTCGCGACTGTCTTCCATGGTCAGATGTACCAAAAACGTATGATTAAAGCTTTATACAAGAAGGTAAGATGTCAGGTATATCAGGCTGGTGACTTAGTAATTAAGCACATCATATTACCGCAAGGTGATCCCAGGGGAAAATGGACTCCTAAATACGAAGGACCATTTGTGATCAAGAACATATTTTTTTGGAGATCCATGATCTTAACCACTATGGACGGCGACGACCTTCCACACCCCGTAAATGCGGACATAGTTAAAATATACTACGCATGAACAAAAGACCCGCTAGGTTGACTGACCTAGCCAAAAATAAAGGCATCCCAGCGAACCAAAAGGGTTTGGGCAAAAATTAGGGATATACATATGAAAAATTTGTACACCCGGTAAGTCGAAAACCTAAAAAGGCATCTTGGGCAAAATAGGGTATCCCGGTGGACTGAAAACCCGAAAGGGCGATCCAGGCAAAAGTTAGGGATCGAAAGCATATAACTATGTCTCGTTGGATCACCTTATAGCCAATCTTCGGTAACAACTATCAAGCTCAAGTGGTACTAATCAATCAAGTCAACTTCAGACAAGCAGCAAAGAGATGAGACGCCTGAAGACATAAAGGCAATAGAAGAATGGGAAATCAACGAGATTATTTCACATATTTTTTTTTCTTTGTATATAATTTCTTATAGTTTTCATTCTTACGAAGACATTCTCTTACTAGGACGTTCGTCTCCTTAAACCAAAAACGCTTATTCAAATTAATACAAAATTATCTCTTGGAAAGTACAAAACTATTTTTTTTTTGGTTTTGTTTTCAAAAACGTCTAGTGATTATTTTTGAACATATGCATTTGAATGTGATTACTGTTTACAAAAACATGCATAAAAACAGAAAGACAGTTACCAATGGCTTTAAGAAATAGGACAATGTCTAAAAGCCATCCACAAAATCCCCGTAGGTACTTTCTCCAGCAGGTACAAAGGCATGGGCATCCAATAATAAAATCACTGCCATATCCTCGGCATACAACCTAATGATGTCAGTATTCCCCGACAGGACTTCATAAAAATCCCCAAGCAAGTTCATGGAGTTTCCTTTCCTCAACAGAGCTCATTTCTCTAAACAATGGAAATCCGTCTATCAGCACTTTAACTTCAACAAAATATGAAGACATACACTCTTCATCCCCAGCAACAGTCAGGGATTTATTTTCCCTAGTCCAGCAACATCACAGCAGAACAACTAATATGTTTATATATTGCATTCATACATCATTTTACAAACATCATAGCATCGACAACAAAATTGCATATATCACAAACTCATTTACTTTGAGAACATAATTACTCGATACATCTCATACATCACGACACTACACACAGCTGACTCGTTACCTTTTTCAGGAAAGTTAGCAAGCAAACAAATGTCATTACCAATTTTCAACAAAGTTTTAGATTATTAGCTGAAATGAGGCAGGACAACTATCTGTGAACCAATTGATTATAGATAAATTCCTGAAACCGGACAGGGTGACTATCTACAGGATGAACACTTCCTTCAGACATCTGTTGGTTCAATTTAAATCGACCAAAGATTTACTCTGATACTTTTCCAATAGACGCTTTTTTGGTTCAATTAAATCGCTCCAAAGATTTATTCTGATTCTTTTCTAGTTAAAGATTATTCAAGACCTCTGCTTGTTCAGTTTAAATTGATCAATGGTTTATCCTGATTCCGTTCCAGTAGATGCTTTTTCTGGTTCAGTTAAATCGCTCCAAATATTTATTCTGATTCTTTTCTAGTTAAAGATTATTTAAGGCCTCTGTTGGTTCAGTTTAAATCAATCAATGGTTTATCCTGATTCCGTTCTGGTAAACACTTTCTCTGGTTCAGTTAAATCGCCCCAAATATTTATTCTGATTCTTTTCCGGTTAAAGATTATTCAAGACCTCTACTGGTTCAATTTAAATTGATCAATGGTTTATCTTGATTCCGTTCCAGTAGACCCTTTCCATGGTTCAGTTAAATTTCTCCAAAGATTTATTCTGATTCTTTTACAATTAAAAATTATTCAAGACCTCTGCTGGTTCAGTTTAAATCGATCAATGGTTTATCCTGATTCCGTTCCAGTACACACTTTTCCTGGTACAGTTAAATCGCTCCTAAGATTTATTCTGATTATTTTCTAGTTAAAGGTTATTCAATACCTCTGTTGGTTCAGTTTAAATTGATCAATGGTTTATCATGATTTTGTTCCAGTAGACATTTTCCCTGGTTCAGTTGAATCGCTCCAAAGATTTATTCTGATTCTTTTCCAGTTCAAAATTATTCAAGACCTCTACTGGTTCAGTTTAAATTATTCAATGGTTTACCCTGATTCTGTTCCGGTAGACACTTTCTCTGGTTCAGTTAAATCTATCCAAATATTTATTCTGATTCTTTTCCAATTAAAGATTATTCAAGACTTCTTCCGATTCAGTTTAAATCGATCAAAGATTTATCTTGATACTTTTCTAGTAGACACTTTTTTTCTGGTTCAGTTTAAATCAACTAAAGACTTATCCTGATTCTTTTCCAGTTAAAAGATGAACACATACATCTGCAGGTTCAGTTTAAATTTCGAATATTTAATCTGATACTTTTCCAGTAAGCACTTCTGCTGGTTCCGTTTAATTCGACCAAAGATTTATTCTGATTCTTTTCCAATTGAAGTCAAGCTTAGACTTAGTGCTAACTTTTATCAACAATCACTTTTAGGTGGCATCTATAAGCCCATCTCTGGAAACTCTCCATCATCTCTCCAAATAGCATCTTTAAGCATATTCCCTATATGATCCACCACCACATCATCGAGTGAAAATTTCTGGGCACTCTAGTGTTCAATCATCTTCCACCTTTAAGTCACGAATGGCAGACTCGCCAATATAACTCTTCAAGTTTTAGAAGATTGAACAGGGGCAACTGTTGTACCCCAAAATTTGCCCTATCATTTCCCAAGATTTTTCTCACAAAATTTCTATTGGGTCAAGGTTGCACAAGTACAATTGGATCATATTGATTTTTCAAGCACCAAGTCAAAGAGGAAAGTATTGAAAGAGCAAAACAGATAAATTAGATTTTTTGACAAAATTAAAGAAAAACAAGCTTTCTTCGATTCATGCTTAGCTTCGATTGAACTCTCTCCTACATGCTAGCTTCGACTGGGATTTGTTTCCCTTTGAAACAGCTTCCTTCGATTCAGAAGGCAGGGGCCTCCTTTTGGTTTCCTTCGATTTAGAAGGTAGTGGCTTCATGCTGGATTATTTCGATTCAGAAGACAATGACCTTCTGAAAGTGTCCTTCGATTCAGAAGGCAATGACCTTCTGAAAGATTTCTTTCGATTCACAAAGCAGGGACCTCCTGCATGCATCTTTCGTTTGGGCATGTGGCCCCCTTTTATGAAAGCTCTGGGTTACATCCTTCATTTAGCCATATGACCTCTTCAAGGAAAATTTCGATTGGACAAAGATTATCTTCTCACAAAGCTTCGATTACACCAATGACCGCTTATAAGCTAGATTTTGGTGCACATGGAAATGGCCTCTTGTAGCTTTCTTTGATTCAGAAGGCGTTGGCTTCCTATTGGCGCCCTTCAATTTAGAAGACAAGTGCCTTCTCTACGCTTGCCTTCAAATTCACAAGACATGAACTTCCTTCATGCCAGCAAGCATGAGGCAATGGCCTCCTGTATCTTTCCTTTGATTCAGAAGCCAATGGGTTTCTGAAAAGTTTCCTTTAATTCACAAGGCAGAGACCTCCTACATGAAAGTTTCAATTCCACCCTTGAAAACCTTCAACACACATAGTTTCTGCACTATGACATACCTGGGTGTCCCATTTGAAGGACATGAATTTACATACATGGGTGCCCCTTTCAAAAGATACACAACTGGTGCATTCGAAGGACAGGCACATGGTCCATTCGAAGGACATACATTTTCCCCTTTCGAAGGACATGTATTGATGGATTTAAAGGGGCATACATGGATGTTCCATTCGAAGGATATACCTTGTTGAACCATTCGATGAAATTGCAAATGATGCACACAAGGGATGCATGTGGTCCCTTCAAAAGAACACACACATTGGTTCAAAACGAAGGATACACAAAGGGCCCATTCGAAGGAAACTCTGTTTGGAAAGAAATATTATTGTCTAAAGAGAGGATTTGTTCAAAGGTTGTACTTATAAAGTTAAAACGAAGGGTTGAAATATTCAAAGTTGCTTGCTGCCCAGAGTCCTATGTGCTGCCAAGTCCAAGCCTACTACTACACTGGCCACAACACTCTAAAACTGTTGCACAGCAGTCCTGCTACACTGCTCCTATATTTGCACCAATTTGGCATACAAAAACTGCACCTCAAAGGTTACAAAAATAACATACCCAATTTGTTTAAATCTCTTATGTTTTCCCTACCAAATCTCAGCCAACTTCATCTATAAATAAGATAATCCACAACACATATTGGGGGCCTTTGGGGGGGGGGGGGGTTTCTTAAAAAACTCTTGTTGTGAGAAAATTATCAAAATTCTCAAAACTCTCAAACACTCTCAAACATTCTCAAAAATTCAAACTCTAAAACACTCTGATCCCTTCATGCATTAGTGAATCCTTTGATTCACTCCCCAATTTCCAGATAACCATCCTTCAATTCATTCCTTAACTACAACATAATAGTATTTTGATTCACTCCATAGATTGTTATATAATAACCTTCGATTCACTCACCACTATCACACACCGTCCTTCGATTCAGTGACTGCCCAAACAAAGCAGCAACTGATCCAGGAAGTTTCTAGCGAAGCTCCATCCACCACCAAGGAAGTCACATACAGCTCCTTCGATTAGCACTTCAAGAGGTAAGTTTCCTCTAAACTTGGAAATTTTCATTTAAATATAATTTGTACATATAAATAAAAGGAAAATGTAGATAGCAAAATGTTCATTTAAATGTAGTTACACTTGTTAGTTTCATTTTTCATGTTTTAGACAGGTTATCTGTATCCTCCGATTGGCTAAAAATTGAAGCCTTTCAAATCTCAACTTGGGATAATTGCATTCCTGCAATCGAAGGAGGGAGATGGGAACTTCAAACGTTCAGAAACAAGTTCATCTTGTATCCAAACAAAAGAAGTAAAAAAAGGAAGAATCAAAGGTTACTTGTTCACACTAACATTGCTGAAATCGAAGGAAGCAAAAAAGGCATAATCAAAGAGTGCATCCCACACTAACTTCCAGGACCAAATCGAAAGAGGAAAGAAAGGGTAGAATCGAAGGGTGCATACTGCTTGGATCGAAGAACTTGTTTCCCTTCTTTTATTTTGTTTTGTCTTTATGTTTTCTTGCTATTCAATATGGTTGTAATAGTGTAGGATATTTATTTTCTGCATTTTTTTATTGCTTTATACAAATTTTAGTAATTAGGATGTATGGCAAGATAAAACCAACCAGTAGAAAACCCTAATCAAATACTAAATGCATGTAATCAAACGCACCATTCACACACATGCACCTCTAGGGTAATCTCACTTGTTGCCTCGGAAAAATAGTCATGTCCCTCGAATATGGGCATTTTAGCAAAGACCCTCAATAAAAGATCGTAGTCCCTCGATGTCCCTCGTTGTTGCGTTCAAAAAACGATCTAGTCCCTAACAAAATTGCTAAAACATCTCATAGGTTGCCTTCTATGACTATACAAACGACCCGCGCCCGTCCCTTCACATCCAACGATGGGGCTTCGTACCAAATCAATGGTAAGATAGCAACATCTAAAGGAGGAGGAAAAGAACATTAGACCTTTTGAGTAGGTAGGACGCTCATAGTTGCTTGCTCACAACTAAAAAATCATTTTTGCACCAACACTTTCAATTGAAACATTTCCAAAAGTCAAACCTCTTTGTACGCATTCTATTAGAGACGAGAATCATTACAAAGGCACTTTTCAAAATCACTTTCAAAAAAACATATTCCACAATAAACATCTCTTTGAACTATTTTCAAAAAGCAACACTTTGTAGGCATTCTTATAGAGACGAGAATCATTACAAAGACGTTTTCAAAAATATTTTCAAACCCACACCACAAAGTACATTTTCAAACAAAAGCAAGTGATCTAACAAGCAACTAAGAGCCCGTAGATAACTACGGATGAAAGGGGTGCTAACACATTCCCTTTTCATAACCTACCCCCCGAACTCAAGAAAATAATCTCAAGGGTCTTTCCTGTTCTTTTCACCCTTTCCTTATTGGATAAAAGAAAAGTCGGTGGAGACTCTTGCTATCCGCAACAATTGCGATCAAGTGCAAAACAACCAAGTCAGTTCTCCCACCGTATTACAGGTACACATGCCAATGGACATTTGATGGCAAAGAAGATGCTTAGGGCAGGTTACTATTGGATGACAATGGAATCTGACTATTACAAATTTGCAAAGAAGTTCCATAAATGCCAGATTTATGCTGACAAAATTCATGTGCCTTTGATGTTTCTCATTGTTATTTCTTCCCCTTGGTATTTCTCTATGTGGGGTATAGACATGATTTGAATGATTGAATCTAAGACATTGAATGGACATTGTTTTATCTTTGTGGCAATTGACTACTTCACCAAATGGGTGGAAGAAGCTTCATATGATAATATCACTAAGAAGGTGGTACTATGTTTTATCAAGAATAATCTTATATGTAGGTATGCTATGCCCAGCAGGATTATCATCAACAACGGCTCCAATCTGAATAACAGGATGATGACAGAACTTTGTGAAGAATTCCAGAATTTCCATCATAATTCATCTCCTTACAGTCCAAAGATGAATGGGGCTATTGAAGCTGCCAATAAAAACATCAAGAAGATCATCCAGAAAATGGTTGTTACTTATAAAGATTGACATATGATACTCCCTTTTACTTTGCACAGGTATCGTACATTCGTCCGTACTTCAACATGGGCAACCCCATTATCTCTTGTGTATGGTATGGAATTAGTGCTCCCTATTGAGGTTGAGATTCCATCTTTATGCGTGATAATGGAAACCAAGTTGTCAGAGGCTGAATGGGTCCATAACAGGTTTGACCAGTTGAATTTGATTGAAGAGAAAAGAATGACAACCTTGTGTCATGGTCAATTATACCAGAATAAAATGAAGAAAGATTTTGATAGGAAGGTATAGCCTCGTGAATTCAGAGAAGGCGACCTCGTGCTCAGGAAGATCATGTCTTTTAATGCTGATTCTAGCGGCAAGTGGACTCCCAACTTTGAAGGCCCATGTTTTGTCAAGAAAGCCTTCTCTGGAGGTGCATTGATTCTTGAAACTATGGATGGTGAGGAGTTCCCACGTCTAATGAATATTGATGAAATCAATAAATAATTTGCCTAAATAAATAAAAGAACAACTCGCTAAGTCGAAAACCCGAAAGGGCGGCTTAGGAAAAAAGAGCGTTTCGATAGGCTGAAAACCCGAAAGGGCGGTCTAGGAAAAAATAAGAGACATAAACAGAATAGATTTTTCCCGCTAGATTAAAAACTAGCAAGTGAAACTTAGTAAAAAGTTAGGGATTTCTTGGAAAGTAATTGCGTCGGACAAGACTTCATAATTGAAGCAACAATCTTCTTGGACTCTCACCATACTTCAACAGAAGTTTTTGTTCAGGAATTCAAAGATGTTAGGGAGAATAGTGGTCATTTTATTTCAATGTATCTTTTCCAATGTATTACCATTTTCTAAGCTTTGAAATAATCTATAAAGTGTCTCCATTCGCAGACTACCATTCTATTAATAAAGTTTCAGCTTTTATCCAAATACATTGCAATTCTTATTTTGTTCTGCTTACAAAGACTCCATTTATTATAGATAGTAATTTTCAAAACGAAAAAAGATTAAACAACAAAATTTTTTTTGAAAAGAATTTACAAATTACCTTTTACTTTAGATTTTGTGATTCAAGGAAAACAAAAAATAATGATTCCAAGGTTGGACGGACTCCGAATTTTGGAAAAGTATATTTTCCCCAAGAAGGTTCTCTCAGATCACTCTTGCTGGTACATGTATGATATCCTTGTGTTTTTAAAAAGTTAGAGATGATACCGATTGATATATGGTATGGTGTTGGATTTGTGATCCCATTTTCCCCAATCAAGTCTTTATTCAGCTCTTCTCCAGGTTGATTATTTTGATTTCGGGTTTGCATGGTATGAAGCCTCCATCCTGGATTCCCCAGTGAGGTCTTCACTCATTTGACAAAATTCCCTTCTTCCTTTGTGTGCTAAGGTAGAATCATTTGCAAAAGATCTCCCTTTTTCAGTGTTGGCATTATTATTTTTGTTTGGCAACTAGACAAGGGCAATATCTATTCTAAGAAGTGTTGAAACAGTTGTCAACTTTTTGGGTTTTCTCCCACCAAGTGTTAGGTTTGATTTAAAATCCCCATAATTTTGATTCCTTGTTATATTGTTTGACTTTTTAAATCCCCAAGTAAAGTTGAGATAATGTTTCTCTTTGAAAATGGGTATCCCCATGTGGTTTCATGATTTCTCCCCAGAGAAGTTTGTGTAATCATCACTCTTGGTATTAAAGAATGCAATTTGGGATTCTCTAGATGATGTGGTGTCGTACTCCCCAATGAGGTCAACACATGATCCCTAGTTGATATCTCGACGAAACGACGACATGGTTTTCATCCGCCCTAATGAAGTCAGTATTGTAATCCCCAGTGGAAGTACAGTCGTTGAAGCATTATTTTCCCATTGAAGTCTGTGTGATGTTCCCGGGTGAAGCCTGAAGGAGGATGATACATTCCTGGATCTATTTTGATTCACTGTTTAAAATTGATTATTTTTGGATTATGCTTATTCCCAGTGAAGTTAAGCCATGAAATAGGAATTTGTTTCCTCAATTTGTGCTTACTTTCATGCGCAAATTTTACTCCTGGATATGATTTAGCCGAGTATTGACTTTACCTAATCTGATCTTTGTCTGGTTATTCCCAGTGTTGTATATCCATTTTTTAGCATATATGTGATAGCATTCATACATTCATACATACATCATGCATAACTGAATTTAACCATTCTTTTCTCATTTGCAGTTATTGATGTTTTTGTTGGCATATTACCCTATTTTGCAGAGTTATGTTACCCTTTCTCCAATAGAATGTCAACCTTAAGCAGAAAGTGTATATTCTTTCAATTTCCACACAGAGTTATCCCTCGTGGAATATTTTTGCTTTAGCCTTCCTATTCAGTTCATTGTCTGATTAGATCCGTGTTTCCCTTTTGAGTTTATTTCTCATCAAGTACTATCTTGGTGGATTGTTTCATTTCGGTTTATTTTTGGATTGAATCAGTGGTTCCTAGAAAAATTATTATTATGATTTCTACAGGCTTTAAGTCTTGATTTGAGAATGTGCATTTATTTTGCACGAGAATACTTTACCTCCTCAGCAGGAATATATTGGAATTTCCCCAGAAAGTCATAATTCTTTTCCCAACAACATTGTTGCAACTCCTTCTCATAACAGTAGATGGCAAGTCTCTTTATTTTAGAAACATATACTTCCCCATTAAGTTTGTTAATTCCCAGAGAAGATTCAGATTTGTTTACTCCAATGGATGGTAGTCTCATCATTATGGGAGATAGTTCGTTGTTGATACTTGTTACTCTAATGGATGGTAGTCTCGTCATTATGGGAGATAGTTCGTTGTTGAGATTCTTACTCCAATGGATGGTAGTCTCTTTATTATTAGAGATAGTTCATTGTTTAGATTTGTTACTCCAATGGATGGTAGTCTCGTCATTATGGTAGATAGTTCATTATTAAGATTTGTTACACCAATGGATGGTAGTCTCATCATTATGAGAGATAGTTTGTTGTTGAGATTTGTTACTCCAATGGATGGTAGTATCTTCATTACAGGAGATAATTCGTTGTTGAGATTTGTTACTCCAATGGATGGTAGTCTCTTTATTTTGGGAGATAGTTCATTGTTGAGATTTGGTACTCCAATGGATGGTAGTCTCGTCATTATGGTAGATAGTTTGTTATTAAGATTTGTTACACCAATGGATGGTAGTCTCATCATTATGAGAGATAGTTTGTTGTTGAGATTTGTTACTCCAATGGATGGTAGTCTCTTCATTATAGGAGATAATTCGTTGTTGAGATTTGTAACTCCAATGGATGGTAGTCTCTTTATTTTGGGAGATAGTTCATTGTTGAGATTTGTTACTCCAATGGATGGTAGTCTAATCATTATGGGAGATAGTTTGTTGTTGATATTTGTTACTCAAATGGATGGTAGTCTCGTCATTATGGGAGATAGTACGTTGTTGATATTTGTTACACCAATGGTTGGTGGTCTCGTCATTATGGGAGATAGTTTGTTGTTGGGATTTGTTACTCTAATGGATGGTAGTCTTGTCATTATGGGAGATAATTCGTTGTTGAGATTTGCTACTCTAATATATGGCAGTCTCGTCATTATGGGAGATAGTTCATTGTTGAGATTTGTTTACTCCAATGGATGGTAGTCTCGTCATTATGGGAGATAGTTTGTTGTTGATAGTTTTTGTTACTCCGATGAATGATAGTCTCATCATTATCGGAGATAGTTCTTTGTCGAGTCTCATTTTGCTCTTAAGATTTCGTTTGTTTCCTGTCATAAGTACTGATGCTTGTCATGTGTGACTTACCCTAATATTGATGTTTGCTAGTATTATCCTACCACTTCTTTCCCCATGTAGGTTGACATGAACTTTTTTTCTATCTCCTTAGTGAGTGGATAGTTTGCGGTTAGCTGTCGATCAATATTACCCTTTTATTTTCTCTCCTCTATGTTTTAGTTGATGTTACTTTGTCTCCTTCTCGGGCTTTACCCTAATAGAGTTGTGTCTTTTGCTCACCAGTGATTTATTTTCCTGGTATATTTTACTTTTTATCTTGTATTATCTGTTTCCCCAGTTGTGACTTGTGTCACCTTTGGATTTGTTTGTTTGCATGCACAATCATAAGCGTTGCATGGCCTCTTAGGGTAAAAAATAGGGTTTGTTTTATATTTAAGTATCTTCAATCGCGTTGACACGAAGATTTTTAACCTTCGTATCTCCGGATAGAAGACACTTAAATAAAGGTAGCTAATGTACCCAAATTTTTGTCTCTAAGATTCCTCTATTATCTCATACCAACTCAATCACAACAAGATCACACCAGGGTTTAGTCCTTCTCCCTATCTATAGGTTTTCCTATGGGGAATCACCAAGCACCTTGATTTATATTTTGTGATCATTTATATTCTGTGTTGATTAACTTTTAACTAACAAATACAATTAATGTTTACTCTAATTGATGATATTATAGGTGAGAGCACAACACATTTTATCAAGTTGATTCATAGGTTCATGAGTTTATTTCCATGCCTTCTCCAACAAAACATAATTGACATTCAAGCATCATTATTGAAGATGCTTTCAAGTACATCAAGATAAGGCCTACTATGATTCATCATGCCTCAATTTGTCAAAGGTAGTCAAAAGATGTGATAGTTGATTGGAGAAGTTTGACCTAATTGGAAAAATTCTTGATTCTTTGATCACAAGTACATAACTTTCTCAATCCTTGATAATTGGAGGTGTTTATTATTGCTATGGTTTCTTATTATCATCCACAACAAGCTCTATTCACATGGTAAAAGTTTTTTTGCAAGAAAGTTTGTCAAACTTGAAAAGGGTTTTCAAGTCATGTTGGTGTTTTAGGAGTTAGGATTTTGGACTTCTAAGGACTATATCTTGTTCATCTTTTGAGATTTTTAAATGATTACAAAGAAATTCTTCTCTTTGGAGGTTTATCAACTAATCACTTTAAGAGTTTCAATGAAATTTTGTAGGAAGATTCCTAATGATGAAGAAAGATTACAAGTCCTCTAGATAGGCCATCAAATTCCATTACGTGACTTCAAAAAATCATAACTTGGACAATTTTTATCTCCTTGAGCCTATTCCTTTTTCATAACATTTTCAATAGTTGGTATTTTTGAGTGATTCAAGTTTCACAATGCTCTTTGGGAAGTCTAATTCAAGCTAGAATCATTGATCAAAGCTCAATTTTGGAGGAATGCCTTGGTTGAACTCAAGTCATTATAGGTCACTTTTGAAGAAAAACATAGAATTTTCCCAAGTACAAAAAGGAAACATCTTTTTCTCAACTTTGACTCATCACAACTTTTAGATAAAGCATCTATTTGATCTCACTATTTGCACATTGTAAAGTTTGTGACCTTATCTTTCAAAAGCTTCAAGAATAATGCCATAAGGTTCCCTAAATTATGCACACCATGAGTTCAAAGACAACCACTTGAAATTGTTTTTTTCCTCCAAGTCAAAATTTGAAATGCACAATTCAGCTTCTACTCACTAACTTTTAAGCTTTTTTACTTATAATCATGTTTAACAATCTTCCACAAGTGACTAGAACCTTGAAACACAAGTTTTGATTGAGTTTTGAGCAAAATATGAGTCACGCTTATCATGCTTGCAACTTCACACAAATTCCCTCCAAACTTCATCATTCCACACGCATGAGCATCCCATTTGTTTCCCTATAAATAGAGGGTTATATCTCACTCATTTTCTCAAGCTTGAACAACCAAAATCACCCTGCCCAACTCTCTCCTTAACTTATATTTCTGCAATTTCGAATTTGGTTTTACAGCCTTCCTCAATCCATTTCTTTGTCAATTCTTCATCCTTGAAATTCACTGAAGCTAACAGAAGAAGAACCAAGCCCTAAAGCATCGGAAATCATGCTAACCAAATCAAGTTTCAAAGCTCTGAATTTGAACTTCAATAGGTAGATTCCTTCGTCATTTCTCTCAAAATTTTCTACCACAATGAAGCTCTCATCATTCTGATACTAGTCGCATAATTTTTTTTCAACTGGAAATAAGTTTTGGCCATGAATTTTCAAATCCCTATTCAATTTTTTTGTTCTGGTTTTTTGCAAAACGAATGAGCTACACTTTAAATAAATTTTTTGTGAGGGTACGATTATTTTCGTCTTGATGAGACGAAGTGAATTCCATAGGTATGAGCTCCTGATTTTACAGTTTGAGAGACCTGCAAATTCGCGTGGCTGGAGGTTGAACATGACCAACGTGTCATCTCTCAACCAATGACAAGGCGCCACTTATTTTTTACAAAATCTGATTTAATATTAGATCCAATGTTTTATTTAATAAAGACCTTGATATGCACAGCACACCAGATCCTTTGGATTTGATTACTAATGCGTTTTAATATTCATCCAATGGTCTATATCTTTTTGTTTTGTTTTTATTTTCTGATTTTTATATTTTAATTGATTTAAACTTCGAAAATTCATAAATAATTCATTTCCAACTCAAAAAATCTGGAAAAATTCTTAAAAATATTTTAGATTTTCTCTTTCTGGTTTTTATTTTTTAACAATTTTATTTTATAATTTGATATTATTTATAATTTTTCACTTTAATTGAATTGTTTTAATTTATTAAAAAATATTTTTCTTAATTTTTAAATTCTAAAAAATTATGGGAAACGTCATTTGGCCTTCTTGGTAAACTTTGATAACCTTGTTTTATTTGTATTCCTGATTTTAATAGTTTTCACTAATTTTAGTTTGTTTTACCAATTTCTTTTATTTAAAAAAAATAGTTTATGACTTAAAAAATTTTCTAAATTTTTTTTCAACCTTTATTAAATCATGTTTGATCTCTGACTTTTTTTTAAGGATTTTTATTTGGTGTTTTAATATACTTTGTGTATTTTTACTGTTTATTTTCCTTTTAATTATCCTTTTAAATATTATTTTATTCAATTTTATTTTATTATTTTATTAGATTCTGACTTGGGCATTATTTGGTGACAAATTCTTCAACCTCATTGGATCTTGGGTTTTGATAGGTTAAGAAACCAAATCCACCAAAATGGATGAATGATGTTGGTGATATTTGAAACCCTAATTTCATACCTTGCATCCCTTCCCTCTACATCTTATCTCTTTCTCATTGTGCTACATGTTGTTAGAGGATGATCTACATATCATCACTCCAAACATTTGGCACATAGATTGCTATTGATTAGTCTCAAAATAGGTGCTTCTTCTATATAAATCCACTTACGATTGCTTAACACAGTGCTAAATTTTGTCGCAATTCAAGAAATTATCATTTGTGGCCCAAACCTATATTTGCAAGACCAAATATGTTTAATTTGAACCCTTTGATCCAATAACCATGAGGTTAGGAGGCTTTGGTCTTGTCTTATCAATCCTCTAATGAACTTTCATAAATTTTGAAACTAAGTGAATCATTTAAACATCGTTGATCATTTATTGTTGCCTTGAGATTTTAAAATGAATGGTATACTTGACCAAAAGCAAATGAAACTTGTTGTTGAGAGGCTTTGATTTTATCAATCTTCTAATGAGTTTTTAAATGCAAGTTTCAAGATGGTCATTCAAATAACTTCTAATTTATAACTCATTAACAATTGACTTTTATTTCTATGCTTTTACTTTTCGCTTTTACTTTAAGCACAATTTATTTTAGCATTTACATTTCATGCTATTTTCATCTTTGTCACTTGAGCATTTATTTTCATGTCTTTTTTACTTTGCTCACTTGAGCTTTCATTTTCTTTTTCGAAGATACCTAATAACCAACTTGAACAATAAAAAACTTTAAGGTTACTCGGACTATTTGGTTACTATCCTTGGAAATTTGGAGTTATGGACTTCTTGGACTTTGGAGTAGAGACCTTAACCTACCTTGAGACCTTGTGACTTCTATTGTTGTTTTGTTTGGAGTTATTGGGGTTTACCCCAAGACATTGGGTTGTTTGTTTTCTTTGTGTGCAGGTTATTTTGATTATGTTCTTTGTTTGTGATCGGGAATTCATCTGTATATAGCCGTTACTCTGCTGAATTTTTTTTGAAGACTTAATGCATTTGAAGATTGGTTTTCTCAAGAGGTTTATTATCTTTAATTTTTTGGTCTCAATCCAAAGGATGAGAATTCTACATTTACTCATTGTGTCAAGTGTTGGCTTCTTGTTGGTTAGAAAGTTCTTTTCCCTAGCTTTTACCTTATGCTTTAGGATAGTCCCTTCATCTCCTCCAATCTTCTTTAATTTCAAAAGTCTTCTCCCTCCTTTCTAAAACTCTTATTGTTTTCTAACTTGAACCGCTTTCGCAATAAACTTGGACTTAGGTCCATGCACTTTCAAAAATATTTTCTTAATCAAACTTTAACTAATTTAATAATACTTTGACATTTTTTGTGAGAAGACTAAAAGTCAATCAATCTCATTTCAAGTCATTTTTGCCACTTTGGCTTTTTACTTCAAAGATTTCTCAAAAGATTAAACTCTTATCAATCCTAGTAGTGATGCGAGCTACTATACTTCTATGGTATGTAGTGAAGTGAGATATTTTCCACTTAGGTGTTGAGTGAGATTTTGTTGATTTTAAAATCTAAGCCATATCCTCCACTTTGAGATGATGCAAATTCTCCTTTCTCATAATCGTGGATAGTAAGTATGTTCTTCCACTCGGACAAGACGGTGATGTCTCGTCTCTTAAAATTAACCAACACACTTGTGTTTTAAAAATTTTAAAGGTGAACTAAGAGAACCCAAATCCCCTATTGCATGGAAGGCGCTACGTAGGCACTAAAGGTTCGCAACCACGACGGGTGCAAAAATTGTAAAAAAATATATACTTCTTTTCTCACCTCCACGATCTATTTTTGGTATACAACATTTATAGCCAAAATACACAAATTTTCAAAGAGGTTCCTGCAGAGTATCTTAGATGTTTAGGGTGTTAATACCTTCCCTTTGCATAACCAACCCCCGAACTTAGATTCTCTCCCCCTCTTTTGGGTTATTCACTCTTTTCCCATTCCTTTGGAAACAATAAAGCTTGATGGTGATTTTTATTTTTATCTGTGCAAGACAAGTCAATTCAATGGCTTAGTCTCAACATCTCTCTCGCTACAATGTTCTTGAGGGGGCAGTCGCAAGAATTTTCTCCAATTTATTTGTTTTTTAATCCCTTATTTTGCATTGACCAATTCTTTTAAATTTCTGGTCCATCGGGGTGCCCTAACTTTTGCCTAAGTCAATTTTTTAGCTTTTTGTTTTTGATTTAGCGGGCTCTTTTTTTTTTTAATTTCTTTTATTTTTTCTTTTGATTTTGAAAATTTGTGACTACCTATGCTGATATTATAAGCTTCGTCTTTATCGTTTCCTCGATCTTGATTGATGTATTGAGGAAGAAGACATCGTGGACTTTTTCTTTGTTGATTCCTCAATCTTAGATGATGCGCGGGGAAGATAACGTGATTAAACCTTTGCTTATATCGTTTCGATTCTCCTGGGATTTGAATTCATCATCGAATTAATTGAAATCTACCATGCCCCTAGTTAAGATAATGGTTTTTTTAGAAAATAGAAAGAACTCTGACTTCTAGTTCGAGGGGGTTAATTATGGATTACATCCTTATTTCTCCACTGTTTAGGAATTGGAGCAATGCCTTACATCACCAGCTAAGCCTTACTATTAAAAAGCATACGTCGACAAAATTCGATTATTTTGTATTTTTGTCATTCACCATCGTAGTTTGTTAAAGTTATGCAATGGAAGATAGAAAATAAGAGTGAAAATGGGAAGCTGTTGATTATTTGTGGAATGGATCGATTTAAAAAATGTGCATGATTATTTTATTAGAATCACTTACCTAAGATACAAATTTATAGCAAATGATAATTAAAAACAAAAAAATCACAAATGGAAATAATAAAAGCCTAATGATCTAAATATAAGTCCCCTTGTTGATCCACTTACTTTATGGGATTCTTATTAGTATTTGGATTTGTCAAAGCAAGTGGTGACCATTCACCAATGAGATCCCTTCGTCAAAAGTCAACTGCTTATTGTCGATCAAATCTTGGATCTTATATTTGAAACTCCAACATCTTTCAAGGGTATGTTCTAGAGCGTTGGAATGATACTCGCACCTGGAATTTGCATCATACTTAGGTGGGAGTGTCCCATTCAGAGGATCCAGTGACTTCCTCTCTACCAAAGATGCCTTAAGTAAATGTTGTAGTAGATGACAGTGCAGTATGGGAAGTGGGTCAAATCTCCTTAATGGTAGTTTTTGTCTTCCATTTTGTTGGGCATATGCCTTCTGTTGATAGGGTTATTATAGTTGTTGTTGAGGTGCGGGAACTTCCCATGGTAGTGGCATCTGTGGTGCTGAATAGGCTTGTGGCTGGGATGACGAAGGGTTATCTTTGCTCCTCAGTAATAATTCGACAATCAAGTTCATTTAAGTCTTCAAATGGTGGACCTCTTCCTTCAATAATTCTTTTCCTCTTTTGAGTTCCTTCATGGCTTCTTGATATATGATTTGAGTTTGCCTGAGAGTATCGAGAATCTAGATAGCTTGTCACAATTGGATAAGGGTGGAAGTGTCAATGATATGAACTTTGTGCAAATATATGAGTGTGAGATATGAAAATGCATGGACATGAAAGATATATTATTTTTTCTCTCGAGGGTATGAAATTTTTTTCATGGAGAGGAAATCGATGCAAATGTAGTATGAGGGTAGATGTAGGAGTATACAGGTTTAATGATAGATATATGATATCTTACACTGACTCAGAGATTGAGACATGAAGAAACTCCTTAAGGACAAAGATAATAATAGGCATGGATTTTATGATATCCCACATTGTCTCAGAGATTGAGACAAGCAATAATTCCTTAAGGATTATGGCCAATGAAAGACGACGAGGAATCCCTACAGGCTAGGGATTATGACATAGACGGAAGCCCAATAGTGGAAGAAAAGATAACCCTTACAGGTTTACAAATTGTAGTGGGATTTTATGGATGCTATCCTTAGAAGGTAGGTTCCTAGTATTGGCCTACAGATATTCTACCTTCCCCATAAGGTGGTTTCCTTAAGGGTATCATAGATAAAACTAGAGGAAAAGGCATAAGGGCCTCCCTTAAGAGGAGCCTCTTTACAGACGAAAACTTTCGTCTCTAGGTCATGAAAGGTCTCATCATGAGTTTTTGGTTTAAAGGCCGTACAAAGAGTCATATGGGTCATTCCAAAGTCCTACTTCCCAAGATGATGTCTCCTGAGAGGTCTTCCTTTTGCAGAATTCCACCGACTGTAGGTGAAGTCGTCACATAAACTCATAGGAAAGATGTATCCCCTTGGCTAATAAACGAACCTTCTTTCCAAGGGTTTTTTTGAAAATATTTTTGCAAAATTTAAATCCCACCACGAACATAAATATAATGAATATTAAAAAAAAGCAAGAAATAAATAAATAATTAAATAAGAAAGAATAAAAACCTAAAAACCTAAAAACCATAAAACCAAAGGTCAAGGCTTCTAAACCTCAGGTTGAGTCCCCAACAGAGTCCCCAACTATTGTAACCGGTTATAAATTGAGAGTCGCCACCCTTAATTTTTATCCTGAGGAAGGGAATATAAAGGATAACCCTAAAAATTTAGAGATTCTAGGTTTTTGGACTCGGTCTTAGAGAAAGGGAAGGTGTTAGGCACCCCCTCATCTACCTTGTTCACAAGGATACTAGGGTTTAGAAGCCTAATCTTTTAGGAAAAAGGGTTTTAATTTTTATTAGCGGAACTCGCCACGATTTTATTCGTATTCCTACGTATCCTCTTATGAGGAATTAGAGTCCAAATTTGTAGTTCGTAATTGGTTTGTATTTTTTATAGGTTAAGATATATATTTGAATTTTCCGCATACTCAGTCTAGGTGTACAAATAACAGAGATATTAGACGGAATACGCAGTTGGTTCAAATATACTTGTAACCCTTTTTTAAAGATTAATTGTTAGATTAATTTGATTTACGAAAATAATTTGTCGTTGGTTAAGTAGTTTTTATGTATTAATTGTAAAAAATTATCTTATTATGCATGCTTAAAATAAAATAATTTAATTCAATAAATACAAAATATTTTTGATGAGTTAAAAAATATATGGTTTGATTTATAATAATAAAATATATTTTAAATTATAGAAAAGATTAAAATATAAAATATAAAATTATAAAAAATAAAAAATAAAAAAAAGGATAAATTAAAAAAAATGTAGTGGGTGCAGACTAAGTTAGGCTAGTAAAATGGGGAGGTCATAATAGCATGGGCCTGAATTCAGATATTGAATTTAGATCCAAAAGTGCAAGGGGGTACGTTTTTTGTCAAGGCAGAAAGATTGGGGGCGTGAGAAGTAGGGGGCCCGAGTCCAAATTTTGGACTGGGTAAATCTGGCTGGGGTATGTTTTTTTTTATGCTGAAACAAATAACCGGGGGGGGGGGGGGGTGTTAATATAAAGGGCCATGCCCAATGTTAACACCTAGATTGCATGAGGGTGAGTGCACAGGTGTATCGTGCGTACGCGAATTTAGGGCATTGGATGAAAATCACAAGGTTAAGAACTAGGGTATACGGTAGGGCATGCAACACGGGATAACAGATCCTGATATATTTTTATTTTTACCAAACAAATATATTTCATTTTCATTTGTTTTCTTTTCTCTCTCCGTCTCATTTCCTTTTTCCTCTCCCCTATCACCAACGCAAACCCTAACTCTTTCGTCCCCAGCTCACGAAGACACTACATCACCGTCATACCCAGATCTAACCCGATCAACCCTCCCAAAATCCAAAATGAATGCAATAAAAATTGAAAAAACAAAATCTAAGTGATTAATCTATACCTCCTTCATCGATCCCTGAGTTCTCTACTAATTCGTCTCTGATTCTCTTCGTCCTCGTGTTCGCAGGTACTACGGTGGCGTGGAGATGATGAAGGCACACATTGGATGATAGGAGCTCTCCGGGGCCTCCGTCTCTATTAATTCTTTTTTCTTCTGTCCTCCTCACCTCTATGTTCTTTCAAATTTCCCCCTCATGTAAATAGTCTTGTTCGTAAAATTCTTTTTTTTTCTTCTGTATTTTTCTTTTTGGATTTATAGCTTAGGATTTAGATATATTAGGAAGAAATTTAAATTTGTCATTACTCTTTGATTAGTTTAGGAAATTGGAGAATATAATTTTCTTTTGTTCCAGATCCTATATAAAGCTTTCATCTTGTTTCTGTATCCGATTTGATCTGTATTAATTCACCATGTTATGGATAATGAATGTATAGATATTACATGATTTTGTTTCAATCATTTGAACTGTATCTGTTTCCATGTGTTATTCTCTCATGATTTGTAAAGTAGATGTTTGTTTGTGGAAACAAACATTTTTTTATCACTGAATTGGGCCTACCCGCTTTCCAATTATAGGCAAAAACAAAAACAAAACCGGGTTTGGATCATGCAACGTTTTTTATTTTAACAAAAAAAAAACCATTTTTAGCTAAGTTTAAAGTGTAATAATTAATTATAATAATAATAAGTAACAATATAATTAATTAAAATAAAATAATGGTAATCTTAATAATATTGTTATAATTAAAACAAAACAACAAATTTTTTTTCAAAACAAATCCCTAAACTAAAATGGGCCATATTCTCTAATTATTGGGCCTTGAACAAAAACAAATTACTTTATACATCCTCTCTAAAAAAAGAATGAAACCTTAGTGGGCCTTAACAAAAAATGATATGTTCGCTCCTCTTTGGTTAAAACAATATCTCTTCCTTTAAAATGGACCCCTTTTAAAAAACCTAATGGACCATCAGATATTGATGGTCAATTTTAAATTAACACTAACACACCCCTTTTCCATATTTTACCCCCCCCCCCCCCCCCTCCATAGAAATAAAAACTATAATATGATTTATTTAAAAATAACCCTGAATATAATATAATGGTAGGGAAAATTTGGAGTATGACAAAATGTATAATGTGTTTATAGTTTCATAAAAATGGAAAGATGCATGAATTATGTATTTATAGTTGTGGAAGTTTAGATCTAAAGAGGAGATTTTAGGAATGAAAAAGAATTGAAAAATTAACCCAATCAAATAGTATCTGTCGACCTGAAAATCGTATGTGCCGACACATATGTCAAAATTTAATTGTATTTTGGAACTACAATTTTAGGCACATGTACTACAAATTAGAACTAAGATGTAGTACATAGAACCCTTAGACCTTTATTTTACCTTTGTTTTTAGAACTAAGATGTTTTCTATGTTTCTAAAACTTTTTGCAACTTGGTATTTTGGTTAATGGAAATGATATTTCTTTGTCTTTATTAAATCTTTTTTATTTTTGACAAAGGGAATAAATTTATATGATTTTGATATATCTATTCTCAGAATATTTTCCCAAACATATTAATATGTTTGTGCCACTAACAATTTTGACTCTGGAACGTTGAGAAAGTTCATTGAATTTTTACAAGCAGGAAAACTCGGAAGCTCTGAAGGAGATTCAGAAGCTAGAGATCCAGAATCCATGGGTTGTAAAAATTCTGAAAGAAGAAAATTCAACCATACTTTGATGACAAATAGGCATGGAAACAAAACCCGTACCCATGGGTACCCACCCGAACCCGCCCCGAAGTTGATGGCGAAAACCCTCTTTGACTGAGTTTGGGTTCGGGTTTAGATTTTCCCTAATTACAAAATATGGGGACGGGTCGTGTAATGGGGAAACTAGTATACACCCTGAACCCGACCCCGGACCTGCCCCATTTATTTCATCAAGTACATTATTATTCATTTTTCCTAATTCAGAATATTAAATATGTGGCCAGTATTTGATAGTTTGATTTGTATTTATTATTTAAAATATTTTAAATATATGTATGGAATTTTTTAAGATTGTTTTAGATTATTATTTATAATGTAATTTTATTTTGCAAAAAATAAATATTTATATTAAAAAATTTATTTTATTAAATAGATGGTGGCGGGGCGGGATACCGGAACCCAACCCAAACCCGCTTGGGACGAGTTTGGGTTTTAATTCTCCATTCTTGTTTGGGTTTGGGGTGGGGAATTAAGATTGTTTGGGGATTAGGGTTAAGGTTAGGGGGAGGAAAAAACCTTCCCCGACCCTCCTCATTGCCATGCCTAATGACGAGTGACAAAGTCATATAAGGCTCAGATATCATCATATAGACTCTATTGGGACATCAAGACTCTGATGATGTTGTGATCAAGTCAATCCAGATTGTGATTCAAGGCTCTGATACTATCAAATAGAATCTGTACACCACAGTGTTCTAAAAGTAAGTCCATAATCTGAGATAAATATTTCTGCAACACTGTTTAGACTCCGATGGTAAACCAAGTCAGATACCTCATCAAACTCTGATAGCAAGCCAGAATCTGAGATGAAGAGTTATGCATTTCTAGTTAGAAGTATGATAGGTCTTCAATCAGGGAAGTATTCCTTCATTCTGATTGATTCGTGTAATTTCTCAAAACTTCTTTAAGTCTTGAACTCAGGGGACACCTTGAACAAGATTAAACAAGTTATGGGAATATAGAACTCAGGGGGAGCTACTGAGAAAACTCTGAAAGTGTTTTATGTGATTAGACCAGTGTAAATTTTTTATCAAAATACATGGTTTTGTCATCATCATAAAGGGGGAGATTGTAAGAATAAGATTTGGTTATGCATCTGGTCTTGAGTTTTGATGATAACATTACATGGATTATTATATAACAATTTAATATTCTAATGGTTTGTTTAGTGTGTAGCTTTTGATAACAGGTTATGCCTTTGAAGAAGTGACGTGTGACATCATCATATTTTGGACTCAACACACTGAAGGATATAAATTTGTGTTTCATAGTTTAGAATACATTTTTAAGCAACGGTTCTAACAAATATTAGTTTTATTGCTTCTAACTATGAGGTTGGTTGTTTGAGTGACTAAGTGTTAGTATGTATACTCAAGAAGACATAGACAATTGGTATTTGTGGTTTACAATAGTGACGGGTAGTCTTGTTGCGGTTATATAATCAGTTTGGTTATAATGAATTAACTCCTTATTGAGAAGGTAAAATCACCTTGGTGGGTGGACTGGATTAACTTCGTTAACCGTGAACTGGGATAAAAATAATTGTGTTCATTTATTTTTAATCTTCTGTTAAGAGTTGGTGTTTGAGTTTGAAGAAATTTTATTTTGTGAAACTTAATCCAAACCCTCTTTCTTGTCTTTATTACACATTCAAAGGGTATAAAGATTGTACAAGATAATTATTTAGGTTTGGCTGAATGTTGGCCTAGTCCTGTCCAAAGAGGTCTTCTTAAGATTTTTCACTATAGACTTTTGAGATTTTCAAGGTTATTCCCACGAACCTTAATACAACCTGATATTGAGATTTTGAACAAGCTTATCCCAAACCTAAATATGACTTTTACCCTAACTTATTCTATCGAAAAAATAAGAGATTTATGGCTGATCTCTTTAACAAAAAATAAAGTTTTTTCTAGAGATGCTTAATAAATTAAAAAAAGAGATTTATGGTTTATCTTAAGAACCAAACACTCAATCTCTTAAAGGTATCACACCCTTAAGACTATTAAAAACCAACACGACCCCGTAGAAAAATATTCTCCTCATAGATATAGCTTCGCTCAATAACACTTAGGCAACTAGCAGTGAAATAGAAAATTTAGGAGGAGGAAGATAAATTCCTAAGAAATATGAAAACGTTGGAAAGTGTCGTAATTTTAAGTAAGGGAGACCTCCCTTTATATAGTAGTTGGAATCACTTAAAAAGGAAACAATCCATGAGTTTCATTAACTATTTAATCAATTAGCCTAATCGATTAAATACATCAAATATGACTATTAAGATTCCTAAAAGGGAAGGGTTCGATATAGAGCCATTTCACATCATTAAGGCATTGTTCAAATATATTGGGGCATAAGTTTTTGCTGAAGTCTTATTAGATTAAATATGCAAATTTCTCCCTAGGGTATTTCTATAGCTCTTAAGTCATTTGGTACAACTCTAAGGTATTTTCAAAAAAATTTCCTCTTGATAATGTCTTTTGAAAAATATTTTTAATGTGTATGAATCATTGCCATACCCTAATTTTTACCCCTAAGATATCATCTCATTTGAATCTTTATATTATGTTGTACCCCAATTTTCCCCCTAAGATTCCTCTATCATCTCATACCATCACAATGCAACCATATCACAAATTAGGGTTTGGGGTTTTTCTCCTACTGCATCTTGTCTTAGGGTTTGCCTATGAGAATCACCATGCACATTGAAGCACTTTTATTTGTATATGTTGTACTTGTATGCTTCCAACTAACCTCAAAGTGTGTATATTTTGTCCCTTGGAATATCATCTTGTAGGTCATGGCACAATTACAGTCATCTCACCATCTCCTAGCACAGATGATCAAAACTAGGGTTTGGAGTTTAATCAGGAGATCTCTGGATTTTTGGGTAATTCTTGATCCCATACTTCTCTACATAGTCATGAGCATCTATCATTGGAAGTTTGATCATCAACTTTGGCTTGAAAGGGTTCAATGGATGAAAAGGGGTAAAATGGTCATTTTATCAGAAGACAATCAAAATCAGTTGTTGACCAAGTGAACTTTTGGTCAACCATTAATTCAATATCCCTATTCTCATATTTCATGCTCAATAGTGCAAAAATATCAAGAGGAAGTGTGAATTAGAGTTAACTTGTCAAGGAGGTTATTTTAAGTTGTGAAATTTTTTCTAAGTATCCATAGGGCTGAATTTTGACTGACTATAACTTTCTCATTTTTTATTGAAAATGTGAAAAATTTATATGCCTAGAAAGAGGATGAAAAATTCTCCAACTTTGTAGGATTGGCCACAAGTCCAAAAAATGAATATAAAAAAAGTTATGAAGCTTGGAAGATTTTTGACACTTAGTGAAATTTTGGTTAAAAATGCAAAAATTTGACTTCTTCATGTCTATTTTTAAATGACCATTTGGACTTAAATAAAAAACTTGGTAACATGAAAATTGTAGACTGAAGTTTTCTCTTCATTTTTCATTCAAGAATCATCTCAAATGGTTAAGTGTAGAGAAATATATGATGATTAGGATTTTGAGTTGAAAACAGAATTTGTGCATAGCACAAGGCAAGTCACACGCGCTAGGCAGTAATTTCATCAAATAGGTTGTGGGCGCACATTCATCAATACTTTTCTATGTGAAATATTCATTATTTTGATAAGTGTCCAACATAAAAGTTGAAGCCCTAAATGTGAGGAACAATGTTGCTTCAAGAAGTTTCTCCAAATTCTCCATAAATTTTGAGATATAATTGAAGGAAGATGGCATCATACAAGCTGAAATGTTTTGCCCAGCCAAGACTCACGCGTGCGCAGAGTGCTCAGTCAGGCCTGGCATTCCATCTAGCAGTTTGTAATTATGCATTAATAGCCAAATATCTCATTGATCCAAGCTTCATTTTAAAAAATTTCGAACATCAAAGATGGAGTATGAAATGTCCTCTCCATTTTTTATTCAAACTTTGTGACTTTTCATGCACAATGGAGAGAGATATAAGGAGCTAAAGATGAGATCATGAAATGGAAAGACTTTCATGGGATTGCATGGATTTTTTCGTGCCAGCCAAAGTTCCAGCCTGCTAGATCCTCACTCACACTTTTCTCACTCATTTCCCACCCTTCATTTGTTGTTCAAAACACATGCTCCTCATCCAAAAACAACATAAAACGCGCAACACCTCACTCTCACTTCTCCTTTTATCTCATTTTCCTCACTCTCTAATTCTTCCCTCTATAAAAGGAAATGTGATTCAACAATTGAGGAGGATTTTTTTCCAGTAGCAAGCCCTCACTCCCTTTCTCTTTTCCTCATAAAGTCAGCAACTCACTTTTCTTTCTCTCTCTCAAAACAAACTTGAACTCCATTGTTGAAATTTACTTCTCATCGAAGCTGCCTCCATTCTTGTTCCAGCTCTCATATCTCTTTCATTTCTTCATAATTGGAGAAAGAGAAGCAAGTGTACCCGGGTTTCTCATCATTAGATCAAGCCAATAGTGAATTTATTTTTCACTTGAAAGGTAAAATTCAGATTTGGATTTCTTGATTGCTAGCTTAATTCAATTATTGAGATCTTGCATACATGTGATTAGCTTGCCAGACAATAGGTCTGATGTATTTCATTGGTTGGATTCGAGCTCCATTGATGTTTTGAAATTTTTAGCAAATCATGCTCAAGTGAGTTTTAAGTGACTTTGAGCTCCAATTTGTCTTTAATCCTACCTTGTTTTTGAAATCTAAAAGATGTGTGATGTTCTTAGAAGTTTGGTGATCATTTTTGATTTTGGAATCATCTCAAATGGATGAGTAATAAGAGAGAAATTGAAGCTAGAAGTTGCCTTGATGAAAATTGTTTTACACGCGTTTTAGGTTTTGGAATGTTGGTAGGGACGATGACGTGTCCCTTCCTGATTGAACATGGATGCATTTTATCTTTTACAACGAATTTTGTCAAGAAAGGGTGTAAAAAGCTTCATATATTAATTTTTCTTTTGTTTTATTAAATTTCATTTTAATATTTTCTTCATTTCAAAAATTATCAAAAAAATATTTTAAACTCCTTTTTCAGTATATTTTAATAATTTTATTTTTATTTCATTTTTTTATCATTTTTCTTGATTAAATAAAATCATGTGAATAATTAGGGTTTTAATTTATCTTTTAAATCTTGAATTTTATTTTCCTATATCTATTAATTAAAAAAGTCCATAAAAAATATTTTTGGACTCCTCTCTGAGATTATTACATGAAAATATTTTTTGTCCTATTTTATAAAAATTTTAGACTATAAATTAAATCATTTAATTGAGCATGTTCATCTTTTCCTTATTTTTTTAATGATTTGTTTAAGTAATTTTTATTTCTTTTTCCCTTTGAGATAAAATTCAAGAAAAATATGATTTCTGATCCTTAGAGTTTTCTTAACATTTAGGTTATTCCACATAAAATTTATTTGACATTTGGACCTAATTGATTAATTTTTAAACTTATTTTCCTTTTTTAGGGTTTTTGCTTGATCATGCACATTAATGGATTTAAATTTCTAATTCCCTATACCTATAAAATAAGAGATGAAATGTTTTGGAGTTCTTGAACATGTTGAGGCCATAAAAATCATTTTTCTGGAATTTTACAATGTGATTTCATATCTTTCATAAATTATTTTCCTAAAACCATCTAGCTTAAGGCTTAAACTTACTAGTTTCCAAGTTTTCATTTCTAAAGTAAATTTCCACCTCAATCCTAGGACTCCAAATTTTATTTCTGACTTTTATAGGACCTTATAAAGTTATGGTTTTAATTTCATAATTTTTCAAGTTATTTTCATATTTTAAAACTATTTTTGACCTAAGATTGCATTTAGGGTTTTCCCTTTGAACAATGTTTGTAAATTGAAAACTTTTGTACATGATTCTTGTTTGATTCTTGAAATAGCTTGTGGTACTGACTTGGAGCATATCTTGAGACAAATTCTTCAACATCATTGGGTCTTGGGTTTTGATAGGTTTATAAACAAAATCCATTAAAATGGATGAATGATGTTGATGATATTTGAAACTCTAATCCCTTCCCTCTTCATCTTATTCCCCTTTCTTATTGTATTACATGTTATGAGATAATGATCTCTATATCATCTATCCAAACATGAAATACGTAGATTGCTATTGACCGACCTTAAAATAGGTGCGACTTATATGTAAGCCACTTATGATTGCTTAACATAGCGCTAAATTTTGTCTCGATTTGAATAAATGATCATTCGTGGCCCAAACCTATGTTTGCAAGCCCAAGTATGTTAATTTGATCCCTTTGATCCAATAACCTTGAGATTCATTGTGTGGAGGCTTTGGTTCTACCAATCTTCTAATGGATCTTCATAAATTTGGGTCAACGCAGATCATTTAAACATCCTTGATCATTAAATGTTTCCTTGAGAATTCTTAAATGGATGATATACTTGACTTGTTGTTGAGAGGCTTTGGTTCTACCAATCCTCTAATGAATTCCAAATGCAAGTTTCAATATGGTCATCCAACTAACCACTAATTATTAACATTTGACTTTACCTTATGCTTTTTTTTTATAATTTTATTTTATGTACTATTTACTTTAGCATTTACATTTCATGCTATTTTCATCATTGCTCACTTGAGATTTTCTTTTCTTTTTGAAGATACTTAATAATCAACATAAACCATAAAAAACATTAATGATACTTGGACTATTTGGTTACTATCCTTGGCATTAAGGAGTATTGGACTTCTTGGACTTAGGATTAGAAACCATGGCCTATGTTGGAGACCTTGTGACCTTAATTGATATTTTGTCTAGAGTTCTTGAGACCTTGTTTACCTCAAGACATTGGGTTGTTTGTTTGTTTTGTGTGCAGGTTATTGTGATTACATACTTTGTTTGTAATCTCGAACTCACCCGTATACAGCCGTTACTCTGCCCAATTTTAGTGAAGACTTAATACACTTGAAGTTTGATTCTCTCAAGAGTTCTAATATCTTTGTTGCTTGGTTTCAATCCAAAGAATGAGAATTCTATCTTGACTCATAATGTCAAGTATTGGTTTCTTGTTGGTTAGACAGTTCTTCTCCCTAGATTTTACCTTATGCTTTAGGATAGTCTCTTCATCTTCTCCCATCTTCTTTAATTTCAAAAATCTTCTCCCTCCTTTTTGAAAACTCTTATTGTTTTGAAACTTGAACCATTTTCATAATAAACTTGGACTTAGGTCCATGCATTTTCAAAATATTTTCATGAATAAACTCTAATTAATTTAATAATACCTTTACATTTTTTGTGAGAAGACTAAAAGTCCATCAATCTCATTTCAAACCATTATGCCACTTTAGCTTTTTATTTTTAAACCGTTCTCAAAAGATTGGTCTCTTGTCAATCCTTGTAGTGATACAAATAACTATACTTCTACAATATGTAGTGAAGAGAGATATTTTCCACTTGGGTGTTGAGTGAGGCATTATTGATTTTAAAATCCAAGTCATATCCTCAACTTTGAGATGATGCAAATTCTCCTTTCTCATGATTGCGGGTAGTAAGTATGTTTTCCACACGGACAATGACGATGATGTCTTATCTCATAAAATTAACCAACACACTTGTGTTTTAATTTTTTTTAAAGGTGAACTGCGTGTATCCTGATCCCCTATTGCATGAAAGGTGGTACGTAGGAACTAAAGGTTCGCAACCGCGGCTGGTTCAAAAATCATAAAAAATACTTCTTTTCTCACCTCCACCATCTATTTTTTATACAACATTTTATAGACAAAATATACAGATTTATAAAGAGGTTCCTGCGGAGTACCATAGATGTTTAGGGTGCTAATACCTTCCCTTTGCATAACCAACCCCCTTACCTTGAATATTTCCCCCTCTTTTTGGGTTACTCTCTCTTTTCCCATTCCTTTGGAAACAATAAAGTGCGGTGAAGATTTTATTTTGATTTGTATAAGTCTAGTCAATCTAATGGCTTAGTCATAAACATTTCTACCGCTACAAAAAAATGGCGAATCTACTGGGGAAATATTAATCTGTTGTCGGTCCATCCCTAAGTGGGTTAAACCTATCTTTGTTTATATTTGTATATGCGTTATTGATGTTTATGTGTTATATGTTGTATATAAGTTTATCTGGATTTTCCTGGTTTTCAGGGTGCTTGGTGATTACTTATAAGTCATATACCCAGACTTGGGAAAACTTTAAGATATGACCGATGGTATAGTCATGCTAACTTTGAGGGAGTAATCCCAAAAAAGGAGGCATGATATCCCCCACTCAGTGAAGGTCCCTTTGATTGTAGTGTCGTTGACCGAGTAATCGAGAAGATGTGCTACTTTCGACCTGGGAGCCTGATGAAGCTGAGGATCACAGAATACCTAACCCATCTTGGCCTTTTAGGTGTAGTGCAGAAGCTATGACAGAGTAATTCGAAAATAGTTATCACACGATACTACGCTCGGACGAGTTTTTCTTAAGAATATTACTAATTACCGAGTTAATCGGGAAGTTGGTAATATCCGAAGGAAGGATGTAGACTCTGGGAACCTCTAGAACCTTGTTCGGCAGATGATTACTTTTAGACCATACCATATGGGTAGTACCTTCGAACTCATGCTCGTTACGTTGAACCTATGAACCCTATGTCTGTGATCTTGTGTGTGATTGTTGCATCATGCATCCATGCACTCATAAGCATCTTTTGAAGAAAATTTTATTTCAAGGGACTTGAAAGTTGACCATTTGTCAATATCTTAGGTACCTTTTGACCGTGGATTCTGGAAAAAGAAATACCGGAAAATACAGTTTCAAAGATCCCAAGATAGATGGGTTGATCAGTCTAATTCCCGAGATTGAGTGTTCTGCAGATTTTTGGAGGAAGTATGGATCCATCATTCCTCTCATGAAGCTTAGGATGAAGGAGGGTATTCTCTCGACCTTGGTCCAGTTCTATGATCCGATGTATCATTGCTTTACTTTCCCTGACTATTAGTTTATGCATACACTAGAGGAGTATTCTTATCTATTGGATTTACCTATTATTGATCGTGTTCCTTTTACTGGTTTGGAGGGTGAGCCAAAACCACACGAGATTACTGCTTTGATCCATCTGGGGAAGTCTGAGGTTGAAGCCCATATGACTACTAAAGGAGGGATTAGAGGATTACCAGCTCAGTTCTTATTAGAGAAACTTATTACTTTGCTAGGATGATTAGTATAGTCGCTTTTGAGGCCATCTTTGCTTTACTTGCTTATGAGTTATTTTTATTTCCTAATGTGGACAAGTTTGCCGACATTAATGCTATCAGGATCTTCATGATAGGAAACCCAGTTCCTACATTGTTGGGTTATGCTTATTACTCTATTCATCTTCAGAATTCTTATCATGGGGGGATGATTATTTATTGCACGCCTTTGTTGTACTAGTGGTTTATTTCTCATATGCCTTAGTCTGATGCTTTCTGGGAATTCAGGAAGGAACCCCATTGGGCTCCTAAGATCATGGCACTTACTCACTCAGATATTGATTGGTATCATCGGGCTTACCATGATGTAGAGATCGTCGATAGTTGTGGTAGTTTCCCCAATGTACCTTTTCTTGGTACAAAGGGAGGAATTAACTACAACCTTGTTCTTGCACGACGACAGCTTGGTTATCCCAATGAGGGATAAACCAAATAGTATTCATTTGAGCAGTTTCTTCCTGAAGGAGGGATAAGACCATAAGGAAGCTAGGGAGAAGATTACGAAGGCCTGGCGTCACATTCATAGGAAGAGTAAGAGTAAGAAAGACTTGGGACCTAGGGGGTGTTTCTTTGGAGCCTTATCTTCGGTGGGTCCAAACGAGATCTATTCAGTTGAAGATACCATATTCCCAGGAAGCACCTATGCCTGATTTGTTTGTGAAGACCACTCATCCCTTATTGGATGATGTGGAAGAGCTACAACTTGCTTTGGTCAGGATGCAGCAGGAAAAGGATGCCTGGAAGAATAAGTACCAAACTTTAGAGATTTCCTATAGAGCAGATCTGAAGGAGAAAGACGACGTGATTGAGATTCTTGAGAGTCGGGCTGTAGAGACCATGAAGAAGAAAGGGGATTTTATTTCTCCTAAGCCTCAGTCAGATGCTAGTTGCTCACTTCCTGATTCAGGCGATTAGAAGGAGGTTTCCACCAGATATGCGGAAGTTTACCAGAGGTTGAAGGCTCAGATTTCCAGGCTTAAAGGGAAGCATCAGCGTATAGAGTGATCTCTATCGGCTTTACTTCTTAGGGTTTTAGACTTTATTTTCATCTTGTACTTGGGATTATTGAAACTTGTAATCCATTTTGAAGTTATTATAATAAATTTTTTTCAGTATTTCAAATGTGTTATTACTTTGATATTTGCAATGTTGTCTATAAATCTATAAGTCCCTTGAAATAATAATAATAAAATAAACCATGTGCATTGCACATCATGCATCATATTGTACATACTTCTTACATTTTTTGCATATCAAGGTGTCTTACCAAGCTTCTTTACTTTGTTCAGCAAGTTGTCTCACCGGTACAAAACTCGAGATAATTTCAGAAGGAAGATGGACAACTTGGAACAAGAGAATCGCGAGCTGCGCGAGGAAGTTTCTTCCCTGAAGGCCTGCATGGCCAATCTTACTGCTCTGATGGAATCTCTGGTGGCTGCTCAGAATCAGCCACCGAGTGTTCAACTTCAACAGATAAAGGTTACTACTAAAGCTACAACTGTTCATGTGTCTGCTACTCTCGTTGTTGTTCAGAATCACATGCCTCAAGGTTTTATCCATGGGGAATTCCAGAGAACTTTGTTCCTGAAGGTTTCAATCTTGGTCCTCAAGTTACTCCAATCATTCAAACTACTATTACTCCTGCTCCTCCTGCGGTGTATGTTACTCCCACTGCACCTCCTTCGGTGAATATGGTCCCATTTTCTAATTATGATATGTATCCTCCTTTCCCTACACAAAGTGAAGGCTTGGATCTCTATGATAGAATGAATGATTTTTAAGATCAGTTTGACAAGATGTAGAGGGAGATGAAGGCCCTCAGAGGAAAGGAGTTATTCAGGTAGAATGTGAATGATTTATGCTTGGTCTCGAATGTCAAGATACCTGTGAAGTTTAAAGTCCAGGAATTCGAGAAGTACAAGGGAAACACTTTTCCTCGTGCTCATCTTGTGATGTACATAAGAAGAATGTCTACCCACAATGATGATCAATGTATGCTGATTCACTTTTTTCAAGATAGTTTGACTTGTGCTGCATTGAAGTGGTATATGAGTTTGGACAACATCAATATCCATACTTTCAATGACTTGGGAGAAGCATTTATCAGATAATACAAATACAACATGGACATGGCGCCTGACTGTGATTAACTCAGGGCCATGATCCAGAAGGACAGGAAATCATTCAAAGAATATGCACAGAGATGGCGTGAGGTAGCCGCCCAAGTGATTCCTACCATGGAAGAAAACGAGATGACTAAGATTTTCCTGAAGACTCTGGGTGCTTTCTACTATGATAGGATGGTAGCGAGTGCGCCAAGTGACTTTATTGAAATGGTGGGCATGGGTATCCATTTTAAAGAGGTTGTAAGAGAGGGTCGTCTAACGAAAAGCGAGAGTTCCGGAGGTACGAAGAAGCCATCCTATGGGTTTGCCAAAAAGAAGGAAGGAAATACAAATGTTGTTATGCAAGAGAGAAGGGTTAATCCTCCTAGAAGAAATTATCAGTATCATCAACAAGTCACCTCAATAACTCCAGTTGTTGGTGTAGCTCCAACCATCGTTGCTTATCAGAGACCATCCCATCAGGGGAACAATGGTGTAATCAGAGAAGGGAGAGTTATGACCCTATCCCTATGAGCTATGAAGAATTACTCCCGGTTTTAATTCAAAAGAAGTTGGTTCAGACTAGACCACCTCCCACTGTGACAAGATAAAGGTTGATTTGTAAGAGATGATGGATGAGGGCCTCATCCACATAATCAGGCCTAGGGCAGAGTATGAAGAGGAAGTAGACATGGTTTCTAGATGTCCTAGAGGGTTAAGAATCTTTGATGTGGAACATATGAATGAGGATCTTGTACAATTGCATGCTACTTTCTGCCACATGGCTGGTCAAGTAGAACATCAATATGGATCTTGCCGAATTTGCTGTCGGGACTCCCGAGGATGTTCAATTGTAAGGAAAGGTATTCAGTTATTATTGGATAATGGAACTATCAAGGTTACAGGCCAAAGGGATGATTACCATGAGGTTAATGAGATTGAGGTTTGTTTGGCTGAAGAAGAGTCAGATGATGAGTATGCCTCTGCGGATGAGTTCTTCTCCTCAAATGAATATATGTTTTCCAGAGATGACTCTGTAATGACTGAATATGTTGAAGAGGGAGTAAATGTTATTGTGCCTTGTTTTGGTGCACCTACCCCTTTTGAAGTTGAATATCATGGCAAGCCAGCTATTACTCCATTGGTGATTAGTTTGTCGAGTCCTGTCCCCTACAAGTCAGACAAGGTTGTACCCTACAAATATAATGCTACAATCTTAGAGGATGGTGTGGAAGTTCCCATCCAGAAAATTCTTAATGTTGGAAATATTGTTGAGACTAGAAGAGTGACTCGCAGTGGTCGTGTATTTGCACCATTTATTCGTGCAAATGTTAGTACTGGAAAGAAAGTTGTGGAAAGTGTTGAGGAAAATAAGGCTACGGGTGAGTCTAGTGGAGCTACTTTGGAGAAAGAGGTGGATGATATTTTGAAGATAATCAAGATGGGGGACTACAGAATTGTAGATCAGCTACTGCAGACTCCTTCAAAAATATCTATCTTGGCTTTATTGATGAACTCCTCTGCTCACATAGAATCTTTGATGAGGGTATTGGACCAAGCTTTCATGGAAAGGGATATTCCAGTAGACCAATTCAGCAGTGTGGTAGGGAACATTACATCATGTAATAACCTGAGTTTGTGCGATGATGAACTGCCTGATGAAGGAAGGAATCACAATCTGGCCCTCCACATCTCTATAAACTGCAAGAATGATTCATTATCCAATGTGCTGATTGATAATGGATCTGAATTGTAAGAATGAAATATCAAGGAACATCCATGCGCCCAAGTGGCATTATTGTGAAAGCATTTGATGGATCAAGGAAATCTGTTATTGGTGAAGTGGACTTGTCTATTCATATAGGCCCATATTTGTTCCAGATTACTTTCCAGGTCATGGATATTATATCCGCTTACAACAGTTTGTTGGGACGGTCGTGGATGCATGAGGCAGGTGCTGTCACTTCGACTTTACACCAGAAGTTGAAGTTTGTGCGTGAAGGAAAAGAGGTAATTGTAAATGGAGAACATGTATTTTGATATCTCATTTGTCCTCTTTCAGCATTGTGGAGGTGGATCAAGATACTGTTGGAACCCAGATCCAAGCTTTATCCATTGATAAAATAAGAGGAAATTAGAATTCTATGGATTCATTTAAGGATGCTCATCAGGTTGTGCGTAGTGGCCATAGTGAAGTATGGGAAGAAATTGTTGATCCACCTGTAAACAAGAATAGAGCTGGCTTAGGATTCTCTGTGAAGAATGATAAAGGTAAGAACATGAAGCCGAAGTCTGATGTAAGAAAGTATCAAGATATCTTTTGTAGCGAGGTTATCTTTATCCAACTGTTTCCGGGATTAATGCCATTATGGAAGATGAAGCAGAGCCAGAAATGCCAAATTATGTGACGCACAGAGTTAGGGTTCAGAACGGGATCACCATTAATGTTCCCTCTTGCATACATGTTTCAAAGTAATTTGTTTTTGTTAATATTTTTGAAAAGCTTTCACTCTGCCCAAGGTGAAAGTATTGATATTGTATGGGCTTATTTGTTTGCTTTGATTTTTAAAATCAATATTAAAAGTTGTCTTTGTTTCCCAAAATGTGTTTTTATTTTTTGCTTTTTTCTTGGAAAATGGTAATCAGAAAAAACCTTTCAAAATAAATAATAACTGCAATTCAATCTGCATGATCACTTGTTATATGTGTCAGTTTCTAAAAGCAATCATAAATCATATGTGAAGATTAATTAAAAAACCCGATGAATACAATGACCCTGCACCCTCTCTCAACATTGAATGTCCTGTGTATGGGGCTGAAGAAGAGGACTATGATGAGATTATGGAAGAGGTCTCACGGTTTCTTAAGCGCGAGGAGAATGCCATTCAACCATATAAAGATCTGTTGGAAGTAATCAATTTGGGTTCAGAAGAAGATATGAAGGAAGCCAAGATTACAGCATTACTGCATCCTGATGTGAAGAGCAGGTTGATTAAGATGTTGAAAGAGTATATGGATATTTTTGCTTGGTCTTACCAAGATATGCCTGGTCTAGATACAAATATTGTAGAGCACCATTTACCGCTGAAGCAGAGTGCCCTCCAATCAAACAGAAGTTGCGAAGAACTAACCCAAATATGGCAGTGGAGATCAAAGAAGAAGTTCTAAAGCAGATTAATGCCGGTTTTCTTGTGACATAAGTGTACCCTCAGTGGATTGCCAATATTATCCCAGTACTGAAGAAATACGTAAAAGTTCGCATGTGCGTAGATTACAGAGATCTAAAACAAGCTAGTCCAAAATATCATTTTCCATTGCCACACATTGATAGGTTAGTGGATAGCACAACAAAAATAAAATTCTTCTCGTTCATGGAGGGGTTTTCCGTGTATAATTAAATAAGGATGGCTCCTCAGGACATGGAAAAAACAACGTTTATCACACCCTGGGGAACATTCTGTTACATAGTGATGCCCTTCGGGTTGAAGAACGCTGGTGCAATGTACCAGAGGGCTATGACAACCCTATTCCATAATCTGATGCACAAGGAAATTAAGTTATATGTTGATGATATGATTGTTAAATCCCATACTGAAGAAGGGCATGTAGAAGATTTGTTGAAGTTGTTTCATTGTTTGAGGAAGTATCATCTCCGCTTGAATCCAAATAAATGTACCTTTGGTGTTCGGTCAAGGAAATTGTTGGGTTTCATTTTTAGCCAGAGAGGGATTAAAGTTGACCCTTATAAAGTCAAAGAAATTCAAGAAATGCCAACGCCGTGAACTGAAAAGCAAGTCATAGGGTTCCTCCGGCATTTGAATTATATTTCCAGATTCATTTCCCACATGACTGCAACGTGTGAATCGATCTTTAATTTGTTAAAGAAAGATCAAGGTTGTGTATGGACAGATGACTGCCAAAGGGCATTTTAAAGTATTAAAGAATATCTTCTTGAACCTCATATCTTGCTCCCTCCTGTTGAAGGAAGACCATTGATTATGTATTTGACAGTGTTAGATAATTCTATGGGCTATATTCTTGGACAACAAGATGAAAAAGGGAAGAAAGAGTATGCCATTTATTATCTCAGTAAAAAAGTTTACTAATTGTGAATCGTGGTATTCCATGCTGGAAAAGACATGTTGTGCTCTGGCCTGGGAGGCAAAATGTTTGCGGCAATATATGTTGAATCACACTACTTGGTTGACATCCAAAATGGATCCAATCAAGTACATTTTTGAAAAGCCTGCTCTTACTGGGAGAATTTCCCGCTGGAAGATGCTGTTATCTGAATATGACATCGAATACCGCACTCAAAAAGGTATTAGAAGCAGCGTGTTGGAAGATTATCTTTCTCACCAACCAGTTGACGATTATCAATATGTGATGTATGATTTCCCCGATGAGGATGAGATGTTTCTGAAAGTGAAAGATTGTGATGAACCATTTCCTGGGGAAGGTCCTGATCCTGAATCTCGCTGGAGCATGATATTTGATGGAGCTGTGAAAGCTTATGGTAAAGGAATTGGTGTTGTGATTGTCACTCCACATGGACCACAAATTCCTTTTACTGCAAGGTTGACATTTGATTGTACTAATAATATAGTAGAATATGAGGCTTGCATCATGGGTCTCGAGGAAGCAATTGATCTCAAAATTAAAATTCTAGATGTGTATGGTGATTCAACTTTGGTAATAAATCAGATTAAAGGAGAGTGGGATACTCGTCACCCCGACTTGATCCCATACAAAGATTATGCTAGAAGATTATTACCCTTTGTTTAATAAAGTTGAATTCCATCACATCCCCAGAGACGAAAATAAAATGGAGGATGCTCTGGCAACTCTGGCTTGTATGTATCAAGTGAATACTTGGAATGATATAGCTTGAATTATTGTTCGGCGACAAGATAGGCCCACCCATGTGTTTACAACATAAGATGTAGCAGATGAGAAACCTTGGTATTATGATATCAAGCATTTTCTTCAGACTCAGTAGTACCCGATTGGTGCATTGAATAAATATAGAAAGACATTGAGAAGATTGGCTGGAAGCATCTTCGTCAGTGAAAATGTGTTATACAAGAGAAATTATGACACGTGCCTGCTCAGATGCGTGGATAGACACGAAGCAGACATGTTGATGCGTGATATTCATGAAGGTTCATTTGGCACTCATGCCAATGGACATTCGATGGCTAAAAAGAAGCTAAGGGCAGGTTACTATTGGCTGACAATGGAATCTGACTATTACAGATTTGCAAAGAAGTGCCATAAATGCCAGATTTATGCCGAAAAAATTCATGTGCCTCCGACACTTCTCAATGTTATTTCTTCCCCGTGGCCTTTCTCCATGTGGGTTATTGACATGATCAGATTGATAGAACCCAAAGTTTCGAATGGATAATGTTTTATCTTGGTAGCAATTGATTACTTCACCAAATGGGTGGAAGCTGCTTCATATGCTAATGTTACTAAACAAGTGGTAATGCGCTTCATTAAGAATAATCTCATATGTCGGTATGGTGTGCCGAGCAGAATTATCATCGATAATGGCTCGAATCTGAACAACAACATAATGATAGAACTTTGTTAAGAATTCAAGATTGTCCATCACAATTAATCTCTATACAAGCCGAAGATGAATGGGGTTGTTGATGCTGCTAATAAGAATATCAAGAAGATCATCCAGAAGATGGTTGTTACTTATAAAGATTAGCATGAAATGCTCCCTTTTGCTTTACATGGATATCAAAAATCTGTCTGCACCTCAACAGGAGCAACCCCGTTTTCCCTTGTGTATGGAATGGAAGTTGTTCTCCCAATCGAGGTTGAGGTCCCCTGTTTGCGTGTGATAATGGAAACCAAGTTGTCAGAGGCTGAATGGGTCCAGAACAGGTTTGACCAATTGAATTTGATCGAACAGAAGAGAATGACGACTTTGTGTCATGGGCAGTTACATTAGAAGAGAATGAAGAAAGCTTTTGATAAGAAGGTCAAACCTCGTGAATTCAGAGAAAGTGAACTCGTTCTCAGGAAGATCATGTCTTTTAACACTGATTCTAGGGGCAAGTAAACTCCAAATTTTGAAGGCCCATATGTTGTCAAGAAAGCCTTCTCTGGCGGTGCATTAATTCTTGAAACTATGGATGGTGAGGAGTTCCCACATCCCATGAATGTGGATGCAGTCAAGAAATACTTCGCCTAAAGAAATAAAAGAACAGCTCGCTAAGTTGAAAACCTGAAAGGGCGACTTAGGCAAAAAGGAGCGTCTCGGTAGGCCAAAAACCCGAAACGGAGGTCTAGGCTAAAATTAGAGACATAAACAGAATAAACTTTCCCGGTAAGTTGAAAACCCGCAAGGGCAGCTTAGGCAAAAGTTAAGGACTTTCTTGGCAAGTAACTACATCAGACAAGACATGATCATTGAAGCAACAATCTTCTTGGATCCTCACTATACTTCAATAAAAGCTGTTGCTCAGATTTTCAAAGTTGTTAGAGGGAATAGTAGTCATTGTATCTCAATGTATCTTTTCCATTATATATTACCATTTTCCAAACTTTGTAATCATCAGTGGAGTCTCGCCATTCGCAGACTACCATTCTATCAATAAAATTTGAGCTTTTACCCAATTCTTTGTAATCCTTATTTTATTCAGCTTACAAAGACTCCATTTATTATTGATAATAATTTTCAAAGCAAAAAGATTAAATAACAAAATTGTTTTTCAAAAAGAATTTACAACTTACTTTTACTTTAAATTTTGTGATTCAAGAGGAAAACAAAAGTGGTGATCCAAGGAATGGATGAACTCTAGTAATTTTGGGAAGTTTTTTTTCCCCCAGGAAGGTTTTCTCAGGTCATTTTCGCTAGTATGCGCATGATTTTTGTATATTGGAGATGATACCAATTGGCGTAAGGTGTGGTATTGGGTTTGTGATCCCATTGGTCCCAGTCAAGTCTTGGTTCATTTTTCATTTTGGGTTTACATGGTCTGAGGCCTCTATCCCAGATTCACTAGCGAAGTCCTCCCTCATATGATGAAAGGTCTTGTTCCCTTGGCGTGCTGAGATGAAACTATTTGTAAAATATCGCTCTTTCCGCAGTATGGGCATTATTGTTGGTATTTATTTCCCAAGCAACTAGACCAAGGAAATATATTTTCTAAGAAGTGTTGAGACAATTGTCAACCCTTTGGGTTTTCACCCGCCAAGTGCTGGGTTTAATTTAAAATCCCCATGAGTTTGACCTCTTTCTATAATGTTGACTTTTTGATTCCCCAGGTTCGCAACCACGACTGTGTAAAAATAAATAAAAAATACTTCTTTTCTCACCTCCACCATCTATTTTTTATACAACATTTTATAGAAAAAATATACAGATTTACAAAGAGGTTTCTGCGGAGTACCGTAGAGTTTTAGGGTGCTAATACCTTCCCTTTGCATAACCAACCCCCTTACCTTGAATCTTTCCCCCTCTTTTTGGGTTACTCGCTCTTTTCCCATTTCTTAAACATTTCCCTAAAACATTTGTACTGCTACACATTGCATCAAGATCACAAACTTGGTGGCCTCGTAATCATCTCCCTAAATCTTTCCTTGAGGATATCATCAAACACCCTCTTGTGTATCCTTTTATTTGTGTTTACATATCTTTGTGATTTACTAACCTTAACAAAAATCCAACATTATGCTTTGTTTCTCTCTTTTTTTTTTTGCAAGGTAGGGATTAGATCAAGAACATCAAGCATGGTCTCATCCTCTATGGTTTAGTTTCTCAAGCTCAAAGATTGATCAATCATTGATTCTCAAAGGATTGTTCATCAAAACATGACCTTTAATCCTAGGAATGACCATCTCAAGTATCATTCAACATCATTTGATCAAAGATATCTCAATGTTTGATTGCTTGTCTCTCAAGGTATCTCAACGTTCATGTGTTTATTTCCATTCCTTTTTCATCAAGTTTCATAAATAATTTGACTAAGTCAATCAAAGTTAAATCAAGGTTTCATCATTTGAAGTCCGTATGTTCATCATGGTTCCTTAAAATACAAGAAAGGTTAAAAGGTTGCAAGTTTATTCAAAGTATTTTGACCTAAAAAGTCAACATTTCAAGTCCAAGTTCAAAATATCACAACTCACTCTATTTTCAACATTATGAGTGATTCCTTGAGAAAATTACTCTTCTTGATATCCCCTATAAGTTCTCTTTTTAAGTCAAGATCCTATTATGATTGGAAGATCATCAAACATTTGGAAACATTAGAGGTCGTTTGTGGATTTTGTGAAATTTGACATATAATTTCAAGTGATATTTTCCTAACTTCTAAAGATCTTAACTCGTACACTATTCAAATAATTTTAGTGGTTATTTTTTCATATGAGTCTCCTTGATGCCCTATACAAGATTGTTTAAAAGATAGAAGGACAATTATGCTTGGAAAACTATGAAAAGTCTGAGGACATTGTTATTTTGGGACAGAATTATTTTGACCTCTAATTTCAGGTCATGGTACCAATTTCACATGGTCATAACTTTTTTCTCAGGTGTCCAAATCAATACTTTCTTTTCACATTGTACTCTCCATGATGATGTGAGCATTTTGCAAAAAGAATGAGCAATAAAGGTCAAGTACGCAAGATTTCACGTATGGGTGAAGATGGCCTTATGGAATGATTTTTTGTCCAAAAGTCAGGGATGGAAATGCACTAAAACTCACTTGACACCTCATAAAATGCGTGCAAACTTACTCCATGTGACAAAACACAATGCATAGCATAAAAATGACTTGAATTTTCCGTGTTTTGATGACTTCATGACCAGGGAAAGTTACACAATTTGTGCTCATTCTTTTTACACGATTTGCACTCCATTTTGTATGTATTGCACCCTCTTAGCTCAGCTATATATAGAGGGAAATCTATTCCATTCATTCTCAAGCTTTGAAAGCCCCCATAATCCCTACCTAAACTTCAAATTTCTCTAAAATTTTTCTGAATTAGTGTTTCCATTTTAAGCTCATCTAGCTACGTTTGTTGATTCATTTAGCTTCTCCATCTTCTCCTGAAGTTTTTCCAACCATTCCCAGGCCCTGAGACTCATTGAAACGTTCTAGCCAAGTCCATTTTTAAACACCTCTAATCATCACTTTTACAAGGTATATAGAGGTTTACATTTGCTTCAAATAAGATATCATAATGTAGCATATGGTTCACTGATTCTTTTCCCTAACTCTCCTTGAATTGGTTGTATGATTTCATCATTTAATTTTAAATTTCATTTTCTGAAAATCTTTTGTGTTTTCAAAAATTATATTCCTTGACTTTGAATAAATTTACTCGGATGCATTCGTTGAGTTCGCCTTGATGAAAAAAGTCTAATGGCATTGGTCTCATGATCTGAGGTTACAAAATGCCATACTCTGGTGAGAAACACGCCTGAGAAGACGACCTCAGAGGTTGGAGGCCACCTGAGTTTGTTTCAAATGATCTGGCCAATGATATGAGGCCATTTCTTTTTATTTACTTGGTTACTTTTAAATTGGATCTGGTGTTTTATTACAAATAATTTCCGACATGCGCTTTCATGTTAGAACCCTTAGATCTGCCACCTCATTTAATGAATCTAGATCCAACACTTCTTGTTTTTCCTGATTTTATTTATTTTTCTTTATTTCATTTTTAATTGATTTAATTTTCTAAGATTAATTTTAACTCCAAAAATCATGAAAAAATTCACTAAAATATTTATGATTATATTACACTTTGTGTTGTTTTTTGAGATTTTTATTTTCATTGTTACTATTTTATTTGATTTTATTCTCATTTGTTTCATTTTAATTGATTTAAAAATATATTTTTGGTTTTTAAAATGTCCTAAAAATTTCTAAAAATACTTTGAATCACTTCTGATTTTTCTATGGTTTTATTTCCCATTTATTTTATGTTTAGATATCACTTTTCTATTTTCCCTTTTATTTTCATTTAAAAATCTTTCTTCCTTGCATTTTAATTTCATTTTATTGCATTTTAATTTTGTTATAATCTGATTCCTTTTATCATAATTTTTTTACTAAAAGTTTCATCAATATAAATGGACTTTGGATGTTTATGAGGTTTATATTAATCATCATTAATTCAAATCTATCATTAAATGATTAATTAAATCATTTTTGATACTTTGAGTTGATGAGAGGTTTGTAACTTTAATCCACCAAGAAAGGTGATTGATCTTGATGATGACTTGATCAAAATTATGATCCAATTTGATTGTTGATCCTTTTCTTCTTCATCTTAATCTCTTTCTTCTTTCTTTTTTTCTTCTTTTTTTGATCAATTGGATGATTTAGGATCCATCTTGTTCATTAAGTTGAGGTTGGTGCTTGATGAACTTTCATCATTTCAAATCTATCTTCAAATTGATCATTGATCATTTGAGGTACTTTGGACTAGTGATAACTTTATCCTAAGTTATCATAAAGAATGATTGATGTAGTGGACCAATCTCCTTGACTTATCTTTTGATCACACTTGCTTTTAAACCATGGTGTGCATTCTATGCAATACACCTACATTATTTTGGCCCGACCTCAGATTGGTGTAACTTCTATATAACTTCACTTAAATTCTCGCAATTTAAGTTGTGCAATTTATTTTTATCATTTTATCATTCATGCCATTTTATTTTATTTCCCTTTTTTTATTGTCTTTCTTCCCTTTGGCCCTTGGATATTTTCTTTTCAAAGATATTAATAAATATTAAATCCTAAAAGACTTAATGTGATCCTTGGACTATGGTTACTATCCTTGGATTGGAAATGGATTTATAGACTTAGATTTAGGATCTTGATCCTATTCTTTGGAGTTGTGACTTAAGACCTTGATTCATATGATACCTAAACCATCTGAGACCTTGGAGTTTTCATATGTCACCTTAGGAGTTTCATTTAATCATTGGGTTTTATATGTCTATTTTTGTGTGTTTTATTTGATGCAGGGACTATTATCTGTGACTTTTGGTTTTCATCTGATGCATGAGAATTCATATGTGCCTTGTGATTCATCTGATGCTTGGCTTTCATTTGAGACTTAGAGCTTTCATCTGAAGTTTGGAATTTCACTTATGTTTTGAGATTCATCTGATGATGAGACCTTTAACTTTCATATGATACATTAACCTTTCATCTGATGCTTGTGATATTCACTTGTTTCCTTGATTGTGTTGTGGCTTTAATTCAAAGGAATGGGATGTTTTATTTATGTCAAGTTGTTTGGCTTATCCTATTTAGATCTTTTATTCCTTTGCTTTTACTTCATGCTTTAAGATAGTCCCTTCATCTCTTCCCTATCTTCTTCAATTTTCAAAACTTCTCTCTTTTTTTTTCAAAGGATTATTGTTTTCAAACTTAAACCACTTTCATAATAAACCTTGACTTTGTCAAGTGTATTTTCAATATTTTTTTCTTAATAAATTCTAAGACATGTTAAGCATATCAAAACCTTTTTTCAAAAGACTAAAAACACCAAAATTAATTCAAACCTTTTGCCACTTGGCTTTTCACTTTAAAATCTTTTCTCAAAGATTAGATATTAGTCTTGTTTTAGATGTGTTTGGAAACCATCCTACTTCTATAAACATGGTAAAGTGATGGACATTTTGCACTGATATGTTGAGATATGCCTTGTTGATTAAATCCATGTTGTAAATTCTCCATACTCAAGATGATGCAAATGCTCACTTTTCCATAGTTTTTGATAGTATGTTTTTGAAATTCTAGCACTTGTAATACAAAGGTCAAGACTGATGTCTTAACATAGAAACATGATGCCAGGACATATGTTATGACATCTATTGATAGAATACTATAAATTATGTAGAAAAAAATTAAAGAAAATTAAACAACACAATCAATTGTTAACCCAGTTCGATGCAACGTCACCTATATTGGTTTATTTCTATCAGATTATGCTCTGATTATTTTCAAGCCATGTTTCTTCCCAGTGGAGTTAAGTCATGAAGTAGGAATTTTTTTCCTCAGTTAGTGCTTACTCTCTTATGGAATCTCCATCCTTGACGTGATTTAGCCGAGTGTTGTCTTTACCCAAGTTGGTTTTGTCGGGTTATTCCCAGCGTTGTATGTCTGTTCTGTTAGCATATACATGATAACATTCATACATTTATACATAATTCATGCAGAGCTGAATTAAAAGTCATTTCTCATTTGCATTCATTGATATTTTTTTGGGCATATTACCCTCTTTGCAGAGTTATGTTACCCTCTCTCCAATAGATTGTCAACCTTAAGCAGAAAGTATATATCCTTTCAATTTCCTCATTGAGTTATCCCTCGTGGAAGAATTTTTCTTTAGCCTTCCTATTCAACTCATTATATTGATGGAATGTGATCCCTATTTGAGCTTATTCCTCATTGGGTGGTGTCTCGGTTGGTTGTTTCACTCTAGTTTCTTCATGGTTTGAATCTTTGGTCCCCGATAGCAATATTATTTTGATTTATGTAGGCTTTGAGCCATGGTTTTAGAATGTGCATTTATTTTGCACGTGAAGACTTTATCTCCTCAACATGAATGTATTGGCACTTCCCTAGAAAGCCAAGATTCATTTCCCCGTAGCATTATCACAATCCTCTTCATAAACAACAAGTGGCATGTCTCTTTATCTGAGAAACCTGTTCTTTCCTAATAAGTCTGTTAATGCCAAAGAAGATTTTACTCCAATGGATGGTAGTCTCTTCATTAAGGGAGATAGTTCGTTTTCGAGATGTTTTACTCCAATGGATGTAGTCTCTTTGTTATGGGAGAAAGTTTGTTTTCAAGATTTATATTCCAATGGATGGTAGTCTCGTTATTTTGGGAGATAGTTTATTGTTGAGATTTTTACTCCAAGGGACGGTAGTCTCGTAATTATGGGAGATAGTTAATTTTTGATATTTGTACTTCGATGGATGGTAGTCTCTTCATTTTGGGAGAGAATTCGTTGTTGAGATGTTTCACTCCGATGGATGGTAGTCTCGTCATTACGGGATATAGTTTGTTGCTGAGATTTGTACTCCGATGGATGGTAGTCTCTTTATTATGGGAGATAGTCCGTTGTTGAGGTTTGTACTCTTATGGATGGTAATCTCTTAATTAATGGAGATAGTTCATTGTTGAGATTTGTTTTACTCCGATGGATGATAGTCTCGTCATTATGGGAGATAGTTCGTCATTGAGATTCACTTTACTCTAATAGAGTTTCTTTGTTCCCAGCCATAAGTGTTGATGTCAACTTTTGTTTCCAATCATAAGTACTGATGCCAATTATTTGTTACCTACCCTAATATTGGAATTTACCGATATTATCTTACCGCTTCTATTTTCATCCTTCGGGTCGTTAATTTTTGACCACCTATGAGTCAGCCAGAAAATAATCATAAAATAATATTACATTTATTATATACATTAAAAAAAGGTTTTAAAAATGTTTTAAAATGGAAATAAGAAAGAAAAATATCAACTATATTCAAATTAATCAAGAAAAATTAAGTAAGCCCGTAGAAAAATCAGAAACTATTTTCAATTTTTAAAAGTCAAACTATATTCAACTATATTCAACTATATTCAATTTTTAAAAGTCAGAAACTATTATAAAACTAATTAAAATTGTTCAAACAAATAGAAAATAGATCAAAAATAGTAAACATCAATATAAAATTCCATAAAATTTTCAAAAAGTGGTAAATACGCAAAATGATATTTAGGAAATTTTTTAGAATTAAAAATTGTCAGAAAGTATTTTTAAGATAATTAAAACAAAGAAAATAATGCAAAAAATATAAAAAATATCAATTGTCAAAATAAAAATGTGAAAAATATTCATGAGATCAGAAATAATTCAATGTATTTTTGTGAATTTTTTGGATAAAAAATAAAAGTTATGAATTTTTGAAAACTAAATCAATTAAAATATAAAATCAGAAAATAAAATAAAACAAAAAAGATATGGGACATCAAATCATAGTCAAAACGCATTAGTAAGCTAATCCAATGGACCAGACGCACTGTGCTTGATATGGACCTTAGTAAGATGCGCATGGAATCAGAAAAAAGGAAACCAATGAAATTAAAACGTTTGGTATGCTATCATTGGCTGAGACGAGACATGTCATCATCTTTAACCTCCAGCCACCCTGCAATGGAGATTTTGTGAGATCTTTCAAACGGTAAAATTAGGATCCCAGACCAGTATCATAGGATTCGTCTCTTCAAGACGATCCTAACACCACCATCGCACCAAATTTTTGTAATGTATACAAAAATATATGAATCAAAAACCCAGAAAATAGCGAGCACCTTCAATTTGAGATTTCTCTCTCAATTCTCAGTGGATTTAAAAATTGTAAGAAGCACTAGAATCATGAGAAGGAGTAGAACAGGTTAGTGCTTTATTTGGATCCAAATGGTGAATAATTCTACCTTTTCGAAGTTCAAGAAAGAAGCTCTGAAACTGGACTTATGTAGCTTGAATTATAGCTAGTTTTGCTTGGTTTAAGTGTTGGAGAGTTTGTATGATGCTTAAAGAAGATCAATGTGCAATGAATTTTCGAGGAAAAGGTTGGAATCTCAGAAACTGATTTCAAATATTTCAAGTTTGTGTGAGGTTTTGACAGAGTGTTTCTGGCTCTCAAAGCTTGAGGAAATGAATGGGGGATGACCCTTTATTTATAGGGAATCCAATGGAATGTTCAAGCGTGTGAAATGATGAAGTTTAGAGGGAAATCGTGTGAACTTGATGCACGAGCAAAGTGTGATATGATTTCCATCAAAAATCATCTGATCCTTGCGTTTTAAGGCTCTAATCCACTTTGGCAATTTAGTTAAACATTTTTAGATCACAAACGCATGCTAATTTGATTTTTAGAGGCCAAAACATGACTTTCAAATTCTGACTTATGAAGAAACATCAGTTCCAAGTTACCAAGTTTAATCCAATGGCATTCTCAGCTCAAGGGGTCTTAAAGCATGATTCTTGATGCTTTAGAAATATGAGGTTACAAGCTTTGCAAAGGAAAAAGAATGGAATCAAATGGATGCTTGAGCTGAAAGTTGCATTGAGTCAAAGTTGGGATAAAAAGGTTGACTTTGCATCCAAACATGCCCTTCCACTTGGATTTTTCTCTTGACCAAAAAAGGTGCCATGAAATAGACCTCTTTAATGACATTTTGAAACTTGAACCTTTCAAAAACTTGAAAAATTGAGAGAGTTATGAATTGTTGAAGTTGGCAAAAAATTATGAAATGACCTATAATCTTTTGTATCCTTAGGGCATCTTTCATCCATTTTCCCACTTTTCACATAAAAGAAGGCATAAAGTTAACATCCTCAAGATAATTATGGAAAAATAATAGGCTCAAGGTGATAAAAATTGACCAAGTTATGATCATTTGAAGTCACACATGGGGAAATGGGGGTTCATTTGGAGGACTTGTAATATTTCTTATTCATCAAGTTTCTTCCACATGAAAACTCCTTGAAACTTTTGAAGTGATTTGTTGATAACCCTTTGAATATAAGGATGTCTTGGAATAACTCAAAAATACCAAAATATGAGCAATATATGCTTCTTTGAAGTTCAAAACCCTAGCTCCTAGATCAAGAAAATGCTTTGAGGAACTTTGACAATTTTAAACAAACTTCTTGTACCAACACAATTGCTTTGTAAATAGAAGTTGTTGATAATTAAAATGAGAACTCATAGCCACCAAGACTACTTCCATATCTTGAGAATTGAGAGAAATATGCACTTGTGACCAATGGGAACAAAGCCTTGTCCAAACATGACAACTTCTTCAATCAACCCCTTGTACTTTTGAATCAGTTTTGATAACCTTGAAATGTGGTGAACCAAAATAACCTTGCCATGCCATTTCTTCCAAAAAAACTCCATTGGTGAGGTTTGAACTTCTCAATCTTTGTTGACTAGGGCATGGAAATAAACTCATGAACCCATGGAGTAACTTGATAAATCTCATTGCCTTTACCTACATTATTAACAAACAAGACAAACCAACATTGCATTTTATTAATTAAAAGGAAAAATCAAGACAAAATATTCATGATCACAAAAGAAAACAAGTCAGGGTGCTTGGTTATTCCTCAAAGAGCAAAGCTAAATGTAGGGAGGAGAACCAAGAACCCTAATATGATCTTGTTGTAATTGAATCAATATGGTATGATGAAAGGATCTTAGGGGGAAAATTGGGGTACAACAGATCCAATAACCTCTTGACAAATATTGGTGGCCTCATTTCATTTTTATTTCCCATTTTACTATTTTTCACAAATTTTGGTTTATTTTTCTTATTTCTTTAAATTTTAAAAATAGCTTCTAACTTAAAAAAAAATTTGAAATTTTTTGTCAACACTTATTGACTCGTGTTTGACCTCTAACTATTTTTTTACGATTTGTATTTTTTGTTTTAATATACTTTGTGTATTTTACCCATTATTTCCATTTTATTAATCTTTTTAAATTTTATTTTATTAAATATTATTTTATCATTTTTATTTGGTCCTGATTTGGGTGTTGTTTTGGGACAAGTTCCTCAACCTCATTGGATCTTGGGTGTTAATAAGTTGAAAAACCAAATCCACCAAAATGGATGAATGATGTTGATGATATTTGAAACCCTAATTTCATCTGATACATCTCTTCCCTCTTCATCTTATCCCTTTCTTACTTGTGCTACATGTTGTTGAAGAATAATCTACATATCATTTCTCAAATATGTGGTACATAGATTGCTATTGACCAACCTCAAAATAGGTGTGACTTCTATATAAGTCCACTTACGATTGCTTAACATAGCGCTAAATTTATCCCGATTCGAAAAATGATCATTTATGGCTCAAACCTATGTTTGTAAGCCCAAGTATGTTAACTTGATACCTTTTATCCAATAGCTTTGAGGTTCATTGATAGCAGGCTTTAATCTTATCAATCCTCTAATGAACTTCATGAACTTTGGGTATAAGTGAATAATTTGAAACATCGTTGATCATATGTGGTTTCTTTGAGTACTTGAAATGAATTATATACTTGACAAAAAGCAAATGAGACTTGTTGCTGATAAGCTTTGATTTTATAAGTCTTCTAATGAGTTTTCAAATGCAAGTTTCAAGATGGTCATCCAACTAACCTCTAACTTCTAATTCACTAACAATTCACTTTACTTTGTGCTTTTACTTTGTGCTTTTACTTTATGCCCTTTATTTTATGCCTTTACTTTTATGCACCATTTACTTTAGCATTTACATTTCATGTTATTTTCATATTTGCTCACTTGAGCATTTATCTTTATGTCATTTTATCTTTGTTCGTTTGAGCATTTATCTTTATGCCATTCTTATTTTTCTCACTTGAGCTTTAATTTTCTTTTTGAATATGCTTAATAAACAACTTAAAAAATAAAAAATTATAAGGTTACTCGGAATATTTGGTTACTATCCTTGGCATCATGGATTTATGAACCTCTTGGACTTAGGATTAGAAGCCTTGATTACCTTAAGGAACTTGTGACTTTGTTGTTATTTTGTATGAAGTTCTTGAGGTTTACTCTAAGACATTGGGTTGATTTTCTGTGTGCAGGTTATTCTGATTATATGCTTTTTTGTGATTGATACTTTCCTCTGTATACATCTGTTACTCTGCCCAATTTGTTTGAAGACTTAATTCATATGAAGCTTGGTATTCTTAAGAGGTTTAGTATTTTTACTTGCTTGGTTTCAATCCAAAGGATGGGAATTCTATATTGACTCTTTATGTCAAGCGTTGGCTTCTTTTTGGTTAGATCGTTCTTTTCTATAGCTTTTACCTTATGCTTTAGGATAGTCCATTCATCTCCTCCCATCTTCTTTAATTTCAAAAATCTTCTCCCTCTTTCCAAACTCTTCTTATTTTCTAACTTGAACCGCTTTCATAATAAACTTGGACTTAGGTCCATGTGTTTTCAAAAATATTTTTTAAATCAAACTTTAATCAATTTAATCATACTTTGACATTTTTTGTGAGAAGACTAAAATTCAATTAACCTCATTCAAACCATTTTTTCCTCTTTGGATTTTTACTTTAAAACTTTTCTCAAAAGATTAGACTCTTGTTGATTCTTGTAGTGATGTGAGCTGCTATACTTCTATGATATGTACTGAAGTGAGATATTTTCCACTTGGGTGTTGAGTGAGGCTTTGTTAATTTTAAAATCCAAACCATACCCTCCATTTTGATATGATGTAGATTCTCCTTTATCATAATCATGGGTAGTAAGTATGTTCTTCCACTCAGATATGACGATGATGTCTCGTCTCTTAAAATTAACCAACACATATGTGTTTTAAATTTTTTGAGGTGAACTGCGAGTACCCTGATCCCTTATTGCACGGAAGGTGGTACATAGGCACTAGAGATTTTCAAACGCAGCGGGTGCAAAATTGTAAAAAAAAATTCTTTTCTCATCTCCATCATCTATTTTTGTATACACCTTTTATAGCCAAAATACATAAATTTTCAAAGAGGTTCTTACGGATTACTGTAGATATTTAGGGTGCTAATACCTTCCCTTTGCATAATCAACCCCCGTACCTAGATTCTCCCCCCTTATTTTTTGGTTTATTCTCTCTTTTCCCATTTCCTTTTGAAATAATAAGGCGCGGTGGCGATTTTCATTTGATTTGTGCGAGTCAAGTCAACCCAATGGGTTAGTCTCAACATTTCTACCGCTACAATATTTACATCAAAGGTCAAGATAGATGGGATTATAAAAGTCCTCAACAAGCATGTTGGTATTGGAAAAAAGGGGTGGAGGCAAAAAAATAAAATCTAGGACAAAATTGATAGGCAAACTTTCACCAATACTGAGTATAAAGTTAGCAAGGTGGCAAGTATGTTTTAGATAGTGCATGAGAAAGTCTACTCGAGGAAAACTATTTGGAATACTCTGAACATGCCAAAACATAGTTTCAAAACTTGGATGGCAGTCCAAGATAGGCTTAAAACTAAGCAAATATTAAAAATATTGGGCATTGTTGACAATATCTATTTCCTCATATGTGGGGAATATGAATAAGACATTACCCATCTGTTTTTTGAATGCCACTATAGCCAGTATTGCTGGGGAAAAATGAAAAATTTTGCTAAACTGGAATATCCTTAGTAATGAGTTGCAGAATATTGTGAGATGGCTTAGTAGAAACAAAGAAAACAAGGTCAGAAGAAGGGTGTATTCTGCTACAGTGGTATCTTTGGTGTATCACATTTGGAAAAAAATTGAATGATGTTTTGTGGAACCACAAACTCATTCTACTATATTTTCGTATGAACAATGTCATTAATGATTTGAAAAATAGGACCAGAAGTATAAATACCACTATAATTAGTCAAGTTGATAAGATCTGGTGTGATAATCTGTAGTTTATTTGGTCTTAAAGGACCTTTCTGGTTGTAAATTTTCGTTGATATTAATGAATTTTTTGATTTATAAAAAAAAACATATTTTCATCAAGTTTTTAAGGAACTTAGAGATTCTCTTTGCAAATATTGCAGATTTGTGTATGGATTTTGTAAGGAGATGTGCTACAAAGTTTGGTTTCAGAGATCCTGATCTAAAAGAATTGAGAAAGGTTGGATCTTTGGTGATTAGTCAAGTGGATTTCAAGGATAATTATGGTAGACTTTTGTCTATTTTGTTCACCAACATGGAATTTGGTATTCTTAATACTGTAGTCCAGTTCTATGATCATCTCTACAAATGTTTTACTTTCCCAAATTATCAGCTCGCGCCTACCTTGGAAGAGTATGCTTATCTTGTTGGTGTGCATGTATCTAATCATATTCCTTTCATTGGTTTGGAAGAGAATCCTAAGCCTCAGGTTATTGCAAGAGCAATTCATCTAAGGAAAGAAAAGATAAAAGAAAATCTTACTACTAAGGATGGTCTTCTTGGATTGACTTCTAAGTTCTTGATGGGGAAAGATTTTACTTTTGCTAGTGCGGGAAGTATGGTTTCCATTGAGGCTATTCTTTCTCTTTTCATCTATGGCCTTGTCTTATTCCCTAACATTGGAAATTTTGTTGACGTTAATGCCATTTGTATCTTCTAATTAGAAATTCAATTCCGACCTAGCTCAAAGATACTTATCATTATATTTATTATACGACCTCGATGAATGAAGGAACTATCATCTATTGTGAACCTTAGTTGTACAAGTGGTTTATTTTGCACTGGATGCAGTCTGATTCTTTTTAGGATCACAAGAGTGGTTTATAATGGTCATAAAGGATTATGTCTCTTACTCATTCTGATGTGGTTTGGTACAAAAAAATTCTATGATGGAGTGAAGATTATTGATAGTTGTGGAAAGTTTCCTAATGTGCCTCTTCTTGGTACAAAAGGAGCCATCAATTACAATCCAATTCTAGCTCGTCATCAACTTGGCTATGCCATGAAGGATAAACTAAAAAACATTTTGTTGGGAGGTTTATTTATTAAGGAGAATGATGATGACAAAGAGTTGAAGGTAAAGATCATCCATGCTTGGCATCATATTCATAGGAAATGAAGATTGGAATTATGGAAGAAAGATTATGTTGCTTTGGAGCCTTACATCCAATGGGTGCAAGCAAGAGCCATTCAACTCAAGATTCCATATCCTCGTCAAGAATCTATTATCTCAAAAGCCATAAAACTTTCTATTGTTCCATTAGACAATAAGGAAGAACTTCAAGATGCTTTAGCTCAGATGAAGTAAGAGAGGGATGCTTAGAAGAACAAGTTTCTTGTCTTAGATATGGAGAAGATGGAATTGCATAAGCTTCTAAATTAGAAGGATTAGGAAGGGTGTGCAAGGAAGAAGAGTAAAGTGCTAGAGGATTTATTTTCTTCTAGCATGTTGCTATCTCAAAGTGTCAAAGGTTATTCTGACATTCCTCCCACTTTAGGTGCACGGAAAGGTATTATGGATAAGCCGGTGAGTGGAGAAGGCTCAAATGTAGAGATCTTATGAAGACTAGATTAGGAAGCTTCAGAGACAGTTGCAGCTTGGATTCAGATCTTCTTCAGATGTGGTTCATTTGGAACCCTAGGATCTAGCCCTCTCTTCTTTTTGTTTAGGATTATTGAAACTATGTACTTCAATTGTAATCCTTCCAGTTATCAATAAAATGATATTTTTATAAATTTCAAAAAGAGTTATTTATAATGTTTGCATTTGTTTATACTTATTTATGTTCCCTAAAAACTGAATAAAATAAATAAAATCATTTGCATTGCATATCATACATCATTCTTCACTTGGTCTTTCTTTTCGAGGGTTTTCTGGAGTATCATTCCATTGTCTACACCTTTGTAGAAGACAAGTTGTCACACTAGTAAAATACTCGAGCTAACTACAAGAAGAAGATGGAGAACATTGAAAAATATAACAAGGAGCTTTGTGAAGAGGTCGCTACTCTTAGGTTTGGTATAAAGTGTTTGACTACTCTGGTTGAAGCTTTGGTTACTTCTCAACATCAAACTCCTCTTCCTCCTCCTCCTCATACTCATGTTCCATCTGAGCCGCAAGTAACTGTTATTTCTGAGATCTCTGCTACTCCAATATATGTTGTTCCTTCCAACACTATTTAGAATCAGATGCAACCATGTTATCCTTGGGGAATGCCTTTGAATTTTATGCCTGAGAACTAGCGTCCAGCTGTGGAAGTTCCTCTTGTTCAGCCTGTTATGGTTACTGCTCCTCCCGTGGTCCATATTGTTCCACAAGTTGAAGAGCCTATTTTTCATAATGCTCCCAATGAGAGCCTTGGAGTGTATGAACGAATGGATGATTTTAAGGATTAGTTCCAAGAACTTCAGAAGGAGATGAGAGATCTCAAAGGGAAAGAGATATTTGGGAAGAACACCCACAATATGTGTCTTGTTCCTAATGTGAAAGTTCCCTCTAAGTTCAAAGTACCAGAGTTTGAAAAGTACAAAGGAAACTCTTGACCTCAAAGTCACCTTATTAAGTATGTGAGGAAGATGTCAACCCATACTAATGACCATCAGTTGTTGATTCATTACTTCCAGGATAGTGTGATAGTTGTTGCTTTGAAGTGGTACATGGGTCTTGATAGCACCCAGATATGCACTTTTAACGACCTTGTAGAAGCCTTTGTTAAGTAGTACAAGTACAATGTTGACATGACCTCAGACCTTGATCAGCTTCGGGCCATGTCCCAAGAAGACCAAGAGTCCTTCAAAGAGTATGCAAAAAGATGGTGTGAGGTTGCTGCCAAAATAAGCCCCCCTATGGAGAAGGAGATGACCAAGGTCTTTATGAAAACTTTAATCCCGTTTTACTATGAGAGGATGGTTTCTAGCTCGCTCAGTGACTTCACCGAAATGGTAAGCATGGGGATTCACTTAGAAGAGGGAGTCTGTGAATGTCGTTTAACCAAATATGAAGGTTCTTCCAGTGGTTGTAAGAAGTATGGTTAGAGTTTTTCTAAGAAGAAAGAGCATGATTCCAATGCCATTTCTCAAGGGAGGTAGAGGAATTCTCGTGGAAGAAAGCATTATTAACATCAGCAATTTGCGTTCGTAACTCTTATGGTTAATTCAACTCCTGCAGCTCATGTGTATTAACTATGAAAATGCACTCATCAGCAGTCACAAGTGCGTAATCTAAGAAGGAATTAGTATGATCTAATTCCCATGACCTATACATAGCTCTATCCTACTTTAGTGCATAGTAATCTAGTTCAAACTAGATCACCACCAGCTCTTCCAGAGAATATTTTATGGTGGTATAAGGTTGATGCTTTTTGTGCTTAACATCAAGGTGCTCCTTTGCACTATCTACAAAATTGATTTCCTTTGAAGGCCAGAGTGCAGAGGTTGGTTAAAAGTGGTATTTTATCGTTTAAGGACGTTGGTCCTAACGTTCAGGCTAATCTCTTGCCCAAGCAAGGGGAAGCTATTGTGAATATGGTGGATGGATGTCAAGGTTAATATGTTATCTTTGATTTCAATTTAGTTCAAGCTCCTTTGGTTAATATTCATGTTTATTTTGTGAAAAGTAGGATATTGTCAACATAATCATGTTGAATTCTAGATTTGTATGCGTAATCCCTGTGGACGTGCATTGGTTGGAGAATGATGGATCGTGGACTTGTTTAGGTCAGCAGGAAGAGGCAAGATGGTGAGTTGAATGTTGTGGTTCCTCATTTTGAAATTCCCAAAAGAATTGCAATTACTTACTGTAGTAAGAATTCAGTTGTTACTCCTTTGGTGATTAGTTTGCTTGGATAAGTTCCTTACAAGTATGACAAAGCTATTCCTTATAAATATAATGCTACCATGCTTGAAGATGGTAAAGGAGTTGAGATCAAGCCTATTTCTTCTATTGAGAATATTGTTGATGTTATTGGTGTGACACGTAGAGGTCGAGTTTTTTCTACTACACCATAGAAGGGTGCATACATTAAGAAGACTCAAGGGAAAGAATTTGTTAAAGTCAGTTCAGTGCCAAAGGTTGTCGAAGGTCAGTCTAGTGGGTTTTCTCAGGACAAAGATGCTGATGAATTTTTGAAGATAATCTAGATGAGTGATTATAATGTCGTGGACCAGATTCTTCATTCTCCATCCAAGATCTCTATTCTATCTTTGTTAGTTAATTCATAGGTTCATGGGGTTTCTCTATTGAAGGTGTTGTATAAAGCGGTTGTTAATCATGATGTGACCGTTGACTAGTTCAATGGTGTTGTAGAGAATATTACTGCGTGCAACAACCTCAGTTTCAATAATGAAGAACTTCCCGATAAAGGTAGAAATCACAATCTTGCTCTACATATTTCCACCAACTTCCAGGAGGTTGTTTGTAAAATGTTCTAGTTGATACTAGTTCTTCATTGAACATAATGCCCAAATCTATGTTGATAAATTTAGCATATCAAAGTTCCCCTATATGGTATAGTGATGTTATTGTGAAGGCTTTTCACGGTTCTAAGAAGTCAGTGATTGGAGAGGTTGATCTCCCGATGAGTATTGGTCCACATATGTTTCAGATAACTTTCCAAGTGATGGACATCTTCCCAGCCTACAGCTTTTTGTTAGGACTTCCATAGATCTACAAGGTATGAGTTGTAACTTCCACACTCTACCAGAGGCTCAAATTCTTCAGAAATGGCAAGTTGGTGATGTTGCATGGTGAGCAGGAATTTCTAGTTAGTCATCTTTCCTCTTTTAGCTTTATTGGTGCTGATGATGCAGCTGTGGAAACTTCATTCAAAGCTTTGTCAATAGATGATTTTTATGGAAAGAAGAATGGTGCATCCATTTCTTCCCTGAAAGATGTACAAAAGGTAGTGCAATTCAGTCCGAAAGAAGGTTGGGGACAAGTTATTCATCTCTCAGAAAACAAGAATTGCACCGGTCTAGGGTTTTCTCCAAGGTTTGGTAAAGCTGCTAAGAAAGAGGTTGTATTTCACCCAATTAATGAGGTGTTCCATAGTTGATACTTCATTCATCCAGATCATCATGAGGTTAATGTTGTTCTTAAAGATGATTCAGAGATGGAAAGGACAAGTTTTGTGACACATGGAAGGACAAGTCAGAATTGGAGTATTGTTAATGTTTCTAGTGTAATTCACATTTCAAACTAATTTGTTTTTATTTTCTTTAGAAAATCCTTTCCCTTTGCCGAAGGCGAAAGTGAATTGTTTAGGTTTACCTTTTGTTTCAGTTATTAAAATCTTTAATAAAAGTAATTTTGTTATTCATAGATGTGTTTTTTTTATCTTTTTTCCTTTTTCTGGAAAAATGGTAATCTAAAAAAACTGATAAAAATAGTTTCAATATATGTATATCACTTTCAAGTATGTTCATTTTCTAAAAACAAGCACCAATTGTATGTGCAAATTAATTAATAAACCCATTAAAAACAATTACTTTGCAACCTCTCCCAACTTTGAATTCCATGTGTATGAAGTAGAAGAAAAGGAATTGATTGAAATCCCAAAAGAAGTCACTCGGTTGCTTGAGCACAAGGAGAAGCTCATTCAGTCGTACAAAGAACCATTAGAATTGATCAACTTGGGTTTTAAAGAGAACAAGAAAGAGATTGAAATTGGGGAACTTTTAGATCAAAATGTCAAAATAAGGTTCATAAAGTTGCTTAGAGTGTATGTGGATGTGTTTTCTTGGTCCTATCAAGACATGCTAGGTTTGGATAATGACATTATGGAGCATATATTATCGTTGAAGCCATAATTTCCGCATGTGAAGACGAAGATGAGAAGAACTCGTGCTGACATGGCTTCCAAAATTAAAGAGGAAGTTTTGAAGTAGATTAATTGACATGGTCGCAAGCGCACGACTATGTCAGAGTAGTAAAAACTTATCTAACCCCAAGGACAAATGGTTAAGTATTGATTTCTATTTTATCGATGTAAATCTAGAGAGACCAAATAGTTTTGGAGAAACAAACTTAAGTGAAAAATCACTTAAGTAAAAATAGCTTATTTTCAAAAGCACTTTTTGAAAATAACTTAATTGCAAATAACTTGGGAATTAATAAAAACAAACAGGATTTAGGGTCATGATCTCTTACTATAACAATTCCATGTAATTAAATTACTTTCTCTATGATAATTCTAGCACGATTTATAGAAAATAGATAAATATAGAAAACACCTGCTTTCGCAAGCGTGTTATCTTATCTTATAATTGATAAATAAAAAGCTCGTTGGCTTTCACTCGCGCGGATTTTTTCCTCAACGTATATTACTTTTGCATAGCTATAAAAATGGTACCTTTCTCAACTTTGTCCAAGTACTTTCACATCATCGGACTTAATTGTTTAAAAACCTATTATCGGGTATCGATATAAGTCCTTTCAGATCATTATCATACCTGAGAACTCTTTTACTTTCGTAACAAGGGTAAATTATAAAGACTCGGGTTTATATAATAAACGCATTCGAATTATCATAATCGGTAAATTAAATACGTGGATTATTAAGAGTTAAGTCTCATGACCATTCATCCTTATAGAACTACTCACTCATGGTGAGAAAATAAACAAACAATTCTGAGATAATGGTAAACATGATCAAATTAAATTAAATAATAAGAAAGCAATAAAAATAACCTGATGAAAATAAAATACTGAATTATATTGAGAATTCTTGATCCAACTGCTCCAATGGAGACTTTGGCAAAACTTGATAAAAATGCTAAGAGAATTCTACGATAAAAGTTGTATCCTTAATCTTTATAAAGTTATTTGCTTAAATAGAAAAATAGCCCTAAACAAAAAGATCTTGGACATTAAGTGCTAATCAAATCAAATCTTCAAATTCTAGAAATCCTAAAACAACACAATTGCTCCAGAAAAGGAAAGAAAATATGGAAGTTTTTCACGCCGATTAAGGGTCGTAACATGTGTTAAAGCCACCTGTAATCGGCCACAAGTATTTGTAATGGGAACGCGTGAGGAAAGCGTCAGTTGCACTTCTGTTACAGACCATAACGAGGGTTAAGGGAGCCCGTAACAGGCCACACAAATTAGTGCTGGGGTGTGAAAAAAGGGCCTTCATACTGGGATCCATTACGGGCCGTAACACGCGTTACGAGCACCCGTAATGGAGCTCTGGTTTTAATATTGGAGATTTCAAACTTTTTCATTTTCTTCACAATTCATCCGATTTGATCCTCTTCACTTCCAGCATGATTGTTTAGGCCTGAAAACAACAGAAGCACAATACCAAAGCATAAAGCATAACAAAATGAAGAAAAAGCAAATAAAAATGATAAAGTAACAAAGTAAAATGTCTAATAAAGATGATGCAAAAATCACTTATCAATCCCCCTCAAACTTAGACTGTTGCCTGTCTTCATGCAAGAAAGCTTGCATATAAGGTTTTTGGATCAAGAAAACCAACAAATGAAAAGAACTTATGAAAGATGAAGCGTACTGATACTCATATGTGAGTCTTTGTTCAAAAAGGCTAAGATTTAGTTCTTTCGATATTCACCCGACTCCAAGAGTATTTACAAGAACACAAACCAAGGTGAAACTATGAACCCAAGCTTCCTTACTCGGACACCTCTATGACTATGCATTATACTTATGTCCCGTCTCTGATTTTTCTCCCATTTCATTCTGAAAATCAAATTAAGGCAATGAAAGTATATGATAATCATCACATGCACAAGGTCAATTGAGAAATTATTTTTTCATTTATGCAACATTTGTTATCCATTGATGAAGTTTTTCAAAACCTTTCCAGTTTGTATATTGTCCTTTATTTAGGATAATGTTTGGAGTTCAACCACCGTTGGGCTGAATAACCAAGTGAAGGTTACCCAACTTAGAGGGTTGGTTTCCTTTTACCGCCTTTTCATCTTTTTGGTACAACTTTTCTCCTTGTTTCTCAATCAACCATACATGCATGAAAATCTAATTTATGCCAAACTGTCCAATTAAACTAATTGAGGGGTACTTATCAAGGTCTAAGCACTATGTATAATTCTACATGTCAGACTCGTGTCACTTTTGGGGAAACTAAGGATGTTCAAATAAAAACACTTTTTATCAAACTTTTCCAGTTTTCTTAACCTCAACATTTCATCCCTCTAACTCTATGTACTTTCCAAGTTGCTTTACAATCAAAACACTTTTGAATAAAATTTCACGGGTCATAATTTAGGAAAAATATCAAGAAGTGGTTTTATGATAGTAAAAAAAGAAGAAAATAAAATAAAGTAATAAAAATAAAAGTAAAGCAGGTAAATCCCCTCCTCCAAACCTAAACCAAACATTGACCTCAATGTTTTACTAAAAGAAAGTGTGGGGAAATTTGTCATATCCCAAATTTGTCCTATTGATTTCTAGCCAATATATTAATTTCTAAGGTTATAATTTTCTTTGTTATATAAAGTTTAGATTATTATCAAATTCATATGTATTATAGGGGGTTTCAAGGGGGGTGTATCATTTCAAAAATGGACCATCAAAATCTGATGGCCCATTAACTTTTCCTTACAATTAGAAAGGGGGTGTATTTGTTATTGAGATTTAAGCCCATTAATGTTTTGGTTTAATAAAAAGAAGAAGGAGGTACATTATTAAGTAGAAGGGGGTTTGTTTTATGAAAATGAAGTCTTGGTTCATTGGTCCACTTTGTTGCAGGCCCATTGCAGTTTTTTATACCAGTCCATTAAACTTGCTTTTGTTTTTTATTAAACAAGAGATGGGTGTATTAGGCTTAGCTTGCTTCACAGTTAAGCCCTTTTGGTTTGTATTTGTATAAGTACAAAAGGGGGGTCCTTAGAATATGGCTGACCCAATTGCTTTTGAGGCACATTTTAGGGATAAGAGGGGGGGGGGGGGGGGGGAAACCAATAACTGAACGAATGTTGGCCCATTTAACTTTTTTGGACTGGGGTTCATTTAATTTTTTTACTGATTCAATTAGCTTGATTAATTAAGGTAATTAGGTTTTTTAATTAAGTTTTAAACCAGTGAACCTAATGTTGACAAAAGTCAAAATTAGGGTTTGTGTGACCATAATGCCCAACTTCCTGCAGCAGCGACCTAAGGATTCCGAAAAGCGAGCATTGTAGAGATTGAAAAGGAAAAAGACCAGGAATAGAAAATCAATTACCGTGCAAATCAAACAAATTTGTATCAAATCTCAAAATCTCATCAATTGCATACAGAATCCTCTAAAATTACATAAAATCAAATCTCCACAATCAAATCTACAAATCTAATCTTATTTCCACCAGAATCTTCTTCAATTACAAATTGTAACATAAATCACCATAATGTTTCCTAATTTATCTAAAATCTAACCTATAAATAAAACCCTAAAACTAATTGAAAGGGAGGGGGGGTTTACAGAGAAGCAACAAGAAGAAAGCGAAGGAGTTGAGATATGGGTTTTAAAGTCCAAAACCCTAGATATGTGTCAAATTCGCCATCGTGCCTCCATCATCCTCATTTCCGCATCTTCACCGCTGCCATCATTCTTTATACCTACAAAACAGAGAGAAAAAGAAGGAGATTATAACGGATCAGGCCAAGAAGAATCAGAAGAAACCCGGAGATTCACCGTGATAAAGGTAAAACATCGCACATAAATTTTGATTATTGTTAAGATTTATGGTGCTATGTTGATTTAAGGGGTGGCCGTGGGGTTTGAGGTTGAAAACACTGCCACTGCATCAAGGTTTGGGGTGCGGCGGTGTTTAGGCTTTTGTTGTTGTGTCAGAGAGAGGAGGGAAGCGAGGGAACAAAAACAAAGAGAGAGAGAGATAAGAATATAATGAATGAAAAATGAAGGAAAATGAAAAAATATACTTCGTTGTCATCCCGTGCATGCGTCCCCACGTCATTACCATGCACCCTAATGTTAAGCCCCTCTGATCTTAATCAAGCGATCAGATCCTCACAACCTCACCATATCCCTTACACCTCTCTACATCAGATCCAACAGACCTCAGAGTTTTGTCTTGGGCCAAGCCAATTCTGTTCACACCCCCCCATCTTTTTTTATTTACGATATTCTAACTACAAACTACACCCCACCTGGGTCTTGGGCCCAATTCAATATCTAAAATTCGTCCCAGTTCAATATCTGAACTTGGGTCCAGTTCAATATCTGAACTAGGGCCCTTACTTACAAGACCCCCTCCCCCAATTTTGCTACCACGTTCAAAACGACACCCCCTGTGTTTTGGGCCTAAATCTAATATCTGGATTTAGGGCCTTACTATTCATACCCCCATACTTTTACTAACAAACTATTTCCCCCCCCCCCCCTGCGTTTTTTAATTAAAATTATTTATTTATTTTATTTATTTATTAATTTATTTATTTTCCATTATTTGGCATAATTGATATTTTCTTTTAATATATTTATAATAACTTCTAAATTTATTTTATTAACTCAAATTTATTTACTAATTCATTCAAATATTTTAATGGTATTAAAATTATTTTTTTCTCATGCATTAAAAATATTTATTTTTCTCATACTGCAATACACTCGAAAACATCTAACCAACAAGTTACTAAAAAATTTCTACTAACTTAATAAGCTCAAGAAATCATTTTCAAAAAGGATTATAGAGATATTTCTCATTAACTGTGAACTTCGTCTAACAACTCCTCTATTTTCAACCCAGACTCGATTCAAGGAGAATAAGAGATATTTTTGTAATCCATAAAACACACCAACAAACAATTGTGAACTACAATTTGGTACTCTAATTCCTCATAAGAGGATACATATGTATACGACTAAAAATCGTGGTGAGTTCCCCTAATAAAAATTAAAAACTTCCTTCCTGAGTTGTAAATCTAAACCCTAGTATCCTTGTGAACAAGGTAGATGGGAGTGTCTAACCCTTCCCTTCATCTAAAAATGAGTCAACAACTTAGAATCTCTGACCAAATTAGGGTTACCCATTATATTCCCTTCCCTAAGATAAAAATTAATGGTGGCGACTCTTATTTTAAAACCAGTTACAATAGGTGGCGACTCTGCTAAGGACTCAACCCTAGGGTTTAGAAGCCTTCCTCTTAGGTTTAGGGTTTTGTTGGAGTTTTTGGTGTTTTCAATATTTGCTTTATTTATTTATTTATTAACTTTTGTTTATTATTATATTATTATTTGTTCATCATTTGTTGGCGGGATTTTATTTTAAAAGAATTATTTTCAAAAAAACCTTAGAAAGAAGGTTCGTCTATTGTCCAAGGGGATACATCATCCCTATCAGTTTTTGTGACGACTTCGCCTTGAGTCGGTGGAATTCCAAAAAAGAAATATGTCACAAGAGATATCCTCTTGGGGGGTAGGACTTCGGAATGAAACATATGACTTTTTGTATAACCCTTAAACCAAAATCTCATGGTGAGACCTTTCATAATCTTAGAGACGAAAGTTTCAGTCTGCAAAGAGGATTCGCTTAACGGAGGCCCTTGTGCCTTTCCCTCTAGCGTAATCCATGATACCCTTAAGGAAACCACCTTATGGGGAGGGTATAATATTCGTAGGCTAAAACTAGGAGCCTACCAACTAAGGATACCTATCATGAAATCCCGTTACTATGCCACACAATCATGCATTCATACATTTTTCATTTCACATATTCATTACACTCAATTATTTGTGTCTGTATTATTCACAGGATTAAAAAAATAATCAAAGGTTTTTGGTGAAGTGTCTTAAAAATGAATGCTAGAGGGAAATAACTTATCTGTATTAGTGTCATAAAGCCAGATATGACGAAGATCAAGACCATCAGAGGGAAACTATTTGAAAGAGATTTCAAAGATGTTTAATCTCTATTATGGGGATACCCTTGAGTTGACAAAAGTGGATGTATATTTGGATGCTATTTCTGCCTTGGTTCAGTTCTACGATCCTCCATTGAGGTGTTTTACCTTCCAAGACTTTCAACTAGCACCGACTTTGGAGGAATTTGATAAAAAATTTGAATTTTTCTAAGGGAAAAGCATATGTGGGAATTAGGCAAACAATTAACATTAAGGACTTAGCAAATGGTTTAGGGATCCCTTATCCTGAATTTTTACTTAATTACAAAAAAGAAGGTGATGTACAAGGGGTTAAAAGGCACTATTTGGAAGCTAAAGCCCTTTCTTTCACCAATAAAAAAGAATGGGAATCTTGTGTTGATTGTTTAGGTCTACTTGTATATGGTGTAATTTTGTTTCTGAGGACTTTGGACTATATTGACCCTGCAACTATTAGTGTATTTTAGGGCACAAAAGCTTTGAATGCGGACCTAAATCCTGCTTTGCTTGCTGATATTTACTATGCTCTTCATACTCGGTACGAAAAGGAGAGGGTACTCTAAACTGTTGTATCACGCTCTTATATTCTTCTCTTATGACTCACCTCTATAAGTAAGACTACATGGTTCCAAGTCTGACAAGAAACGAGTGGCCTCAAAAATTAAGGTCTCTTACTACAGATTCTGTGTTGTGGTATGAAAGAAAGCTAGACATTGGAGATATCATTTACAGTTGCGGAGATTTTTTGAATGTTCCGTTGATTGGGTCATGTCGTTGCATCAACTACAACCCTACTTTGGCTTTGCCATAACTAGGGTACCCTTTTGAGGATAAACCCTCTGATGAACAACTTCAACAATTAATCATCCATGACATGGGTAAAACTGATCGAGAGTTTCTCAACAAGATCATCGAAGCTTCGAATAGGGTTAATAAAAGAAAGGCCGAAAGAAAGAACGTTATGGCGAAAGAAAATTACACTCGATGGGTTTTGGATAGGGTGCAAGTTGTTAAGTTACCATTTAACATTGATCTTGAGTACAAGCCAGATGTCCCAGATCCTCTGCCTATGTCCTTAGAAGAAATAAACAACTTTAAGAAATCTTTGAATCAAGCTCAAAAGGAGAAAGAAGAAATGGAGCTTAGCCTTTATACCTCAGATGAGGATAAAATACAAATGCAATGCGAGCTTGAGTCCAAAGATCAATAGATTTAGAAAGATCTTGAAGCATTTGAAAAGGAGAGTCTTGAAGCATTTGAGTGCTACCTTTAACATGGATTCCCATAACCAACATTTAGAAGATGCTGCTAGTGAAATTGGGAGGCTAAGTAGGTGGTACGAAAATGAAATGCAAGACAAAAAGGGGATGGAAGAAGATTTGAGGGCTCAAATTAAAAGTTTGGCATAAGTTTCTTTAGATCAAGAAGAGCAAATAAAGTATCTTACTACGAGACTCCAAGATAGCCAAGAATCAAATGTACGGGAACGTCTCAAGAGGATGAGGGCAGAAAGACTTCTCGCCCAAAAGAATGATGAATACGAGCAAGTATATCATGAGTTAGAAGACCTCTAAAAGAATTTCCTCATACAAAGGAAGTTGTACATGGAGATGAGGGCTGAAAAATTATATGGGGAAGAACAGTATGCAAAGATCGCCAAAGAAGGAAAGGATAATCATAAGATAATTTCAAACCTCTACCAAGAATATCGGTTCTACAAAGACAAGCATGCAAAACTCACCTTCTTATCCAACAATCTCAGTGGTGACATCCCTAGAAGTTTGAGAGACACAGAAAATGTGATGGTCCCGCTCCCAAAAAATGTTAAAGACTTCCTCAAGCTTTATAGGACTATGGTTGATGCCTTCAGAGAAGAAATTCGCAGGCACACTTAGAAGATTTTGTTTCCCTTTATTATTTCTTTCATCAATTTTTGATGTTTTGGTTTGAATATATTTCAATATCTGAATTGTATTCTCCTTTTTAAAGACAATTGTTATTTCAATAAAAGTATTTTGTTTCCATATCTCGATTGTGTATTTATTTTTAGATTCTCACCAATAAAAAAGCAAAACCTTAAAAATATAAATACAAAAAAGAAAAAATATATATGGAAAATCCAAGTAAATAAGACATTCAAAAAACGAAGAAAAACTCTTAGCATATTCATACGCTTCCATGCATTTGCAAACATCATATCATTTCACATTTCATACCAAAAAAACTCATTAATTTTCAAAATCATCTCTAGTTAAACCATTGGTAGAAAAGAACTACCTCTCCGACCTCCATATCAAACAAGGGCCCATCAAAAGAAAGTGATGGAACACATCAAAGAGAACCAAGCCACAATCAGGGAAGATTTGGAGCAGGTAAAAGGCAACATCGACTCGATGAAAGGGGACATGAGTCAAGTTCTTCTAGCCTTGAAGAACATCAACGAGAGGCAAGAACAGATTCCTAGGGTAGCCTTTGAAGAAGTAGCCCAGACTATTGGTGCATCAAGAAGTCACCAACCAAGAAGAGAACCAGAGTCAGAACCTCAAAAGTCAATTATGGCTCAACAAGAGGTCAGACAAGATGATACTGAATGGTTTGTCCCACCTCCACCAAAGGTAGGGGCATCCCATTCCTTGCAAATTCCGGTCAACAACACGGACAACTACATAGACCTGTAGTATAAAGACCATGACTTATAAGATGTCAATCAAGCACCTCAAATGACAACTCACACCCATGTCACTGAAAATCCCTTGGCACTGAACCAGTAGAAAGCTCTTGAAGAAAGGTTGAAGGTTGTGGAGGGTCACGAGGCTTTCAATGTCGATGATCTCGAAATGGGTCTAGTTCCTGATATGGTGATCTCTACAAAATTCAAAGTACCTGACTTTGGAAATATAAGGGGCTCACGTGTCTAAGGAACCATCTACGCATGTATTGTAGAAAGATGCATGCATATGCTCAAGATCAAAATTTGATGATCCATTGCTTCCAAGACAGTTTGAGTGGGGAATCCTTAGATTGGTACATGAAATTGGAATGAATTCATATCCAGACATGGGCAGATCTTGCCAATTCTCTCTTGAAATAGTACAAGTACAACTTGGACATGGAGCCTAACCATATGCAATTCCAAAACTTATCTTAGAAGAAGGAGGAGTCTTTCAATGAGTATGCTTAAAGATGGAGGGAAATGGAAGCCCATGTGCAACCACCACTCTTGGAGAAAGAACTAGTCGATATGTTCATGGGCACTTTACAAGGGTTGTACTATGATAAGATGGTAGGGAGCGTCTCTGCCAGATTTTCTGATTTAGTGACTATTGGTGAAAGAATTAAAGCAGGTATAAAGAGTGGTAAGATACAAGGGGAATCATCTACTACCATTTATAACTCAAAGAGACGTGTTCCTAACTTCTCAAGAAAAAAGGAATGGGAAATCAATGTTGTAGAATTGCATCCAAGAACACAACAACCATTGGTGATTCTACGGGAACAACAACAACAAAAGATGTTTGAAAGGCCTCCGAAAAGATTTGACCACTCCCCATGCCGCATAGTCAATTACTGCAACACTTAATAAAGGCATCTTTGGTGGAGCTAAAGCCTCTAGCTCCTCCAATTGGTGTACTCCCGTCGAAGTATGATGCAAATGCTAGGTGTGAATATCATGCCAATTCTCTATGGATAATATAGAAAAATATTGGTCTTTCATAAATAAAGGTCAAGATTTGTTGGATTCATAAGATATCACTTTTGACAAGCCAAATACCAAGACAAACCTCATGCCACCGCATCATGGACCATCAGTGAATGCAATTGAGGTGGTCACTAACTTTGGGACAGCCAGACAAGTGAAGGCCCCGATAAACCATTTGAAGGAATATCTGTTGGAGTGTGGGTTCCTCTTGTAACATAATGAATCTTTTGAGAAGACGTTACAAAAATTGGTGGATAAGGGGATAGTCAAATTTGGGAAATACCCTAAAGAAGAATGAAATTCTGGCAACAGATACTTAATGTCACAGTGAATGTTATGATACCGTATCTGACAAATTGTACACACACCAAACAGTAATTTAAAAGACAGTAAAGAACACAATCAATTGTTAACCCAGTTCAGTGTACAACAACACCTACTCTGGGGGCTACCAAGCCAGGGAGGAAATTCACTATAAGAGGTATTAATTTAGGAATAAACCAATCAGTTTATCTCCTTCACTTAAGACCTACCCAATGCAACTTCAATCTAAGTCCTACTTAAACCCGAGTTCCTACTCACTCCCCCTCAATCACAGCAGTGATACTAATCTACTGATTAATAAGATTATGAAGACATTCTTCAATACACACGCTTGATTTTTCTTCAAAGCTTTAACCAAGAGACACAACACTTGTGATTCAAAGCTTTGAGTGATAAACAACCATTACAACCAAATCCTACTCCAAGTCACTTATCTAGTGATCATTGCTTGGCTCACAGTAGTTACAACTATACAATGCCTTATTGATCTTCTCTCCAAGCGCTGCCCACCATTAGGCTTCGTGAGAAATATATAAGCAGTATATTCTTTATTTAGGGCTTCCATAAAAATAGATAGGGTTAACCAAAGTTAACCTAAAGACTTGGTCTTGAGCTTTCATCATAACAGATTAGGGTTAAGCAAGGTTAACCTAATATCCACGTGAGCATCTGATCTAGACAATATACTTCAACTCAGAGTAGCACACCAGATTCCTGAAAAATCTCTGGAACAATAAATCTGTACAACAACTTGATCAGTACAGGATGTCTTAACATTGGTTATGACATCATGTATCCTGCTCACTGATTTTGGTAGAATTCAGTACATATGATCATAGCTTAATCATCATGATATTCACTCATACTGAGTTGTTCCTGTAGAACATTCCTTCTGCAGAATTTACCTTTATCCCAGAATGTTATGACATCAGTCATGACATTCGCAAATCTGGTTTTACCAAAAATTAATGCCAACAAACAAACACTTACAAAGAACATGTAGCTGTGATCGATGGAAATACAAAGAAGTCATTGGTAATTCCATGCCAAGGGACAAAACTTAATAAAAAATCTTGTGATTCCATGGGGAGAGTCAACAGAAGCACCAGTGATGATACCACGCCAGACACTGAGAATCCCAGTAGTTCTAAAGACTACAATAGTGATTAGGGGCCATCTCCTACCCCTTACGACAGCAACAAAGCAGTATCGTGGAGTTATGATTCTACTGTATACGTCAATAGTTTAAAGCAAGAATGTGAATCATTGACAAGTCAAGGACATACGATCACAAATATAGCTGGAACAAGGGGCATAACTCGCTGTGGTCGAATCTATAGTTTCGAACCACTAAAGAAAAATGATGTTATAATTAAGGATAAGGAGAAAGTTGTGGTGGAGGCAAATCAAGAGGGAGAACCTCCAAGTAAGAATTTTATTGACCAAGAGGCGAAAGAATTCCTAAAAATAATCAAGATGAGTGATTATAGGGTGGTGGGCCAGCTACACCAAACCCCGATAAAGATTTCAATACTCTTGTTACTCCTAAATTCAGAATCTCATCGAGACTCTCTAATGAAGGTTCTAAGTTTTTCTCATGTCGTAGAAGAGATTACAGTAAATTAGTTTGACAATGTTATAGTAAATCTGACATCTGGATCATATCTAGGTTTTAATGACAGCGAGTTTCCTCCACAAGGTAGAGCTCCCAACAAAGTGTTTCACATTTCTATTTAGATAGGTACTACTAGCCTATCCAGAGTAATCACCGACACTGGTTATACCCTCAATGTGTTTCCAAAATCCAGCCTAATGAAGTTACACTAGACAGTGTTGTTATAAGGTAAAGTTCTACGATAGTCAAAGCTTTTGATGGTTCTAAAAGTACATTGTTTGGAGAAGTGGATCTTCCTGTCAAGATCGGCCCGCATATGTTTTATATCACCTTTAAAGTAATGAATATAGAACCAGCATATAGTCGTTTACTCGGACGACCTTCGATCCATGCAACGGGTGCTGTTACTTCAACTCTAAATCAGAAATTGAAGTTCTTAATTGAAGGAAGATTGGTTATAATCGATGGTGAAGAGGACATCTTTATGAGTCACATGAAGTCCTATAGATATATCCGTGCTGACGAAGACTGTATAGCAACACCATTTAAAGTCTTAGAGGTTGCTTCAATGGTAACGCTACCAGTGGAGAAAATTAAGAAACCTATTGTGACTTCATGGAGAAACTTACAAATGACTGTGGAGGATGGTACCTCAAAAAGTTGGGGTAAGCTCGTGGAGATACCTGAGAAGAAGAATCGTTTTGGTTTGGGCAATGAATCATCAAAGGCTACCCTAAAAGGCAAGGTGTAGTTTCCTCCTATCCAGGAAACCTTAATTAACAAAGGTACAAAGCTTGGAGGACAAGTGGCGATGATATCTTACAAAAGCAACACCAAGAAAGCATCTGACTTCAATCGTGAATGTGCTCCCGGCGAAGAGCTCAAGAATTGGACAGCCATGGAGATTCCATAAATCTTTTTCTTTCCAAAGTAATTTTATTGTTTTTTAAAGAACCTATGTCAAGCCCGAGGAATATGGGTAGCTTGTAAAGGTACCCCAATTTGCTTCAGACAATATTCACAATTAATAAAAAGTTATATTTTGCATTCAATCAAGATCTTTGTCTTTCTATTGCATTTATCTCTTATGTTTTTAAAATAGAAATACCTTTTCTTCATATGCATTTTCCAAATTCACAAACTAAAACTACACTAAAACATGATAAATGTGCAGATCCATTCCTAAAATCATTGATAATGTTACTGCTGTTATCCGATATAATTTTGATGCACCCATCAACCAAGCGGAAGATGAAGATGATGAAGATATAAAACTCTCCGAAGAATTAGCGAGGGAATTGGAGAAAAAGGTTGCAATATACAACCATACCAAGAGGCCATTGAGACCATCAACCTTGGCACAAAGGAGGATCCCAAAGAGATCAAGCTAGGTGCAATATTGGAGGAAAGCGTCAAAGAAAGACTGATCAAGTTATTAAATGTGTATGTGGATATATTTTCCTGGTCTTACAGAGATATGCTAGGATTTGATACAAATATTATGGTGCATAGACTACCTCTCAAGGAAGGTTGCTCTCTAGTTAGATAGAAGCTCAGAAGAACTCGTCCAAATATGTCTAGCAAGATTCAAGAGGAAGTCATTAAACAATTTGATGCAAGATTCTTAGCAGTGGTAGACTGTCCACCTTGGATAGCTAACATCGTACCAATACCCAAGAAGGACGGCAAAGTACACATGTGTGTAGATTATCGGGACCTGAATAAAGCAAGTCTCAAAGACGATTCCCCGTTACCTCACATAGATATCTTGGTGGATAATAAAACTCAAGCTTCAATATTCTCATTCATGGATGGTTTCTCACGTTATAATCAAATCAAAATGGCACCTAAGGATATGGAAAAGACTACTTTCATGATGCTGTGGGGAACTTTCTGCTACAAGGTAATACCTTTCGGTCTAAAGAATGCAGGGGAAACTTATCAACAAGTTATGGTCACACTATTTCATGATATGATCCACAAAGAAGTTAAGATATACATAGATGATATAGTTTCCAAATCTCATACAGATGAGGACCACATCATACATTTACAAAAGTTATTCAAGCGTCTGCAAAAGTTCAAACTGAGGTTGAATCAAAACAAGTGTACATTTGGTATCAAATCATGCAACCTATTGGGTTTTATTGTAATTCAACATGGTATTAAGGTATATCCCAATAAGGTGAAGGCCATACAAGAAATTCCAGCTCCAAGGATAGAAAAATAGGTTCTTGGTTTCTTAGGACAATTGAATTACATTTCGAGGTTCATATCGCACCTAACTGCTATGTCCGAGCCTATATTCAAATTACTTCAAAAAGATCAGACAATAGAGAGGAATGATGCTTGTCATAAAGCCTTCGAGACAATAAATCAATATTTACAAGAGCCACCAATCTTGATGCCACCAGTTCCTGTAAGATCGCTCATCATGTACTTAACAGTGCTTGAAAGGTCAATGGGATGTGTGTTAAGACAACATGATGAAACAAGTATAAAAGAGCATGCAATCTATTATCTCAGTAAGAAATTCACCAACTCCGAAACAAGATACTCACTTCTCGAGAAGATTTGTTGGGTTTTGGCTTAGGATACTAAATGGTTAAGGCAATATATGTTAACTCACATCATATGGTTAATAGCAATAATGGATCCTTTGAAGTATGTATTCGAAAAACCAGCTCTTACAAGAAGGATAGCCAGATGGAAGATGTTATTATCCAAGTATGACATCCAATATGTTACTCAAAAGGCCATCAAGGGTAGTGTATTAGCTGACCATCTAACTCACCAGCCGCTTCCAGAATATCAACCAATGATGTTTGAATTTCTAGATGAAGATATCATGGTTATAGGTGACTATGAAATACCAGGACTCGACGAAGGACCTGAAACAGGGGCATGTTGGACACTCATGTTTGACGGGGCTTCAAATGAACTAGGTCACGGTATTGGAGAAGTGATTACTTCTCCAAAGAATTTTCACAAACCTTATACTACAAGGTTATGTTTTGATTACACCAATAATACCGTTGAATATGAAGTTTGTATCTTGGGTTTAGAAGCTTCTATCGATATGATAATTAAACATCTCGAAGTGTATGAAGACTCATCATTAGTCATATAAAAATTCAACGGTGAATGGGACACTAAACATCCCAAATTAATTCCATATTGAGATCATGTTTTGAAGCTAGCCACGAAATTTGCCGAGATTACATTCAGTCATATTCTGTGAGAATAAGATCAGATGGAAGACGCCTTGGAAACTTTATCAACCATGTTCAAGGTAACCTGGCCAAATCACGAACCACAAATTACAATTAGAAATTTTGAAGAACCTACACATTTCCTTGCCATTGAAGAAGGACCAGATAACAAGCCTTGGTTCTATGACATCAAAAGGTATCTCGAGAAACAAGAATATACATAAAATGCCTCTGTGATTGACAAACTAACTTTGCGGAAGTTAGCTTCAAAGTTCTTTCTGAATGGTGATGTGTTGTACAAAATAAACTATGATATGGTGTTACTCAAGTGCATGGTGAAACATGAAGCAGATACTCTTATGAGAGAAATCCATGAAGGCACCTTTGGAACTCATACAAGTGGACATGCTATGGCTAGAAAGATCTTGCGAGCAGGTTATTATTGGTTGATGATGGAAGCTGATTTATACCATTACACAAAGACATGTCACAAGTGCCAAATCTATGCCGACAAAATGCATGTTCCTTTGACTCCTTTGGGTGTCCTAAGTTCTCCTTGGACATTCTCAATGTGGGGAATTGACATGATAGTAATGATTGAACCAAAGGCCTCTAACGGACACCGGTTTATACTAGTTTCCATCGATAACTTCACCAAGTGGATGGAAGTTGCATCCTACATAAATGTGACAAGACAAGTGGTTACTTGGTTCATCTAGCAGAATCTTATATGAAGATATGGGGTTCATAGAAGTATCATTACATACAATGGGTCCAATTTGAATAATAAAATGATGAAGGAGTTATACGATAACTTTAAAATTGAGCATCATAATTCCTCACCGTATCGACCCAAGATGAATGAGACCGTTGAAGCTTTCAATAATAATATCAAGAAAATAATTCAGAAAATGGTGAAGACATACAAAGATTAGAATGAAATGCTTCCTTTCGCTCTACATGGCTATCGTAATTTTGTATGTACATCAATAGGTGCAACTCCATTTTCTCTAGTATATGGTCTGGAGGCAATACTCCTTATAAAAGTAGAGATTCCATCGCTACAGGTTCTAATATAAACAAAGCTTGAAGAAGCAGAGTGGGTTCAGACACAGATTTATCAGCTAAACCTCATTGAAGAAAAACGCTTGACGTCTTTGTGCCACAGTTGGTTTTACCAAAAGCGGATGAAGAAGGAATTTGACAAGAAGGTTCTTCCTCGAGTGTTCAAATAAGGAGATATGGTGCTCAAGAATATTATACTCACTCCCCTTGATTCACGTGCTAAATGGACATCCAACTATGAAGGTCCGTATGTGGTAAAAACACATTCTCGGGTGGTGGTCTTATCCTCACAATAATGGACGGGGAGGAACTGCCACATCCGACAAATTGAGATGCAGTAAAAAATACTATGTATAAAAAGCTCGCGAAGTTCGAACTCTAAACGGGCGGCTTAGGAAAAAAGGAGCGTACCAGTGGATTGAAAACACTAAAGGGCAATCCAGGGAAAAATTAGGGACATAAGCAAAAAAATTATATCGGTGGATTGAAAACCAGATAGGACAATCTAGGAAAAAGTTAGGGATCTTATTCAAAAAATAAAAAATAATGACTACAATCTAAGAACCAAAACTACAACCACGAAGGAGAGATATTGATCCAAATCATTTGGCTCATAAGAAAAGGAGATTGGAGCTATCAAAAGGACATTGGAGAAACAACAGTAGCAATTATCATTTTCATTTCCATTTTCAATTTTAAAACTTTTTTTACCTCTTTTAAAGAATTGCATCATGTACTCTCGCCTATTCAGAGGAATATTTATCAATAAACATTTACTTTTTAAATATTTTTATTTTATTTTTCCTTTTCGCACTTGTTTGCAAATACTACGATTATTTCTTATGAATATTGCGTTAAAATCATTTTGGAGATTTGATAAATAAAAGCATTTGATATAACATCAAAAAGCATTTTGGTTATGAAAACATCAAAAGAAAATCCACGTCTACGTCCATGCCTGCGATCATAGCCACATCCATGCCAACGTCCACAACTACGTCCACGCCTACGCCCGTGCCTGCATACAAATATCAAAATCATGCTGACATCATTCATATTGTTCAAATTAATTCAACATACCATGATGATGCAACATACAACATTGGAGAGAGTTGGTGACATAAAACCAATGGTTTAAAAAGGGAGAATATTAAAATTCAGAATAAGCATTTAGGGCATATACAAAAACTTAGTGCATATACATTTGGGGAATATACATACATTTGGGGTATATACAAACATTTGTGGCATATCCAAACATTTGGGGCATATACAAACATTTGGGGCATATATAGAAAAAACTCGACGCATATATGCTTAGGGTTCCATATCAAGGGAATCATGCATGGCATTGTCCAAACACATTTTTTATTAAAACTACGAACTTTCTTGGGGCTCATCATTGGATTATTTGGTCCACAAAAAAAATACCTTGGGTGATGTAATACGGTGGGAGAACTGAATTTTGGTTATATGTTTTATTGCAAATGTTGCGGATAGCAAGAGTCGCCGCCGACATTTCTTTTATCCAATAAAGGAAAGGGTGAAAAGAACAGGAAAGACCTTGTGAAAATTTTCTGAGTAAGGGGGGGTAGGTTATGAAAAAGGAAAAGTGTTAGCACCCTTTTCATCCGTAGTTATCTACGGGCTTTTAATCGCTAGCTCACTTTTGAAAATTATTTGTGAATGTGTAAGTTTGAAAATATTTTGACAATGCCTAAGTTCAGCAACTTTGTAATGATTCTCGTGTCAGTTGAGAATGCATACAAAGTGTTTGTTTTGAAAATATTTTAGAAAAGTGTTTCTGTGAAAAAAGATGTTTTTGTGAGCAAGAGATTAAAAGCTATCTACCTACTCAAAATGTCTTTCGCGTTATTTTACTCTTCCTTTAGATAGTGTTGTCCTACCATTAGTTAGTAGGAAGCCATATCGTCAAATGTTTGAGGGACATGCGCGGGTCATAGTATAGTCATAAAGGTAACATATAGGGATACCTTTAGCAATTTGAAGGGACTATCATCATGTATTCACAGGCAACATCTAGGGACAAGATCATTTACCGAAGACAGCATCGATGGGACATCGAGGGACTATGATCTTTATGATGATTTTTAACCGAGGGTATTTTCTAATGGTATCCCTACGTTCGAGGGACGTGACTATTTTTCCAAAGGGAACAAGTGGGATCACCCTAGAGGTGTGCGTGTGTAAGGTGTTTTGTTTTAAGTTATTTTGTCTTGATTATGGTTATCTATCATTTGTTTCTATGTCTTGTCATACAAACCTAATTACTATACAATTATATATATATACATACAGGCATAATTATAGGTGCATAAAGTAAAACGCGGGACAATAAATCCTAGGCTATTACAATGCCTCGGGGACGGGGGTTACAAACCATAAAAATGGGGGGAAATAGTAAACCCTAATTAACTATTACAAACCATTAGCAGTTACATAAATGATAAAAAAAATGATTCGCAAACGCAACATCAAAGGGATCATTGGAATCGACAGGAAAATAAATGTTCTTTTGTTGTTTCTTTATGAAAAAAAAAAGTTTGTGATTAATTATAAAAAATCTAATTAATTTTACTTAGTTAATTAAAAAGAATTTGATTAATTTAAGCATATAAAAACCTAATTAATTAAATAACTAATTAAACTAAACCATTTTTATTTAATAAAATTAATTAATACAATAATTAATAATATTAAATAAAATTTTATCAATTTAATTATTTATTTAAAAAAAATATTGTTTGTGTTTTTATTTTGATAAAAAATAGAAATAATATAAAGAAAATAAAGAAAATAAATGGGCCTGAGATAACAGAAATTTGGGGGTATGAGAAAAGCAAAGTTGTTAGGCCCATACTCGCTGGCCCAAGCACTAGAAGAGTGTCCTTAGAATCCTGTGTGGCTCTCTTGTAAGGTCTATCATGAGTGCGCAGATCTAGAACGCTTGATCTGGATCTGTTAAGGTTTGATGGTGTTGATGATGAGGGTGCACAACATGTGCATTGGACTGTTTGCATTGGATCTGTGAGAAATAAATAAGGAAAATAAAAATACCAGGGGCAGGGATCAAACTCGTTCCCTGGTATACCAATGCCTTTGCAACGTTCGCTCTACTGTTGGGACGGCTGTTTCATCCGGTACTAGAATGAAAACTAATTAATATAAAATAAAAAAAGATTTTAATTTGAATTAAAAGAAAAAACAAATTAGCGTAGGTGGGCCTCTGATGTTTGAACGAGCCAATTGTTTTCTTTCCTCATTCCACGCCAGAACTCAGGCGAGCCCAACCACCCCTCATCATGGTCAAATCTCAAACCTGCGAAATAACAAGAATCAAATCCTCAAATTAACCATAACCCCCTAAACCAAGGTTTACGAATCTAATGGTGCTATTAGTTTTGCCCGTAATGGTCTGGAAGTACTGATACGAAGGTACAAAAGTGTTTTTCCCTAGCCATGGAAAAACACAATTCTCACATTAGAGCTTTAACTTTTTCATCTAGACCTGTTCTATACAAAAACAAAAACTCTTTTGGGAAATCAATAAATATTAACCACGCATGAAATTGAATATATGAATATTTGATGGTTTCAAGCACTGAAGACCATGGCTTTTGATCTGTTCTTACTCATAGAGGCTTCAAAAACGATTTGTAATGAGTGGCTTGGTCTGAAAGTGTCCGAATCCTTTGATTCATGTTTGCACCTTTATTTCAAAATTGTGATTTGTGAAACCTAGCTTTTGAGGCAGCAGCTGCATCCCTGTACATATGGTATGGCTTGTATGTATATAGGAGGCAGGATTAGGGTAACAAAAGTGGTACAAGATCAAGTGGATCAATGATTTGATTTGTTTCCAAAATACTTTTGAAAACTTTCCAAAATTGTGAATATTCTTACCTCTCTTGGTTTACAAGGTTTTGGATAGTTGGCTATTAGTTTTTTGGGCCTAAAAAAGATTAGATCACAAGCCTTACACGCCTTGTACATTAACCTTGCATTTTATTTTATTTAATTTGCATTTAAATGAATAAAAATCCAAATAAATGAAAAAAAATCAAAATAATGTATGGATACATTTAGAGGCTCTTGGACATGTTATTAACATGTTTGGACTCTGAAAAGTTGGTCTGATTAGCCAAAAAATTCAAGTTTGATCAATTTGGGTCTCATGCATTTTCTCAAACTTTCCCAACTTGCACTTGTCATAACTCTCTCAATTTTAATATTTTGAATGTGATATTTGACTTTTTGGAAATCTCAAGATGTCCTCTACAATTTCTATTTTGATTATTTTTGCATTTGGAGAATTCATCTTGATGTAAGTTTCCTTGACAAAAAGTATCATTTTGTTGACTTTTGAAATGACATGTAATGTATTAGCTCATATCTTTCAAATTAAGCACTTTTTGGACTTGAGAATACATATACAAAGTTGTAGAGAATTGAATTTCCTTCAAAATGGGCTTTGGTTGGGGAAAATTTTATGAAGCATGTGAAAGTTATGCTTGGTCAAAGTTCAATTGACTTCTCCTAAGGAAACCCTAATTTTGCAACTTTTGACTTTTGATGATTTGAGGGATTCTCTTGAGGAATCATTATCAATCCTTGATAAAATGATTAATATCACTTAAAAATGTTGATGTTGACCAAAAAACATGAAGTTTGACTATAAGTTGACCATAGTTGACTTTTTACCTAATACAATTGACTTTCAAATCTGAGCCATTGACTGAGAAAACTTGTGATGCAAGGCTTAAAACTTGACATGAGCATTGTTGGAGATCTATGGAGAAGCATGAAAACCATTTGAGACCTTTGAAACTCATTATTATTTGTGCAATATGAAACCCTAGGTGTGGACCCATTGCTTAGGAGAAGAATTTGTCTGATCAACTCTTGAGAATCCTTGAGCATTTGAGAACCCTAGAAGAATGTCTTGAAGAAAATGGGAGGGAAAATTTTGGGGGACAACATCTGCCCCTGTTCAATCTTCTTAAACATGAAGATTTAGATTGGTATTGTTAGAACATAGTTTGATTCTACATCCCTTTAAGAGTTTTGATGATAACAAATACATGATATATATATATAAAGAACATATATGCTCTCTAATAAAGTATTTTAATATGCAGAGAAGTTCTGATGTAAGAAGTATAAAAGCTGAGAAAATATCTTCTAGAACATAGTTTTGTTCTACATCCTCGGAAATTCTGATGTAAGAAGATATGAGAGTTTCATTTTGAAGATCTTTTCAGGCACAACATACTTAGAGGAAAATTCGTGTAAATTCTAAATGAATTTGTTTTATGTTACAACTTCTGAATGCACCAACGCTGTGAAACAAGAACTCTGAAATTCTGATATGTAAAGTTTTGAAAAGCAAAGGAGTCTCAATGATAACATTCATCTTCTGATGTGAGAATTCTCTGAAGCGTTACATTTTATTCATGGATAATTAATAGTAATGGATGAAAGAAGACAAGAATCTCTATGTTTGGAAAGTACATTTACTACTATTAATAAACCTTCCAAAAGATTCTTCTTATATCTCTCATGCATTGCCTATATAAAGAAGACATGAAGAAGATATCAAAGATAACTAATGCGCATGAAAAAGAAAAAACATAATTATCCAGTTCTACCTTGTGCTCCTCTATTGTGTAATACATCACTTTTGTGATATTGTTTTTGTTAGAAAACGTATTTGTACACGTGTTTCAATTATTACTTTGTAATTCCTTGAGAAAATTGTGTTGTGGTTTAGACTCAAGAAGACATTGACAGTTGTCATTGTATTTGTGTAATCAAGTTTGATTAGTGGATTAAGACATAGTTTAAGAGAGGCGAAATCACCTTGGCGGGTGGACTAGAGTAGTTTGAGTTCAAACGAACCAGGATAACCAACATGTCTTTTACTTTAAGTTTTAAAAACCCCAATTCAAACCCCCCCTTCTTGTGTTTTTCCATTATTCAATTGGTATCAGAGCACCTGGTTCTGGGTGCAAACACTTAACCGTGTCAGAAAAAGATCCAAGCAGGAAAAGCACTATGGTGGGACCAAATCAAATCATCAGTAATGATTATCATGATGAGAAAGACGGAATCAGCAGCATACCCCTAATATTTGACGGTGAAAAGTTTGATTACTGGAAATACATAATCAGAAGTTTCTTTCTAGCTCATGATGTTGATCTATGGGATATGGTGATTGATGGGTATATTCATCCTAGTGATGAAAACGGTCAGAAGATTGACAGAAAAATAATGACAAATCATCAAAAGAGAGAATTCAGAAATCATCACAAGGCTAGAACAATTCTCTTGAGTGATATCTCGTACACAAAGTATGAGAAGATCACAAACAAAGAATAATCAAAACACATGTTTGACTCCTTGAGAATGTTTCATGAAGGCAACATGCAAATCAAAGAAACCAAAGCTCTCGCACTCATCCAGAGGTACGGAGCTTTCAAAATGGAAGAATACAAAACTGTTGAGACAATGTTCTCAAGATTCTAAACTCTGGTTGCGGGATTGAAAGTTCTGGACAAAGGGTACACTACAGCAGATCATGTAAAGAAGATCATAAGAAGTTTACCCAAACAATGGAGACCCATGGTCACAACATTAAAACTAGCCAAAGATCTAGATAAAATTTCTCTTGAAGAACTTATCAGCTCCCTGAGAAGTCATGAGATAGAAATAGAAGAAAATGAACCCCAGAAGCAAGGTAAGTCTCCCGCTTAAATATAATATAAAATATAAACCTAAAGTTTTGCAGGAAAAAGAACAAAACTCTGGTGGGTCCTTATCAATAGAAGACGAACTATATCTTCTCTCTAGATGAGTCCATCAGTTGTGGAAACACAGGAAGAGGAAGTTTAAAACTCCCAGAAGAACATGGAATCTTTCTGAATCATCTTCTGGATACAGAAAATCAAGTAACAGAGACATTGTTTGCTACAAATGCAACGAAGCAGGCCATTACAAAAGCGATTGTCCAAATCTACAGAAAGAAATGCCTAAAAAGAAGTTCTTCAAAGATAAGAAGAAAAGTCTTATGGCAACGTGGGATGACTCAGAATCTTCTGAAGTTGAAACAGAATCAGAAGATGAACGAGCCATTATAGCCCAAATGGCCAACTTATCAGATGACTCTAGACCATCTGAATCAGAATCAGAATCATAGGTAGAAGAGGTATTCTCTAACTTTTCCATATCTTAAATTGAAGAAAGTCTATCAGAAATTGTTGAGAGATATCTGCAACTTCGAGTAAAAAACAAGAACCTGAAAAAGGATATAGTTTCTAACTCTGGAGAAACTAAGAAACTGAGAACAAAAAACTCTTAGTTTAAAGAAACTATTTCTAAAATCGAAAATAAATTACAAAAGGATCGGAAAGAAACTATCTCAGAAGTTTCTAGTAACTCTGATAAGATCATAAAAGAATATGATCATAGCTTTCAAAAATTTCTTGCTAAAAACATAGATAGGAGCAAAATGGCTTTTGTGATACGGTGGCAGAACCGATTGTTTATATACTGGTTTTGCATTTTGTATTTGCAAATGTTGCGGTAAGCAAGAGTCGCCACCGAATTTTATTTTATACAAATTAAGGAAAGGGTGAAAAGAATAGAAAAATACCTTTTTGAGATTTTCTGAGTAAGGGGGTAGATTATGGAAAGGGAAGGTGTTAGCACCCGTTCCATCCGTAGTTATCTACGGGCTCTTAGAGGTTTGCTCATTTTGAAATACTTTTGTGCTTTGTATGTTTGAAAATGTTTTGAAAGGCCTTAGTGCAGCGATTTGCTTTGCGTTTAACTCTTGTATCGGTCCTCAAGAGTGTTAACAAAGCAAATTTTTTCGAAAATTGTTTTTTTTTTAAAATTAGTACTTGTGTAAGTGCTAAATGTTTTTTGAGCAAACTTATAACAGCTATATACTTTGTACTCGCAAAAGTAGTTCTTTTACTCCTATCCTTTAGACAGTGCTATCCTACTATTAGTGAGTTGGTAGCCCTATCGTTGGATGTATGAGGGACATTCGAAGGGACGTTACAGTCACGAAGGCAACTTATAGAGATGCTTTAGCAATTTTTATTGAAGGACTAGATCATTTGCCAAAAGGCAACTGTAGGGTCATCGAGGGACTATGATCTTTTGATTTATGGGTCTTTGCTAAAGCATTCCTGCCTCATGACTGTTTTATTTCCGAAGGCAACCAAAGTGGGGTTCCCTAGAGGTATATATGTGAAAGTGTGTTTAGTTCAAGTATTTATCTTGTGTTAGGTTTGCTAACACTTTAATTTCAGTCTTGCCATACAATCTTAGTTACTAATAGTAATGTTGTACAAAAAGTAAAGTGTGGAAGATAAAAACCTAGATTATTACATGGCTTTGGGGAGGGGGATTTACACTGTACAAAGAATTGGGAGTGCATAAAAAAATTTAGAAAGCAAGTAAAATCCTATTAACTATTACATCCAGTGTACAAATACAATAATGTAAAAATATGAAAGAAAATCAATAACGCGCGAAAGACTAAAAGTACGTCTAAAACTTAGTAAGTAAAAATGAAATAAGAAAATCTTTTTTTATTGTTCTTTTTTTATTTAAGAAAATAATTAAAATTAAATTAAAGAAAATAGTTTAAGTTCTTTTTGGTTTTTTGTATTATGAAAAGAAAATAATTAAAGTTAAATTAAAACCTAAATTCTAACTTATTTTAAACTAAGAAAATAGTTAAAATCATTTATTAATTTACTTACAAAATTAATTTAACAAAAAAACCTAAAACTAATATTTTTGTGATTTTTGATTATTTGTGTAATTAAATAAATAAAGAAAAAACAGAATAATAAAGAAAAATAAATTAAAACAATACAAGAAGAAAAGATGACAAATGGGCCTAGGCATGCAAAAGAGAAAAGGGGGTGCTAATTGGAATTTTCGCTAGGCCCAATGCTGAAGAGAGTCCAGGTTTATCCTTGGATCCAATGAGTAATGTGGTTCTTCGATCCAAAGAGGGAGTGGTCCTTTTCGATCCAAGGAGGGAGTGGTCTTTTTCGATCCAAGGAGGGAGTTGTCTTTTGAATTGGACCTGCAAGGCAAATGTTGGCAAAAATAAAGATGCAGGACCTGGATATCGAACCCAGGTCCTTCTTCTTAATTTGAATCTCCTGTCCTCAGGCCTAAGCTTATTTTTGCTTGAAACCGACTATACCATGAGTTTCGAAAGGAAAATTAGATCATGCCTTTCGATGGCGTGATTTATTCCTGCATGTTACCTTGCATTTGATATGCTCACATAAACACAAATGGAATTAGCAGCAAAGATATACCAACTACATGTATTTAAAGGGCTTAGAAATGCATTTTCGACTTGAGTAAATCCTTACCAACTGGAAATGCTTCGATTTATGAATCTGGGCGTGGCTTGGCTTGGAGAAACTTTTTGAAAATCTTAGGAACACAAGTATGGCCTTCGTCTAGAATGAGGGTTCCGGCAAAACAAATTAGAATTTTGATATGTTTCCTATGGTAGTTTGAGTGTTCTCTTTTGATAGGCAATTTATCCGTGTCCGTGATGTAACACTTGTGGTCTCTTTATATAGAGGGGATTTAGGGGACAAAAAGGCAATGGTTTAAACAGACATAAAAAAATGTTTTCAAAGCCATGAATGATGTTTTGTAATGTTGCAAAAAGTCAAGAAACTTGTCTATTTTTGAATTTGAATGAACCTATACATTTTGGCTCCTTCGAATATCCTCCAAGGTTGCTCTTCCACTGACCTCAAGTTGTCTCTTTCGAGTGGAACTGCATGCTTCGACTGACTCTTGTTCTTATCACTGGGGCTTCTTCTTTTGAACCTTTATTCAGCTAGCCCAAACAAAGACTCTTTCCTGGCCAATGATTGTGCTTGTGTATGTTGGCTTGAAATTGGCAGTATGTTGGATTTTGGGCCAGTAGGCCTCTTTGAATATTTTTATTTCGTTTTGGCTAGCAATATCCTTCGTTTTGAACCAATGTATATGCTCTTTTGAAGGGAACCCATGCATCAATTGTATACATCACTTGCCATTCCTTCAAATGGACCAACAAAGTAAGTCCTTCGAATGGAACACCCACGTATGTCCCTTTAAATCCATCAATACATGTATTTCAAATAGGGAAATATATGTCCTTCGAATGGACCATGTGCGTGTCCTTCGAATGCGCCATCACTAGGTGTCAAAATGTGGAAAACTGTATGTTGAATATTTTAGAGGTGGAGTCAAAGCTAGAATTAGGGGAGCCAATAACTTGATGAATTGAAGCACATATGAAAGAAAACCCTTACTTTATGGGTGCTGGCATGAAGGGAAACCATTTCCTTGCGCGTTGGAGGCAAGCCCGAAGGAAGTCATTTTCTTGTGGGTCGAAAGCAAACACGGAGGCAAGTTGAAGGGGCCTTGGCCTTGTGGATTGAAAGCAAGTCTGAGGCCTTTTGCCTTGTGAAACAAAGGCAAGCATGAAGAGGCATACATGCGCTGGTGACAAGCTGAGGGGACTTTTTCCCAGTGGGAGCTTTGTGAATTGAAGGCCAGTTTGAAGAAGTTCTTGCTTTGTGCGCTGAAGTAATCAAGTTGGCTCCAAAAAATCCAAAAACCCAAACAAAGAAGGAAATAAACTTGCATGCACGTAGCCATTGCATTGTGAGTCAAGCCGGCATGTAAAGGTGTAATCGAAGGGGCACCAACATGAGGCCCTTCCTTTTTGAATCGAAGGAAGTTGTTTCAAAGGAAACACATGCTTAGTCGAAGCTTGTATACATCAAGCAAGCAACAGGCCAAGGCTTCAATCGGAGCTTATCAAAATGTCAATTGAAAGACACCTTGTTCATGCCAATCGAAAGACCTTGTTTATCTTCAAAAAATTTATTTTTTCCTTTAATCAAATTCTTGTGTCCACCCATATAAGAAAATTCTTGGAAAACATGAGAGGGCAAATTTTTCGGTACAACAGTTGCCCCTGTTCAATCTTCTTAAACCTGAGGATTTAGATTGGCTTGTCTGCCATTCGTTATCTGAAGGTGGAAGATGATTGAACACTAGAGTGCCTAGAAATTTGCACTAGCATGAAATAACACTGATGATTGATGATGTAGGGAATAAGCTTACATATGCCATTTAGAGGAGATGACAGAGAGTCGTCAGAGATGGGCTTAAATATGCCATCCAAAGTAGATGATGATTTCACACATGGTTCCTTTATGGAGAATTCCTGTTCCTGCTGTCTGAGGAGGAGTCTGTTGGGGAATATGGGTTTTTGTTGTTCTCCTGTTTGAGGAAAACTCTATGGGGAATAAAGTCTAGGAACTTCAGTTGTCCAAGGCTCTGCTAAAGAGTTATCTCTGGAGAGATGAAAGTTTGTTGTTTTTTTGGTTGAAATCCAGGCTTCACCATAACTTGCTGGGGAAAATGGAATTAACCGTTATTTGGAAATGTATTAGAAAGAGCCTGTGTGGGGCTATTCCAAGATAAGTCCGTGTTAGTCTGCACCCTGAGATATATGAGAAGAAACCCGTGTAAGATTGCTTTATCTGGTCATGTAGATAGCTTTCCTGTCTGGTTTCAGGTGTTAATCTACAATCAGCTTGATCAAGACAATTGTCTTGTCTGGCTTTAAGTATTAATCTGGAATTTGAAAATTGTCGGTCATTGAGATAGTTGTCCTGTCTGGTTTTAGGTATTATTCTCTGACCCAAGAAATAAATACAGTTTTCCCGTCTGGTTTCAGGGTTAATCTTCAATCTCCTTATGTAGATAGTTTTCCTGGCTTGTTACGGGTATTAATCCTTCAGTCAGTTGTTCACAGATGGTTCTCCTGACTTGTTACGAGTTTTAATCTGGAACATGAAAATTGTCGGTCGCTGAGATAGTTGTCCTATCTGGTTTCAGGTATTAATCTTTGACCTTATAGAAAGAAAGATAGTTCTCCTGGCTTGTTACACGCATTAATATTCAATCTCCTCATGTAGCTAGTTTTCCTGGTTTGTTACAGGTATTAATCTACAGTCGCTCATCCACAGATAGTTCTCCTGGATTGTTACATGTATTAATTTGGAACTTGTTTTGTTGGTCACATAGATAGTTTCCCCGTCTAGTTTTGGGCATTAATCTGTGGCCTACTATATTTGTTGGTAAACCCGTCTTGCTTCGAGAGTTCATACCACTTAGTTGTACTGATAGTTTCCCCGTCTGGTTTTGGGCATTAATCTTTGACCTGTTGTAAAAGTTGATTGTATTTGTCTGTTTGCTAATTTAACCTGAAAAGGTAAAATCAGTTTCATGCAATGTCATGATGTATGAATTTCATGATGATCCCAAAATAAATTAGATTATGATATATGTATTTGTATGCACATGCCATGATGTATGAACATGTAATGCTATTATGCAGTATCTTTGTCTGGGAAAATAAATCCCTGACTGCTGTTGGTGAGTGAAGAGAGTGATTCTTCAATTTCCACTGGGGATAGTGAATGGAGATAGTTTTGTTGGAGATTTCCTTTCTCTGCCAAGGATCTTTGACTTCTGTTTGAGAATGATTTTGCAGAGGGGCAGAGTTCTGTTGGAAGATTTCACTGATTTGGAGAATTAAACTCTGCTGGGGGATGAACTTCCGTAGCTAGAGAAATAAACTCTATTAGGGATAAGGCTTTATAAACTAATTGAGATTTATAAAACTCTTTTGCGGAAGGTGAACTCCATAAACTGCTTAGGGATTTTGTTGAAATCCTGTTGGGGAATCTCGAGAAGCTTTGCGACTTTATTGGGGAATTTTCTCAGATGTTAAAGCAGTAGTCTAGAGATTGTTTCTCGGCTGGGGATATGATAACCTGACACTTTTAGGCTGCATACTGAGAATGTTGCATAGACGTTGTAGTGGGACATCTCTACCTCTGTACCTGCTGGAGAAGGTATCTGCGGGGAAGACATATGCGGGGATCTTGTGGATAGCCTAAGATATTGTCCTGTTTCTTGAAGTCATTAGCAATTGTCTTTCTGTTTTTAGGTGTGTATTTATAAGCAGTAATCACATTCAAATGCATATGTTCAAAAATAATCACTAGACATTTTCACACACAAAACATAAAAATAACAAAAAACAGAAGTTTTGCACTTTCAACGGGATAGTTTTGTATTAACTTGAGTAAGAATTTTTGTACAAGGAGGAAGACATCCTAGTAAGGGAATGTCTTCGTAAGAGTGGAAATTATACAAAAATAATATTCAAAGAAAGACAGCTATGTGAAATAATCCCATTGGGTTCCCATTCTGCTATTGCCTTTATGTCTTTAAGCATCTCGTCACTTTCGCTGGTTGTCCGAAGCTGATTGGATTGATTAGTACCACTTTGAGCTTGATAGTTGATTCTGAAAATTGGCTGTAAGGTGATCCAATGTGACATATTTTTACGCTTTAAATCCCAAACTTTTTCTCTGACCGCCCTTTTGGGTTTTCAGTCCACCGGGATACCCTTTTTTTCCTAAGCCGCTTTTTCAGGTTTTCGACTTGCCGCGTGCACATATTTTTTTATCTATATCCCTAATTTTTTCCCGAACCCCTTTGGTTCGCTGGAATGAACTTACTTTTTCCTAGGACATTCGACCTAAAAAGTCTTTGTTTATGTGTAGTATCTTTTAACTATGTCTGCGTTTACAGGATGCAGAAGGTCGTCACCGTCCATAGTGGTTAAGATCATGGCTCCACAAGAGAATATGCTCTTGATTACAAATGGCCCTTCGTATGTGGGAGTCCATTTGCCCCTGGGATCACCTTGTGGCAGTATAACGCGCTTTATTACCAGATCATCGGCCTATATACATGACGTCTGATCTTTTTGTTAAAATCTTTGATCATACGTTTTTGGTACATCTGACCATGGCACACAACCGCGAGCCTCTTCTCATTAATTAGGTTTAACTAGTCAAGTCGAGTCTGGACCTATTCGTCTTCATTCAGCCCTGCATCCTTCATGATTCTCAGGGAAGGGATCTGGACCTCAATGGGTAGGACAACTTCCATACTGTATACCAAAGAAAAGGAGTTTCCCTTGTTGATGTGCACATTGTGATGTGGTAACCATAAAGAGAAAATGGTAACATCTCATGCCAATATTTAAATGTCACTGTCATCTTCTGTATGATTCTCTTAATATTTTTGTTAGCAGCTTCTACAGCGTCATTCATCTTCAGCTGGTAGGGAGAAGAGTTATGCTGTTGGACTTTGAATTGCGTACAGAGCTCGATGATCATAGTATTGTTGAGATTGGTACCATTATCTGTAATGATTCTTTCTAGGATACCGTGCCGAAAGATAATGTTATGTTTGATAAATTGAGCCACAACGCTCTTGGTAACAGAAGCAAATGAAGCTGCATCGACTCACTTTGTGAAGTAATCAATGGCAACTAGGATGAAGCGATGCTCATTAGAAGTTGTAGGTATGATTTCTCCAATCATGTCGATGCCCACATTGCGAATGGCCAAGGAGCAGTCAAGACGTTCAGAGGGACCGGAGGTACATGTGCCTTGTCAGCATAGATTTGGCATTTGTGACAAGTCGTGAATGTTGATAACAGTCTGCTTCCATAGTAGACCAATAATATCCTGCCCGTAGGATCTTTTTAGCAATCGTATGTCCACTGGAATGAGTGCCAAAAGTACCTTCGTGAAAGTCAACCATAATCTTTTATGCCTCACTCTTGTCTACATACTGAAGCAAGGTAGAATCATGATTGCGCTTGTAAAGGATCCCATTAATGAGGAAGAACTTAGCATAAAACCTTCTTACGAACTTCTTATCATTGACTGAAGCTCCCTCAGGGTATTCTTGAAGTTCCAGATATCGTTGGACTTCATGGAACCAAGGCTTGTCCACTACTTCTTCAGTACCAATCTCGTGATAGTATGCTGGCTCGTCCATCCTCTTAATGGTGAGCTGAGGAGCCTCATTATCCCACCTTACCTTGAACATGGATGAAATTGTGGCTAGCGCGTCCGCTAGTTGATTTTCCTCTCATGGAAAATGCTCAAAGGTAATTTCTTCAAAGTATAGGATTAGTGTCAACACATGCTCTTTGTAAGGGATGAGATTAGGATGCTTCGTGTCCCATTCTCCTTTGATCTGGCTGATTACCAAAGTCAAGTCTCCGAATACACTTAAGAACCTAATCCTTATGTCGATTGCAACTTTGAGACCCATGATACATGCTTCATACTCAGCCATATTGTTGGTACAATTGAAACATAACCTGGCAGTGAAAGGAGTATGACAACCCTCAGGAGATTTGATCACAGCACCGATGCCATTTCCAAGAGCGTTGGAAGCTCCGTCAAAAACAATAGTCCATCAGGATCCTTTTTCAGGTCCTTCATCCAGTTCAGGTTCTTCATAATCAATTACTAACATGACATTCTCATCCAGGAATTAAAAATGTATGGATTATGTATTGGATGTCGTATTGGGTCAGGATCATTTACCATCTTGCTATTCTTTCAGAGAGAGCAGGCCTCTCAAAGATGTACTTGATAAGATCCATCTTAGACATCAACAAGGTAGTGTGGGTAAACATATACTGTCTTAGTCGGCGAGCAGCCCATGCCAAAGCACGGTAAGTTTTCTCAAGCAGTGAGTATCTTGTTTCACAGTCGGTAAACTTTTTGCTAAGGTAGTATATTGCATGCTCTTTTCGACCAGACTCGTCATGATGTCCCAACACACACCCCATTGAGTTCTCTAATACTGTTAAGTACATGATCAGAAGTCTTTCTTCAACTGGTGGCATCATAATTGGAGACTCTTGGAGATATTCCTTGATTTTGTCAAAGGCATACTGGAAATCGTCATTCCACTTTATTGCTTGATCTTTCTTCGGTAATTTGAAGATTGGATCACAAGTAACGGTCATATGTGAAATGAATCTGGCTATATATTTTAAGCGTCCCAAGAATACTCTAACTTCCTTCTCAGTGCGAGGAGTTGGCATTTCTTGTATAGCTTTGACTTTTGCAGGGTCCACTTCAATGCCTTTGTTACTGACTACGAAACCTAAGAGCTTAGCGGATCTTACTCCGAAAGTGCACTTATTCGGGTTTAGCCTCAGTTTGTATTTCTTCAGTGTGATACGGTGGGAGAACTGACTTGAGGTTTTGCGTTTGTGTTTGCAAATGTTTCAGTTTAGCAAGAGTCGCCACCGACTTTTTATTTTATCCAAAGGAAATGTCAAAAACCACAGGAAAGACCTTTGAGATGTTTTCTTAGGTTCGGGGAGTAGATTATAAAAAGGGAAGGTGCAAGCACCCTTATTATACATGGTTATCCATGGGCTCTTAGTTACTTGTTTAGATCACTTGCTTTTGCTTTCAATTGTTTGAAATGGTGCTTTATGTGTGGTTTTGAAAAGAGGCCATCATTGTGGAAATCTTTGTAATGATTCTTGTTTGAATGTATACAAAGTTGTATGTCTTTTGAAATTTTTCAATGTTTGAAAGTTTGATTTGGGAAATGTTTTGAAATTATGTTGTGAGGTGTGTTTGAAAGATAGCAAGGATGTTTTGCAAGTTTTGATCAAGTAACTAAGAGTTGTCTACCCTATTTTACTCAAAGATCTTTCCTATATGTTTTTAACCCTTTTGACAATGTCGTTTTACCATTGCATTTGGTAAACAACCTCGTATTAGGATGTTAAACGGGACAGGCGCGGGTCATCGTATTGACCATGATAGAAATTGTGTTAAGTATTTTTAGCAAATTTTCCGAGGGACTAGATCATTTTGTTTAGGCAACCAAGATAGCGTCATCGAAGGACTATGATCTTTTGTTTTGTTTTTGTTTTGCCAAAGTACTCAACATGCATAACATGGCCCATTTTTAAGGCAACAAGTGGATGAAACCCTAGGGGTGCAAGTGTGCATTGTGTTTGTCATTTTCATGCATTTTTGTCTTTGTATTAGTCAAGCTACTTGTTGATTTTTGGATTTTTCTTGCATACAAACCCTATTACAACATGATTATAACATGTAAATGGGGAGGGGGATACAATTTTTGAATGGGGATTATTTGACAAGAAATTAAAACCCTAATTTTACTATTACATCCAAATTGAATAAATGGCATAAATAATAAATAAATAATATTTAAATAAAAAAAATAAATAAATATACAAAATATTATGAATATGCAAAAATGTTTATGTTTATTTTTTATGTATGTAAAAAATGTTTAGTGTATATACAAAGAAATAAAAGATTGTATTTTTATTAATTGAGGGTAAAACCCTAATTTTCTTTTTAAGAAAGTAAATATATTAACTATATTATTTATGTATAATAAAAATAAAAATGTATTCAAGTGTAAAAAATATATTAAATAAAAGTATTATTTTTAATAAGGGTGGAAACCCTAGTTTTTTTTTGTTTAAAATAACATATATTATTTTAATTATTTTATATATAAAAATAAAATATAAATATACACAAATATTTAGATAAATAATAGTATATGAGAAAAAATATTATTTTATAGGTATCAATGATAAAAAATAAAATATATAATATTTCTATAATGTTTAAAAGTTTTAATTAAATAAAATAAGAGTATATACTATTTAATAATTATTTTCATGTCTAAAAAAAATAATAAAATAATAAAAATAAATATGAAAATTTATGAAAATATTTGTGGGTATTTTTATGTTTGGAAAATATAAAATAAAATCAGAAAATGAAAATAAAATAAAAAATATAAAAGTATAAAGAAATTGGGTCAGGGGGTGCAATCAGAAAAAATGGGGTGTCAATAGTGAGCCAGGACCAAGCCCAGCCCACCAGACTTCATCTTCAACCTTTGTCTTCAAAAATTACGCGCGCCCTGTACAAACACGAACAACCTGCATAGGTGCTCTAATACAAAAACACATAACATCAAAGTTGTAGCATTTTCCAAAACGAATTCAACCATATAAAAAACTTGTCCTAACTCTCAAAGACCAGAGAGAATTTCTCTGGCCCTAAATCATAACCTAATTTTTTCAGGAAGTTCATGGATCAAATTCTCTTAGCATGCTTAACTAAAATGAAAACTGAGCATATGTACAGCTTCATGGCTATGAATACTATATTTTTTATTCACAAACCTAAGCCTAACTATTCCTAAATAGAGAGATAGGAAGTTGATAAAGACCTGTTTCAGTTGAGATCGTGTCTAACAATGTGGAGCTTTTCAATGAGGCCTGAGATGTTTGGGAGCTTGTTTGAACTTCCCCTGACCATCTCTAATGCCTAGCTTGCCTTGAAGGTGCTTGAACAAGCCTTCAGAACTCAACCTGCACAAGCTGAAATAAAAAATGGAAAACCTTGTAAATGGAGTTACAGTTAGTGTCTAAGGGTTGGGACAACTTGGATAGGTTGTATGGAAGGTGTTTGAACAGGTTTGGGACAAAACGCACGGAGGATTTGTGCTATGGAAATCAAACTACAGGGAGTGCCCTGTTTTGCCAAATGAAGATAATTTTGTGCTATGGGAGGTTTGAGGGCTCAAAGGCTCGTGCTTCTGGCTCAAGGGGATGTGAGAAACTTGTTCCAAATGCTTGCAAAAGTTGATTCTAACAGATGTGTAAGATATGTGATATTGGACAAATTTCTTGGTTATGAAGCAAAACAAGAGAAGTGATGGAATACAAGCATGTACAGGCTATGTATCAGCTTGCACACTATGCCTTTGGCCCCTCAAGTTGGTGGATTTTATTTGCTGCATAAGATATGACTCAATGCTCAAGGATGCAGTTTTTACATAAAGCAAAATTTAAGCAAAAATGGTAATGTTGCTTTTTCTATTTAAGGATTAATCTTGTGTGCAATCCTCTTATGGCCAAAACAAAACCTTAGACCAATGGATTTGCATTTAATTATTGAGTGCGGAATGGTTTTGAGGCCTGTAATCTAGTGAAAAGCAAGCTGATTAGAGTTTGCAACTTGTATCACTATGAACATGCCATGGATAAAAAGTGAGTTTTTGCCAACTTCAAGCCTTCGATTCTCCCTAACCACAAATGAGTTTGGAGAGTTCTTTGACATTTTGGAAAGCTTGAGACATTCTCCACATTCCATCTTTGAAATTCAATTTTATATTACAAGTGGGACTATGTGAAAAATGTCCATGAAGATAGGTCAAAATCCTGCCTAAACTAGGGCAAAATTTCACTAAGTTAAAAGTTTCATGGACCCTTGTTCCAAAAATCATAACTTGAGATCCAAGCTTCTTTTGAGAAAACTTTGTGAATCAAAGTTGTAGATTTTGTGGATGAATACAACTTTCATGTTGGAAGTTTTGCTTGAATCCAATTGCATCATGGTAAAATTGTTGGGCAAAGTTGGGAAAAATTAAGGAAATTTCATAACTTAGAAAAATTCTAAGTTATGAAAATTTTCAACTTTAAACCCTAATTTGCAAAATTGGGTTTCTTGATGAATAAGTTTCATGTTTTGACATATCTTGATGAAAAATGACCCTTGGCACTTGATTTTGACCAAAAAGTCAAAGTTTGACTTTTCAGTGTACAGTCAAAATTTGATCAGTTGACTAAAAAATTCATCTGTCAATCCAATGCATTTGGGATTCTTTGAACCTTTTGAATAGGTCAAGATGATGCCATTGAGTCCTTGAGTCCATTCTTGAACCCAATTTGCCATTGTCTAGGTGAAAAATCAGAGATTGCCCTTGTGCAGTCAAAACCCTAAAAATGACCATTTTGCCCTTTTGATGATCTAATCAAATTTCTTGAGGAGTTGTGGTCCAAACTTGGCCAAATGATTCATAGGAGCCTAGAATGTTGATGTGGATCAAAATTTATGAGGTTTGACTATAAATTGGCCATAGTTGACTTTTTCCCCAATACAACTGATTTCTAGGTCAACTGTCCAATTGACTGGGCAGAAATTTGATTCAAGGCCTGAAACTTGGTAGAGGAAATCTTAGGGATCCAAGATTATGTATGAAAGTCACTTTGAGCATTGAAAGTCCAAAAATCCCTGTGCAAACTCAAACCCTAATTTAGGTCATCAGTGCAAGGAGATGTCTTGAGCAGAGCCAAAACCCTAATCCTGTCTTGAGTTCAAAGAGTCTTGTGAGGGGAAATGTTGATAAAATGAGAGGGAAAATTTCGGGGTACAACAACTTCCCCAGTTCAATCTTCTTGAACCTGAAGAGTTAGATTGGCGAGTTTTCCTTTCGTGACTCGAAGGTAAAAGATGATTGGACACTAGAGTGCCCATAAATTTGCACTCGTCAAAATGTAAGTTGAGGGAATGGGCTTAAAGATGCCATTTGGAGACGATATAATCTTGATGTGGATGGGATTAGAGATGCCATCCAAAGTGTTTGTTGAATGTCAGGTGAATGAACATCAGAATGGTATCCGTGTCTGGAATGTATCTGAGTTGTATCTGGAGATTGGATTCGTATGAGCAAAGGAATGGCGTCCGTGTCTGGAGCGTATCCAAGATGTAACTGTACTTGATTCCTGAATGAATATCAGAATGACTACCGTGTCTGGAGTGTATCTGAAGTTGAGATCTGTATGAGTAGCAGAATGACTTCCATGTCTTGGAGTGTATTCGTACTGTATTTGAGATCTTTGAATATTTGTTAGAGGTAGCTTTTAATCTTATCCTGAAAAAGGTAAAATGTTAGCTAAAAACACACAAAGTTATGTTGCATGACATGTATGATGCAATAAAATGTGCTTTATTTATGTTTATGATATATGAATGTAATGGATGCGTATGTAAGCTGATTAGCTGTCTTACTGAGGAAAATAAATCCTTGATAGCTGGAGATAATGAAATCTTTGACTGCTACCGGGGAAAATAAATCCATGTCCGCTGCTGGAGATTCAAAACCTTTGATTGCTGAGACTGAGAAATCCTTTGGACTACTGCTGAGGATTGAAAATCCTTGGTGACTTGTGGGGATTAACAAGAGCTTTGACAACTTCTGCAGGGAATTGAGAATCCTTCATGACTTTCCTGGCGGATAAGGAAAACTCTGACGATCTCTACTGGGGAATTAAAACCTGGGAGGCTTCAACTGGAGAAATGAGAACAAGAATCTCTGTTCTGCTAGGACATAACTCTGTGTGGAGAATGCTTATCTTGTTGAAGAGTTTTCAAAAGCTTGGGTTGTATGCCAATCTTTCGAGGAAGCAAGAATGAGAATCTTCATTTGGGTGTTTGGGTCAGGAGGTTGGGTGTATGCCAATCTTCTAGAGTTTTAAGAATGAGAATCTTCATTCTGTTAAGGGTATCAGGAGGCTGGGAGTATGCCAATCTTCTGGGGTTTTAAGAATGAGAATCTTCATTCTTTTAAGGGTATCCGGAGGTTGGGAGTATGCCAATCTTCTGGGATTTTAAGAATGAGAATCTTCATTCTGTTAAGGGTATCAGGAGGTTGGGAGTATGCCAATCTTCTGAGGTATTATCCTTGGTTGGGGATAAAAAAAAAGTTAACTGTTATCTGGTTAATTTCCAGGTTTTAAGATAACTTGCTGGAGGATTTGGAGAAACCGAATGATTTCCACTGTGGTTTAGAGGTTGAAGTTTTGGACTCCATTGGGGAAGAAAGTTTCATCTTCACTGGGGACTCGTAGCTCAAAGTCTTCTGGCTCCGCTAGGGATCGGGAGTTTTAGAAACTTAGCTCTGATGGCGATTTTGAAACTTAACTCCGTTGGGGATATGTATTTCAAGGTTTTAGCTCTGTTGAGGATCTGAATGACATATTGCAGGGGATTTCTTCTGGAATAGCCTAAAGACGTTTTCCTATACTTTCAACCTATCAATAATTATCCTTTCTCATTTCGTTTTATTTATAAGTAGTGATTATATTCAAATGCATATGCTCATTTAATAAATCATTGGACATTTTCAAATAAAACACAAGTGTAAAAAGAAAGAAAAGGCAAACAAATTCCTGCACTTTGAAGTATCTTTGTATTAACTTGGTGTAAGTATTTTGTACAAAGGAGACAGACATCCTAGTAAGAGAATGTTGTCATAAAAAATGAGAAAAATTTATACAAAGAAATATGGCTATGTGTAACAATTCCATGGGGTTCCCATTCGGCTATAGCCTTCGTAACTCTGAGTATCTTGTCCATTCGTTGCCTTGTTCGACGATGATTAGGTTGATCAGAATCCTGGAGCTTGTCTGTGAAAATATTGTCCTTAAAGTGATCCGACGAGACATAGTCATACGCTTTAATTCCCTAACTTTTGCCTAGACCGCCCTTTCGGGTTTTCGATCCACCGGGAAACCCTTTTTTTCCCAAGTTGCCCTTTCGGGTTTTCAACTTGCCGGGTGTACAGATTTTTTATTTATCCCTAATTTTTTCCTGAACCGCCCTTTCGGATTTTCGATTCACCGGGATGCCCATTTTTTCCCAAGTCACCCTTTCGGGTTTTCAACTTGTCGGGTCATTTATGCGTAGTATCTTTTGACTATGTCTGCGTTCGCAGGGTGCGGCAAGTCAATGCCGTCGATGGTGGTCAGAATCATTGCCCCACCAGAAAAGATGTTTTTGATCAAAATGGTCCTTCGTAAGTAGGAGTCCATTTTCCCCTGGGATCACTTTGCGGCAAGATGAACCTCTTGATTACAAGGTCCCCGACTTGGTATACTTGTCTCTTGACTTTATTATTGAAGGCCTTGATCATACGTTTCTGATACGCCTGACCGTGGCAAACAGCAGTAAGTCGCTTCTCATCAATCAAGTTAAGTTGATCAAGCTGGGTCTGAATCCAATCATCTTCACTCAAACCAGCATCCTTCATGATCCTTAAAGAAGGGATCTGAACTTCCATAGGTAAAACAGCTTCCATGCCATATACCAAAGAAAAGGGGGTTGCCCCAGTTGAAGTGCGTGCCGTGGTACGGTATCTGTGTAGAGAAAACGGTAACATCTCATGCCAGTCCTTGTAGGTGACTGTCATCTTTTGGATGATCTTTTTGATATTTTTGTTCGCATCTTCGACAACACCGTTCATCTTTGGCCGATAGGGAGATGAATTGTGATGTTGAATCTTGAACTGCTCGCACAAAGCGGTGATCATAGTGTTGTTCAAATTTGTACCATTGTCAGTGATGATCCTGTCGAGGATACCATACCGACATATGAGGTTCTGCTTGATGAAACGGGAAACCACATTCTTTGTATCGGAGGCGAAGGAAGCTGCTTCGACCCACTTGGTAAAGTAATCAATGGCCACCAGGATAAAACGGTGTCCATTGGATGTTGTAGGCTTGATCTCTCCAATCATGTCGATTCCCCACATCGTGAATGGCCAAGGAGCTGTTAAGACATTGAGAGGAACTGGAGGAATATGTACTTTGTCAGCATAGACTTGGCATTTGTGACAAGTACGGGAATGTTGATGACAATCAGCTTCCATGGTAGACCAGTAGTAGCCTGCCCATAGAATCTTCTTAGCCATCGTATGACCGCTTGAGTGGGTGCCAAAGGTGCCATTATGTAGTTCAGCCATGATTTTCTCAGCTTCAACCTTTTCTACATAACGGAGTAGGACACAATCAAGATTGCGCTTGTATAGGATACCATTGCTCAGAAAGAACTTGGCAGCGAACCTCTTTAAGAACTTTTTGTCGTTGACGGAAGATCCTTCAGGGTATTCTTGTGCTTCGAGATACCTTTTGACGTCATGAAACCACGGTCGGTCCACTACTTCTTCGGTATTAATCTCGTGACAATGTGCAGGTTCGTCCATCATTTCAATGGTGATTTGGGGAGCCTCATTATCCCAGTTAATTTTAAACATGGATGACATTGTAGCTAGCGCATTTGCTAGCTGATTCTCTTCTTGCTGGAAGTGCTCGAAGGTAATCTGCTCGAAGTGTGGTAACAATGTCAGGACATGTTCTTTGTAAGGGATGAGGTTAGGGTGCTTATCCCACTCTCCTTTTATTTGACTGATAACCAAAGCTGAGTCCCTAAATACAATCAAAGATTTGATTCCCAAGTCAATAGCGGCCTTGAGACCAAAGATACAAGCTTCATATTCGGCCATGTTGTTGGTGCAGCTGAAGCAGAGTCTAGCGGTGAAAGGTGTATGGCAACCTTCTGGAGAGATAAGTACTGTGCCGATACCGTTTCCAAGTGCATTTGAAGCACCATCAAAGTACAGGGTCCATCGGGATCCTTTTTCAGGTCCGTCACACGGTCCGTTACCTTTAATGTTGTCCAATGTCATAATGTCCTTGTCAGGGAAGTCGAACCTCATAGATTGGTAATCTTCGACAACTTGATGAGCCAGATGATCGGCAGGCACACTCCCTTTTATAGCTTTTTGGGTTGTGTACTGTATATCATATTCGGTGAGCATCATCTGCCATCTAGCGATTCTTCCGGATAGAGCAGGCTTCTCGAAGATGTACTTGATCTGATCCATTTTAGAAATCAGTAAAATGGTATGTGTCAACATATACTGCCTTAGCTGGCGAGCAGCCCATACCAAAGTGCAACAAGTTTTCTCGAGCGGTGAGTAGCGAGTCTCACAGTCAGTAGACTTTTTGCTAAGGTAATAAATGGCATGTCCTTTTCAGCCAGACTCGTCATTTTAGCCCAATATGCACCCCCATTGAATTATCTAAGACAGTTAGATACATGATTAAAGGCCTTCCTTCGACGGGTGGCATCAAGATAGGAGGTTCCAGCAAATACTCCTTGATTTTATCGAAAGCAACTTGGCAATCATCATTCCATTCAACCACCTGATCTTTCTTCAATAGCTTGAAGATTGGTTCACAGGTAGATGTTAGGTGAGAGATGAACCTTGCAATGTAGTTTAAGCATCCCAAGAAACCTCTGACCTCCTTCTCAGTGCGAGGGGCAGGCATTTCTTGTATAGCTTTGACTTTGGAAGGATCAACCTTGATGCCTTTGTTACTGAGGATGAATCCCAAAAGTTTACCGGACCTGACTCCGAAAGTTCACTTGCTAGGGTTCAGTCTGAGCTTATATTCCTTCAACCTGACAAACAGCTTTTGCAGATGGTCAAGGTGTTCTTCTTCTGTTTGTGAACGGGCTATCATGTCGTCTACGTAGACTTCGATCTCATGATGTATCATGTCATGAAACAAAGCTACCATGGCTCGCTGATAGGTTGCCCCGGCATTCTACAGTCTGAATGGCATCACTTTATAGCAGAAGGTACCCCACTGCGTAACAAAAGTATTCTTCTCCATGTCTTCGGGGGCCATTTAGATCTGGTTGTACCCTGAAAATCCATCCATGAAAGAGAATACCTTGTGCTGAGCTGTGTTGTCGACCAAGATGTCAATGTGTGGTAGTGGAAAGTCATATTTAGGGCTAGCCCTGTTTAAATCTCTGTAGTCCACACACATTCTGACTTTGCCGTCCTTCTTAGGCACGGGCACAATGTTAGCAACCCATCGTGGATAGGAAGTAACAACAAGAAAGCCAGCATTGAACTGCTTCATTACTTCAGCTTTGATCTTTTCAGACATGTCGGGCCTCATGCGACGAACTTTCTATTTGATTGGTGGACAGACTTCTCTTGTAGGGAGACGGTGAACAACAATATCTGTATCCAGTCCCGACATATCATCATAGGACCAGGCAAAGATCTCAACATATTCATTCAACAGATAAACTAAGCGTTCTTTGACACTTGGCTCTAGGTTGGCACCCACTTTAACCTCTTTTCTATCTTCCTCTGTTCCCAAATTGATAGTCTCTAACAACTCGTCATGGGGCAGAATTGCTCTTTCTTCTTGTTGCAAAAGTCTAGCCAACTCTCCAGGCACTTCACAGTCTTCATCACCTTCGTATTCGGCATGATTGACCAGATCTTTAGAGTCACTAAAGGCCATAGCAGAATTGTTACTCATGGAATCCGGAGTGGATGGGTACCTGCATTTTGTGAGTGTGGGTGTGTGTAAGGGATAGCCACCTTTAAACAAAATGAAATGTAAAAAAGAAAGAAAATGAACACAAAAGTTTATATATGAAAACGTCCATGATTCATTAAAAATGGCATATGAAAATGAAGAATCAAAGCCCTTACAAATGGACCTATACGCCCCGGGTAAGGCATAAGGAAAAAAGTGTACGAATTGTTTAAAAGTTATTACAGACCAAACCGAAAATATTCAAAAGATAAATTACTGATTGATGAAAGTAATGGGAACGAAGTCTTTTGCCTCCCAGTTGTTCAGTCCTCTTTCAATGGTTGGAAAGATCTAATCTTCAAAATTGCTTCCTTCTTCATTATCTTCTAAAGCATGAACTCCATGATGAGTGATTTTCAGTGGCGGTCCTCCATCCCGGGAGCGACACACAGCTTTCTGGCTAGCAGCAGTGAAACCCAATCTGAACTTATCTGTCTTGTAAGGAAAATCTGGCAGCTGACCCCATACTGTACTTCCTCCTTCCTTGATCACAACCTCCGCATCTTTAAGGGATGACATCCAGGACACAGGTTTGGTAATGATGGGCACAGCAGTCATTGTCTTAGCTACCGCAACTTCAGAAGAAACCTCTTCAAAGTGTTGGAAAGCTGTTTCTATGAATTCACCATCTAACTCCACGTAGTGGAAAGAGTTAAAGTGGCTTATCATATACTCCTCTTCACCATGAACCATTATGATTTTACCCTGGACTGGATATTTTAGCATTTGGTGTAGAGAAGAAGTGACTGCCCCAGTGTTGTGGATCCATGGCCTTCCCAACAAACATGAATATAAAGGACGGATGTCCATCACATAAAAAGTAGAGTTAAAAACCTCTGTACCCACTTTAATTGGGATGTCCACCTCTCTGTGAACCATCCAATTTGAACCGTCAAAGGCTCTAACAATGATATTATTGGGCTTTAAGGTCAAACCTTCACAGTCTAGCCTGTCCAATGCTTTCTTTGGTAGGACATTTAAAGATGAACCAGTATCAACCAGAACGTGAGCAAGAGTGGTCCCTCTGCACTCCACCAAGACATGCAGCACATCATTATGCTTTCTTCCCTTAGATGTTAGGTTGACATCAGAGAAACCAAGACCATTGTCGGCTGTAAGGCTGGCTACACACTCTTGAAACTGATCTGCAGAAGTTCCTTGAGGCACGTGCGCCGTCTTTAGGAATTTAATCAAGGCTTTGGCATGAGCCTCGGAGCAGAGCAATATAGCCATCATAGAGATTTTTGAAGGGGTTTGCCCCAGCTGCTCTACGACGTCGTAGTCGCTTTTCTTAATTATCTTTAAAATCTCCTCCATCTCCTTTTGGGTGGTCTCGGGGATAACCAAAGTCTGAGCCCTCGTCCTGACGGGCGCTTCTTGGATTCCCTTACCTTTATCGGCAACAACAGCAGAGGGTATAGCTTCGGGAGCATCAATTTCTTCAATAACCGGACTTCGCACATATATCTTGACAGGAACAGGAACACTTGAGGGTCCGAAGACTGCCCGTGGAGGAGCAATCTCCGGAGAGAAGATTCTTCCGCTACGAGTGATCTTACTTGTCCCTGCAATATTCCCCACATCAGGAGTCTCTTCATTGGAACTTTCTTCAACTGATTCGATCTGCTTAACACCGTGGTAGAAGATATCTCCTCCATAATTCCACGGTATTGTCTTGTTGGACTTATATGGGATAGGCTCCGGCATGGTAATCTTCAACGGTACAAACTTTGGATCAGGTGTAATCTTAACAGGCCTTTTGCAGGTCTTGGAAAGATTGTCGGAAATGGTGATTATAGCGATATCATTGATTGGAATAACAGGAGTAACATGAGTAATAGTAGAAACAAGAGTTTTCTGAAAGAGGATTTCTTGAGTATCCATCAGGTGTTGGATGCCTGACTTAAACAGTGGATAGTCATATTGCAAGGTCGAACAAAGGTAACAATCTTTTTCACAGCCTGGGAAAATCCAGGCTTCTAACAGGTTCATCTTGATCATTGGCAACAGAGTCATTAAGTCATCAACAGCGGTAACATGAAGATCTTCTACAATAGCATGGACATTATGACCATGTTTTGGCATAGGAGCGGATATCACATTAGGTTTTTAGGGGGCATCAAACTCCACCTCCTTGGCATCTATTAAATCCTGGATCTTGTTTTTAAGGGCCCAACAGTTGTTGGTGTCGTGCCCCACAATGTCCGAATGATATGCACATTTTGCATTGGAATGATAATAGGGAGAAGATGTATTTGGGTTTTTTGGCGCTTCTTTCAAGTTGGTAAGGTTTAACTTTAACAGATGAGGGAGGACCTGAGCAGGTGTCATATTGATCCGGGTGAACTGCCTTTGTGGCCTTTCTACCCTTTGCTGGTTAGCTCTGGGTTGACTGCTTCGAGGTTGATCGGCTGAGGAGTTCTGGATCATCACAGCCCCCATCGCTGGTCGGCGCTCCATTCTCCCTTGATTTCTCTGGGTGTGAATAGCAGAAACTTCCTTCTTGGCTGGGAAAGTCTTCTTGATAGCAGTGGAAGCATAGGTATCCTTCTGAATTTTACCACTCTTAATGCCAACCTCGACTCTTTCACCTGTCAGAATTAATTCGGTGAACCCTACAGATGAGCTCCCGATCAAGTGATTAAAGAATGGACCTGACAGGGTCCCCAAAAACATATCAACCAGCTCTCTTTCAGACAATGGTGGCTGCACCCTTCCAGCCAAATCCCGCCACTTTTGGGCATATTCCTTAAAGCCTTCATTAGAAACCATGCCCATACTCTGTAATTGAGTACGAGTAGGCGCTAAATCTGTGTTATATTGATATTGTCGATAGAAAGCGGCAGCCAAATCCTCCCAGTTATGTACATCAGATCTCTCAAGTTGATAGAACCAATCCAATTGCATACCCGACAAACTATCTTGAAAAAAGTGGACCCGCAAATCCTTATCAGAAGAGTGGGGTTGGATCTTTCTGACGTAGGACCACAGATGCATCTTCGGATAGGACAAACATTTGTATTTAGCAAATGTAGGCACTTTGAATTTAGGGGGAATGACAATCCCAGCAACCAACCCTAGTTCTTCGAAATCCAGCCCAGGTACTCTTTGTACCTCCATGGCTGCCAGCCGATCCTCCAGATTCTTATACTTATCGTCCGCAGGGGGATATTGCTGCTCAGAGTAATCTTCATCTATTTCCTCTTCTTCTTCTTCAGCCTCAGATTCAGAAGGTACTGCAGCTCCTTTCCCTTTACCAACCCCTTCATCAGACGTCGAGGGGAAATCCAAGACTCTTCTAGCTTGATTCTCAAATCTTCTTCCCATAGTTACCACACCAACTCTTTTCTTTTTCTTTTTATCCTTCTCTTTTTCCTTTTCCTTCTCTAACAGTGCTTTAAGGTCCTCTTGACCCTTTGCCAAGGTCATGAGGAGTTGTTGGAACTGCGAATTATGTGCTTGTAGATCTTTGACCGTCTGCTCTATATCCATCTTACTGAAATAAACAGCAGAAAGATAAGGAAACCTGGTGTGGAGACCTGCTTATGCATATGATGAATGATATGTTATTCATGTAATGCATTCAAGGATTCAAAAATTCAAATTTGTTGTAAACAAAAAAAGAACGTACGTCATATTAATAAGAAGAAATTTGTTAGTACATAAATGCTCCATGGGAAAAATATTACAAAATTCTAATGTAAAAAGACGTTGCGCATCCTCTTCGGTGCTATGTAGGTGTTGAGATTTTGCTCTTCATGGAGTCGACGAGTAAGCTCTAAAACCTTCTTCTCACTGGCGTAGAAGCTGGCTTCAAAAGTATTTTGTTCTTCCTTGAGCTGTATCCAACTCTTTTGTAGTTCTTCCAATGACGTTGGCATGTCAGGATGTAGGAGGGTGTATGGAACCTCTCCTTCCATAACATGCTCTTTGATCATAGGAAGAATGTAGGGGTAGGGATTCATAAGACTCTGGGCGCGAGTTTGTACCCACTTGAGGTAAGGCTCAAGGGGGATGGAATTCTTGTGCCCCAGTGTCTTATTGTCCACCTTGTTGGGCATCCTCCAAACTCGGATAAACCTTTGTCGAAGTCCTTGAGCATCGTTGTCGAAGTCAAAAACCAGGTCTGGAATCAGCATGTCATGTGGGCCATCCCTTCGGGCATACCCAAATTGTCTCAGAGCTAAACAGGGGTTGTAGGTAATGCCTCCCCTAATGCCAAGCAATGGGACATTAGGGAATTCCCCACAACGATCAATGATAATAACATTTTCTCTGGACCGAGAACACCAATGAACATCAGAATGTGTGAGAGCTATCAATTGTTGTGACCACCTTAAGTCTTGTTCATTCTTCAAGACTGTTTGGGGAAGGTGAGAAATAAACCACCTTGCTAGAAGAGGAGTACAACACATGAGAACACCTCTTTTCCTCATTGTTCGTGTGTGAAATGAGTGTAAGATGTCCCCAAGCAATGTGGGCACAGGATTCCGAGATATGAAAATCTTGACAGCATTCACATCTATAAGTTGATCAGGGTTTGGGAATAAGACCAAACCATAGATGAGAAGTGCTACAATCTCCTCAAAAGCTTGCAGATCTAGAGAATTCCAGCAGTTTTGTGCCTTCTCAAACAGAAACTTCGCCAAGAAACCCTTGACACCACTTCTGGTTTCCCAATGACCTTTGATATCATATGGTTGCAAGTGTAAGGCTTGAGCAACATCTTCAGACTTTGGATCTCTTTCCGTACCGTTGTAGGGTAGTTGATAGAGAATAGGAATCCTCAGGAGTTGAGAAAATTCCTCCAAAGTAGGCACTAGTTGGTAATCATGGAATGTGAAACAGTGGTGTAGGGGGTCAAATAACTGGAAGAGAACTTTCACCATGTCTTCTTCAATGTTGGAGTTGACCAAGTTGAGAAGTCTACCATGTCTTTCACTGAAGAGAGAATTCTCTGGAATCTTGGAAGTAAGCTCCTTGAGTTGAGGAGGGATTCTCACAAGGTTGACCTGAATGGTTTTCCTGCGAAGTGATTCCATGACCTACAAAACAAGAACAAAGATGAAGATCCAAACCCTTGAAACGGTTAGTGGATGCATATTATGCTTTATGATGTTCATGATGTATGCACAAGTATATGTACAAGCAAGTCACACAAGTTCCTAGTTTCAGGCTTGCATGGGGTTTCATAGGTAAGTACCCTCTTGAAGTTAGTTGGCTCAACCTGTCCTATAAATAGTAATTGGGTTCTAAGGAGCTCAATATCACTGGATTATTTTCTGTGTTCATTGTTTCAGTTTAGCCACTTAACTGGCGACCGAAATATTCCAAGAAAACAACCCTCAATGAGTGTAGTATCGAGTATCTACCAACATCGGACTGCACCAAATCCGGTCATCTCACTACCCCTAAAAAAGGCCAAGATGGTCAAGTAAAGGTTCTAAGAGTTCATTAGTGCTTCATGACATCACTCAGTGGCCCCGTATTCTCTTTGATTGACACAAAGGCTACCGGTACCCACAAATATGTCGCACTAATATAGCTATTGCTTCAACCATGTCGGTATACCCCGCACAGTTTCCACAATGTATTGCTATTTACCTATGAATATTTCCCAAAAATCCGGGTGGAGGATTCAAACACAAACAAGAGAACCAAATGTAAAGCAATCAAAGCAAACAAGATAAGCATGTAAAGGTGATCTAAACCCTAAGGTTACTCCACTTTTAATTATAGTCCCCAGCAGAGTCGCCAGTTCTGTGATACGGTGGGAGAATTGACTTGAGGTTTTTCGTTTGTGTTCGCAAATGTTTCGGTTTAGCAAGAGTCGCCACCGACTTTTTATTTTATCCAAAGTAAAGGTCAAAAAGCACAGGAAAGACCTTTGAGATGTTTTCTTGGGTTCGGGGATTAGATTATGAAAAGGGAAGGTGCAAGCACCCTTTTCATCCATGGTTATCCATGGGCTCTTAGTTACTTGTTTAGATCACTTGCTTTTGCTTTTCAATTGTTTGAAATGGCGCTTTGTGTGTGGTTTTGAAAATATTTTGAATAGAGGCCATCGTTGTGGCAATCTTTGTAATTATTCTTGTTTGAATGTATACAAAGATGTATGTCTTTGGAAAGTTTTCAATGTTTGAAAGTTTGATTTGGGAAATGTTTTGAAATTATGTTGTGGGGTGTTTTTGAAAGATAGCAAGGATGTTTTGCAAGTTTTGATCAAGTAACTAAGAGTTGTCTACTCTATTTTACTCAAAGATCTTTCCTATATGTTTTTAACCCTTTTGACAGTGTTGTTTTACCATTGCATTTGGTAAACAACCTTGTATTAGGATGTTAAACGGTACAGGCGCGGGTCATCGCATTGACCATGATAGCAATTGTGTTAAGTATTTTTAGCAAATTTTATGAGGGACTAGATCATTTTGTTTAGGAAACCAAGATAGCGTCATCGAGGGACTATGATCTTTTGTTTTGTTTTTGTTTTGCCAAAGTACTCAACATGCATAACATGGCCCATTTTTAAGGCAACAAGTGGATGAAACCCTAGGGGTGCAAGTGTGCATTGTGTTTGTCATTTTCATGCATTTTTGTCTTTGTATTAGTCAAGCTACTTGTTGATTTTTGGATTTTTCTTGCATACAAACCCTAATCTCTAATCATGGCATAATTGGAAGCATAAATGCGGAAAAGTAAATTTACCACTATTACAACATGATTATGGGGAGGGGGATACAATTTTTGAATGGGGATTATTTGGCAAGAAATTAAAACCCTAATTTTACTATTACATCCAAATTGAATAAATGGCATAAATAATAAATGAATAATATTTAAATAACAAATTAAATAAATATACAAAATATTATGAATTTGCAAAAATGTTTATGTTTATTTTTTATGTATGTAAAAAATGTTTAGTGTATATACAAAGAAATAAAAGATTGTATTTTTATTAATTAAGGGTAAAACCCTAATTTTCTTTTTAAGAAAGTAAATATATTAACTATATTATTTATGTATAATAAAAATAAAAATGTGTTCAAGTGTAAGAAATATATTTTAAAAAAATTATTATTTTTAATAAGGGTGGAAACCCTAGTTTTTTTTGTTTAAAATAACATATATTATTTTAATTATTTTATATACAAAAATAAATTATAAATATACACAAATATTTAGATAAATAATAGTATATGAGAAAAAATATTATTTTATAGGTATCAATGATACAAAATAAAATATATAATATTTCTATAATGTTTAAAAGTTTTAATTAAATAAAATATGAGTATATACTATTTAATAATTATTTTCATGTCTAAAAAAAATAATAAAATAATAAAAATAAATATGAAAATTTATGAAAATATTTTTGGGTATTTTTATGTTTGGAAAATATAAAATAAAATCAAAAAATGAAAATAAAATAAAAAATATAAAAGTATAAAGAAATTGGGCCAGGAGGGTGCAATCAGAAAAAAGGGGGTGTCAATAGTGAGTCAGGACCAAGCCCAGCCCACCAGACTTCATCTTCAACCTTTGTCTTCAAAAATTACGCGTGCCCTGTACAAACACGAACAACCTACATATGTGCTCAAATGCAAAAACACATAACATCAAAGTTGTAGCATTTTCCAAGACGAATTCAACCATATAAAAAACTTGTCCTAACTCTCAAAGACCAAAGAGAGTTTCTCTGGCCCTAAATCATAACCTAATTTTTTCAGGAAGTTCAAGGATCAAATTCTCTTAGCGTGCTTAACTAAAATGAAAACTGAGCATATGTACAGCTTCATGGTTATGAATACTACATTTTTATTCACAAACCTAAGCCTAACGATTCCTAAATAGAGAGATAGGAAGTTGATAAAAACCTGTTTCAGTTGAGATCGTGTCTGACAATGTGGAGCTTTTCAATGAGGCTTGAGATGTTTGGGAGCTTGCTTGAACTTCCCATGACCTTCTCCAATGCCTAGCTTGCCTTGAAGGTGCTTGAACAAGCCTACAGAACTCAACTTGCACAAGCTGAAATCAAAAATGGAAAACCTTGTAAATGGAGTTATAGTTAGTGTTTAAGGGTTGGGACAACTTGGATAGGTTGTATGGAAGGTGTTTGAACAGGTTTGGGACAAAACGCACGAAGGATTTGTGCTATGGAAATCAAACTGCAGGGAGTGCCCTGTTTTGCCAAATGAAGATGATTTTGTGCTATGGGAGGTTTGAGAGCTCAAAGGCTCACGCTTCTGGCTCAAGGGGATGTGAGAAACTTGTTCCAAATGCTTGCAAAAGTTGGTTCTAACAGATGTGTAAGATATGTGATATTGGACAAATTTCTTGGTTATGAAGCAAAACATGAGAAGTGATGGAAGACAAGCCTGTACAGGCTATCTATCAGCTTGCACACTATGCCCTTGGCCCCTCAAGTTGGTGGATTTGATTTGCTGCATAAGATATGGCTCAATGCTCAAGGATGCAGTTTTGACATAAAGCAAGATTTAAGCAAAAATGGTAATGTTGCTTTTTCTATTTAAGGATTAATCTTGTGTGCAATCCTCTTATGACCAAAACAAAACCTTAGAACAATGGATTTGAATTTAATTATTGAGTGTGGAATGGTTTTGAGGCCTGTAATCTAGAGCAAAGCAAGCTGATTAGAGTTTGCAACTTGTATCACTATGAACATGCCATGGATAAAAAGTGAGTTTTTGCCAACTTCAAGCCTTCGATTCTCCCTAACCACAAATGAGTTTGGAGAGTTCTTGGACATTTTGGAAAGCTTGAAACATGCTCTACATTCCATCTTTGAAATGAAATTTGATATTCCAAGTGGAACTATGTGAAAAATGCCCATGAAGATAGGTCAAAATCTTGCCTAAACTAGGGCAAAATTTCACTAAGTTAAAAGTTTCATAGACCCTTGTTCCAAAAATGATAACATGAGATCCAAGCTTCTTTTGATAAAACTTTGTGAATCAAAGTTGTAGATTTTGTGGATGACTACAACTTTCATGTTGGAAGTTTTTCTTGAATCCAATTGCATCATGGTGAAAATGTTGGGCAAAGTTGGGAAAAATTAAGGAAATTTCATAACTTAGAAAAATTCTAAGTTATGAAATTTTTCAACTTTAAACCCTAATTTGCAAAATTGGGTTTCTTGATGAATAAGTTTCATGTTTTGACATATCTTGATGAAAAATGACCCTTGGCACTTGATTTTGACCAAAAAGTCAAAGTTTGACTTTTCAGTGTATAGTCAAAATTTGATCAGTTGACTGAAAAATTCATCTGTCAATCCAATGCATTTGGGATTATTTGAACCTTTTGAATAGGTCAAGATGATTCCATTGAGTCCTTGAGTCCATTATTGAACCCAATTTTCCATTGGCTAGGTGAAAAATCAGAAATTGCCCTTGTGTAGTCAAAACCCTAAAAATGACCATTTTTCCCTTTTGATGATCTGATCAAATTTCTTGAGGAGTTGTGGTCCAAACTTTGCCAAACGGTTCATAGGAGCCTAGAATGTTGATGTGGATCAAAATGTATGAGGTTTGACTATAAATTGGCCATAGTTGACTTTTCCCCCAATATAGCTGATTTCTAGGTCAACTGTCCAATTGACAGGGCAAAAATTTAATTCAAGGCCTGAAACTTGGTAGAGGCAATCTTAGGGATCCAAGATGATGTATGAAAGTTACTTTGAGCATTGAAAGTCCAAAAATCTCTGTGAAAACTCAAACCCTAATTTAGATCATCAGTGGAAGGAGATGTCTTGAGTAGAGCCAAAACCCTAATCCTGTCTTGAGTTCAAAGAGTCTTGTGAGGGGAAATCTTGATAAAATGAGAGGGAAAATTTTGGGGTACAACATTTAGCCTGTCAAATAGTTTATGTAAGTGATCAAGGTATTCCTCTTTAGTCTGAGACCTGGCTATCATATCATCCATGTAGACCTCTATCTCGTGATGGATCATATCATGAAACAAAGCTACCATGGCCCGTTGATAGGTTTCCCCAGCGTTCTTCAACCCAAATGGCATAACCTTGTAACAGAAAGTGGCCACTGTGTGAAGAAGGTTGTCTTCTCCATGTCTTCAAGTGCCATCTTGATCTTATTATACCCATAGAAACCATCCATGAAGGATAATACCTTATGTTATGCGGTGTTGTCAACCAGAACATCAATGTGGGGAAGCGAAAAGTCACCCTTGGGGCTTGCGTTGTTCAGGTCTCTGTAACCCACACACATACATACCTTACCGTCCTTCTTAGGCACTGAAACAACATTGGCGAGCCATTATGGATAAGACATGAAAACTAAGAAACCGGCATTGAACAGTTTCATGACTTCAGCCTTGATCTTTTTTGACATATCAGGCCGCATACGACGAAATTTCCGTTTCACTGGAGGGCGGTCCTCTTTTGTAGGTATGCGATGAACCATAATATCGGTGTCAAGTCTCGGCATGTCTTTGCATGACTAGGAAAAAACCTCAACATAATCATGTAGCATCTATATTAACCGTTGTTTGACACTAGGCTCCAAGTTAGCACCTACCTTGACTTCTTTTTTGTCCTCTTCAGTACCCAAGTTCATTGTCTCAACTGGTTCCTCATGAGGTTGTATTTCCATTTCTTCCTGTTGTAACAGTCTAGAAAGCTCTCCTGGTACCTCACAATCTTCCTCACCTTCGTCCTCGACTTGGTTGATCGGATTTTCAGTCATAATGAGCAATAGCAGAACTGTTATCAATGGGATCCAGATTGGATGTGGATCTATAGTTTGATATGTGAGTGTGTGTAAGAGCATAGTTGTTTTGATAAAGTAAAAAGTAGAAAAGAAAGGTAGAGAACACAAAATTTGTATGTAAAAACGTCCAATGCTTTATTAATGACATATGAAAATGAAACATGATAACCCTCACAAATAAACCATCGCGCCTTGGGTAAGACACAAGGTCTTACAGTTTGTATTATTCATTTATTACATATCAAAAAACAAAAAAGGACAATTACTCCTGAATAAAAGTAATCGTCACAAAGTCTTTAGTCTTCCAGTTAGCGAGTCCTCCGTTGATAGTTGGGAAGATCCATTGGTCCATGTCACTGTCGCTATCACTGTCCTCCAAACCATTAACCCCATGATTGTTGATTCATAGGGGTGGTCCTCCGGCACGAGCACGACAAATAGCCCTTTGAGCTCCTGATGTAAAACCCAAACAAAACTTGTCAGATTTGTAGGGAATATCCGGAAGTTGGCCCCAAATTATACACCCACCTTCTTCAACAACTGCCATGGCATCTTTCAGAGAATCCATCTTCAACGGAGGCCTGGTAGTCTTTGGAATACTGGAAGAGGTTTTCGTTGCAGCAACGGTCTATAAAACTTCCTAAAAGTTATGACAGGGGGTCTCAATGAACCCGTCGTCCATTTCAATGTACCTGAAAGAGTTCAGGTGGCTTACCATGTACTCCTCCTCCTTATGAAATGTGATAATTTTCCCATTGACTGGATACTTCAGCATCTGATGTAAGGTGGGAGTCACAACACCAGCCCATGGATCCAGGGTCGACCCAATAAACGGGAGTAAGATGGGCGGATGTCCATCACATAGAAAGTGTAATTAAAAGTATGAGTACCCACTTTGATAGGGATGTTCACCTCCTCATGCACCATTATTTTAGAACCGTCAAAGGCTCTCACCATAATGTTACTAGGCTTCAGAGTCAATCCTTCACAATCTAACCTGTCAAGGGCTTTCTTGGGCAGAATATTTAGTGATGAGCCAGTATCTACTAGAACATGGGCCAAAGTAGTTCTCATTCACTCGATAGAGACGTGCAGGGCATCATTTTGTTTTCTTACTCTAGGAGTCAGATCAGCATCAGAGAAACCTAGCCCATTGTCTGCAGTCAAACTGGACACACAATCTTCAAATTGATCAGCGGAGGTTTCTTGAAGCATGTGAGCAGTCTTGAGGAATTTCACTAAAGCCTTGGCATGGGCTTCCTAGCACAGTAACATGGCTAGCATTAAGATCTTGGAAGGGGTATTCCCCAGTTGCTCAACCACATTGTAGTCACTCTTCTTAATGATCTTGAAAATTTCCTCTGTCTCTTGCTTGTAGGATTATGGGATGACTTCTGGGTGCACCTTCATCTGGACAGGCTCAAGCAATATCTCTTTGCCCCGAGTCTCGAACGACTCGGTATCAGGGGTAACATTAGGAGTAGCAATGGGAATTTTAATAGGAGCAGTAGCAGGGATGATCACAAGAGTAGCAACAGTTTTAGGAGGAGAGATCTCGGGAGAGAAAACTCTTCCGCTTCTTGTTATCTTACTGGTCCCGACGATATTACTAATTTCAGGATCAGAGTATTCGGCATCTTCATCTTTAACAATCAGAAGATCTTGCTTGACGCCATGATAATAGACGTCGACCCCATAATTCTAGGGGACAACTTTATCCGAGGAATATGGCATAGGTCTAGGGAAAGTAATTATCAACGGAGCAACTTTCAGAACAAATGTAATCCTGACAGGTCTTTTGGAAGAGACCTTGGGAGGATTGGCGAAAATGGTAATGATAGAAACATCTTCACATGGAACACTTGTAATTGGAGTCTTTTCAAACAAGATTTCTTTATCATCCATCAGGCGTTGGACGCCTTCCTTCAACCAATGGCAACCATTAGGTAAGGATAAACACAAGTTGCACCCTTCGCCACAACCTGGAAATAAACCATCGTGCAAGAGATTCTTCTTAAGAGTCAGGAGTGGGGTAGCCAATTCATCAACAAAAGCAACAAACATGTCATCGTCAACAACATTAACACCACATTCGTGCTTGGTCATAGGGGCAATTATATCATTAGGGGTTTCAGGAGCGTCAAATTCAATCTCCTTTGCTTTTATCGAATCCTGCACCTTGTTCTTCAAAGCCCAACATTCGTTTGTATCATGGCCTGGACTTTCAGAATGGTAAGCACGTCGAGCATTTGCATTGTAATGAGGAGATGTAGTGTTGTGGTTTTTGGGAGCCTCTTTCAGGGTAACCAAATTGGATTTCAGCAGGTGCGGTAAAACCTGAGATAGGGTCATGTTGATCCAGGTAAACTGTCTTCTTGGCTTATCTGTTCTGGACTGATTATTTGTTGCCGGTTTGATGCAGAATTGGAAATCATAACGGCCCCTACCATCGGACGATGCTCAGTTTTGTTAAGATTTCTTTGACCATAAGTAACACTGACCTCCTTTTTTCTTGTGAACAGTTTCTTTGCAGTGCTGAAGGCTGCATCCCTCTGTATCTTACCACTTTTAATACCAACTTCCACTCTTTCTCCTGTCAAGATCAGCTCAGTAAACCCAACAGAAGAAATTCCAATCAGGTGGTTAAATAATGGCCCGGATAATGTGCCCAAGAACATGTCCACCAGCTCCCTATCAGACAACAGAGGTTGGACTCTTCCTGCAAGGTCTCCTCATTTTTGGGCATAGTCCTTAAAGCCCTCGTCGGAACCCATAGACATGGTATGCAACTGTGTACGATTCGGGGCGAGGTCAGTATTATATTGGTACTGCTTATAGAAAGCAGCATCCAGATCTTTCCAATTACGCACATTGGTTCTTTCTAGTTGATAGAACAATTCCAACTGAGTTCCTATCAAACTTTCCTGGAAGGAGTGTACCCATAAATGCCTATCATTAGTATGGGGTTAAATTTTCCTGACATACAACCTTAAATGTAGCTTAGGGCTGGAGACACCATCGTATTTAGAAAATGTAGGGATCTTGAACTTCCGTGGGATGACCACCCCTGAGACCAGTCCGAGCTCTTCAAAATCCAACCCGGGTACCCTTTGGATCTCCATGGCATTGAGCCGATCCTCCAACTGTTTGTATTTATCATTAGCAGGAGCATACTGCTCCTCAGAATAGTCAGGTTCATCTTCTTCAGACTCCCCCGTGCTGTTGTCTTCTTCTCTTGGCTCTCATTCTTGATTGTCTCTCTCTCTTGATGGAGTTGTGAGCTCTGAAGCTTTCCTTACTGGTCCTTTGAACTTTCTTCCCAAATTCAGAACACCCACTGGTCTCTTTTTCTTCTTCTTGTCCTTGAGAATCAAAGCTTTCAAGTCTTCTTGTCCCTTATCCAGATTCTGGAACATTTCATGGAATTGGGCATTCTGCGCCTGAAGCTCCTTAACTGTTTGTTCAAGAGCCATTGCTGAAATAAACAGCAAAGAGGATAAAAAACATGTCCTAAAAACTTGTTCATGCAATGATATGTATGATATATGTATGCAATGTTTTCAAGGGCTTTATAGAATTTAAACTCTTTTAACCAAAACAGCAATAAAGACTTTTTATTAGTAATCTCAAATGAAATCAAAGTTTACAATGGAATAACAAATAAGAAACTTCTAAAACTTCTAGGTCTCCCAAGGAGGCTTCCTTTTGGTGCTAAGGTAGGTGTTGAGATTCTGCTCTTCGTGAAGCCGCTTTGTCAGTTATAACACCTTCTTCTCACTGGCATTGAATTGGGACTCAAAGGTATCTCGTTCTTCTTTAAGCTATATCTAAGATTTTTGCAATTCTTCGAAGTTTGTTGGCATATCAGGATGAAGAATGATGCGAGAATGGACCCCTTGAACAATAGGCTCTGAAATCACTTGTAGGATAGCAGCGTACGGCATCATAAGATTTTGAGCACGAGTTTGCACCCATTTGAGGTATGGATCCAAAGGGATGGAGTTCTTGTGCCATAGATTCCTTCTATAAGTCTTCTTAACCACTCCCAAAGCATGGATGAACTTCTGATGATAACCTTACAGATCATTTGAATAGTCGAACACAATATCTTGAATGAGCATATCATGAGGACCATCCCTTCGGGCATAGCCGAACTGACGTAAAGCTAAAGAGGGGTTGTATGTGATGCCACCTTTAATGCCAAGGAGTGGCACATTGGGGAATTCTCTGCAACGATCAATGAAAGAGGTGTCTTCTTAGGAGCGAGGGCACTAACAAATGTCAGAGTGAGAAAGAGACATTAATCTCTGGTTCAATCTTAAGCCTAACTCATTCTTCATTACTGACCGAGGAAGGTGAGAAATATACCACCTATAAAGTAGAGGTACACAACACATAAGAGTCCCTCGCTTCTTCATGGTACGCGTATGAAGTGAGTGCAGAATATCCCCGAGCAATGTAGGCACTGGATTGTGAGCAAGCAAAATGTTGATGGCACTGACATCTACAAATTGGTCTGAATTGGGGAACAGAACCAACCCGTAGTTTAAAAGAGCTAACATGTCTTCAAAGGAATGGTAACTCATAGCGTCTAGGAATACTTGGGCTTTCTTTATCAGGAAACTTGTGAGCAGGCCCTTAACTCCACTCCTCCTTTCCCAATTGGACTCAATGTCATATGGCTTGAAATGCAAAGCTACGACAACATCTTCAGAAGTTAGATCTTATTCTAAATCGATAAAGGGTATCTTCTCCAATATAGGCAAACTGAGTATTTTGGAGAATTCTTCCAACGTAGGCACCAACTGATAGTCTGGAAATGTGAAGTATTGGTTCTTAGTATTGAAGAACTGGAATAAGACACTCATCAAACCTTCGTCAAAACCGGTAGCAACCCAACTTAGCAAGTAGCCATATCTCTTGTTGAATGAGGAACTCTCAGAAACTTTTGAAACCATTTCTTTGAGTTTGGGAGGGATCTCTATAAAATTGATCCGAATGGTTTTTCTGCGAGCTGAATCCATGACCTACAAAATAGATAAGTGATAAATCTATAGGCCCTTTAAATGGTTAGTGTACATGATATGTTATGTTGTTTATGATGTTATGATTATGCTTTGAAATCATAAGTATATCAAACACAAACAAGTCACACAGAGACTTTAGGTTTAAAGGCTTGCATGAGTTTTAAAGGTAAGCACCATCTTGAAGTTTCAGTTGGCTCAACCTGTCCTATCAATAGTAACTGAGTTCTAAGGAGTCTCATATCACTGGCCTTTCTTTTAGGCATTGTTATATCTCAAGAACCAAAGTATTGCGACTAGAATATCCCAAAAGTATAGTCTCAATGAGTGTAGTGTCGAGTGTCAACCAATCTTCGGTCGGAACCAAAGCCGGCCATCTCACTACTTTCTAATGGCTTAGGATGAGTCAATTAAAGGTTCTAAAGGTCAGTTAGCACTTAATGACACTAAGGAAGCCTAATGTTATCCTTGACTAACTCAAGGAACATTAGTACAACCCAAAGTATCACGCTAACATAGCTATCACTTTGTCCATATCGTTCCATGCCGTACAACATCCATGATTTATTGCTACTTACCTAATAAGGTGTCCCAGATCCGGGTGTAGGATCTACTGTAACAACCCAAACAAGCCCTCAAAAGTAAAGCATAAAAGTGCACAATGAAAGAAATTTTAAAGATGAACTAAGCTCTAAGGTAACCTCACTTTTTTTGATGTTTTCCCCAGCAGAGTCGCCAGTTCTGTGATACAGTGGCAGAACCAATTGTTTATATACCGGTTTTGCGTTTTATGTTTGCAAATGTTGCAGTAAGCAAGAGTTGCCACCGAATTTTCTTTTATCCAAATTAAGGAAAGGGTGAAAAGAACAGAAAAATACCTTTTCGAGATTTTCTTAGTAAGGGGGTAGATTATGGAAAGGGAAGGTGTTAGCACCCTTTCCATTTGTCGTTATCTACGGGCTCTTAGAGGTTTGCTCATTTTGAAATACTTTTGTGCTTTGTATGTTTGAAAATGTTTTGAAATGCCTTAGTGCGGCGATTTGCTTTGCGTTTAACTCTTGTATCAGTCCTCAAGAGTGTTAACAAAGCAAATGTTTTGAAATTTTTTTTTTTTAAAAGTAGTACTTGTGTAAGTGCTAAATGTTTTTTGAGAAAACTTCTAACATCTATCTACTTTGTACTTGCAAAGGTAGTTATTTTCCTCCTATCCTTTAGAAAATGTTATCCTACTATTAGTGAGTAGGTAGCCCTATCATCGAATGTATGAGGGACATTCAAAGGGACGTTACATTCACGAAGGAAACTTGTGGAGACGCTTTAGAAATTTTTGTTTAGGGACTAGATCATTTACCTAAAGGAAACTGTAGGGTCATCAAGGGACTATAATCTTTTGATTTATGGGTCTTTGCTAAAGTATTCCGACCTCGTGACTGTTTTATTTCCAAAGGCAACCAAATTCGGGTACCCTAGAGGTATATATGTGCAAGTGTGTTTAGTTCAAGTATTTATCTTGTGTTAGGTTTGCTAACACTTTAATTTCAGTCTTGCCATACAATCTTAGTTACTAGCAGTAATATTATACAGAAAGTAAAGTGCGGAAGATAAAAACCTAGATTATTACATTGCTTTGGGGAGGGGGATTTACACTGTACAAAAAATTGGGAGTGCAGAAAAACATAAAGAAAGCAAGTAAAATCTTATTAACTATGACATCCAGTGTACAAATACAATAGTATAAAAATATGAAAGAAAATAAATTACGCGCGAAAGACTAAAAGTACGTCTAAAACTTAGTAAGTGAAAATGAAATAAGAGAATATTTTTTTATTATTCTTTTTTTATTTAAGAAAATAATTAAAATTAAATTAAAGAAAATAGTCTAAGTTCTTTTTGGTTTTTTGTATTATGAAAATAAAATAATTAAAGTTAAATTAAAACCTAAACTCTAACTTATTTTAAATTAAGAAAATAGTTAAAATCATTTATTAATTTACTTACAAAATTAGTTTAATAAAAAAACCTAAAACTAATATTTTTGTGATTTTTAATTATTTGTGTAATTAAATAAAGAAAGAAAAACAGAATAATAAAGAAAAAGAAATTAAAACAATACAAGAAGAAAAGATGCCAAATGGGCCTAGGATTGCAAAAGAGAAATGGGGGGTGCTGATTGGAATTTTCGCTAGGCCCAATGCTGAAGAGAGTCCAGAACAATCCTTGGATCCAATGAGTAATGTGGTTCTTCGATCCAGGGAGGGAGTTGTCCTTTTTGATCCAAGGAGGGAGTGGTCTTTTTCGATCAGAGGAGGGAGTTATCTTTCAAATTGGACCTGCAAGGCAAATATTGGCAAAAATAAAGATGCAGGACCTGGGTATCGAACCCAGGTCCTTCTCCCTAATTTGAATCTCCTGTTCTCAGGCCTAAGCTTATTTTGGTTTGAAACCGGATATATCATGAGTTTCGAAAGGAAAATCATATCATGCCTTTCGATGGCGTAATTTTATTCTTGCATGTTACCTTGCATATGGTATGCTCACATAAACACAAATGGAATTAGCAGCACAGATATACCAACTACATGTATTTAAAGGGCTTAGAAATGCATTTTCTACTTGAGTAAATCCTTACCAACTAGAAATGCTTCGATTTATGAATCTGGGCGTGGCTTAGCTTAGAGCAGATTCTTGGGAATCTCAGTAACACAAGTATGTCCTTCGTCTGGAATGAGGGTGCCTGCAAAACTAATTAGAATTTTTATATGTTTCCTATGGTGGTGTGAGTGTTCTCTTTTGATAGGAAATTTGTCTATGTCCGTGATGCAAAACTTGTGGTCTCTTTATATGGAGGGGATGGAGGGGACAAGAAGGCAATGGTTTAAACAACCATAAACAAATGTTTTCAAAGCCATGAATGATGTTTTGTAACATTGCAAAAGTCAAGGAAACTTGTCTCTTTTTGGATTTGAATGAACCTTGACATTTTGGCTCCTTCGAATGCCCTCCAGTGTTGCTCTTCGACTGGCCTCAAGTAATCTCTTTCGACTGGACCTGCATGATTCGACTAGATCTTGTTCTTATCACTGGGGCTTATTCGTTTGAACCTTTATTCAACTGGCCCAAACGAAGACTCTTTTCTGGACAATGACTGTGCTTGTGCATGTTGGCTTGAAATTGGAAGTATGTTGGCTTTTGGCCCAGTAGGCCTCTTTGAATATTTTTCTTTCATTTTGGCTAGCAATATCCTTCATTTTGAACCAATGTATGTGCTCTTTTGAAGGGAACTCATGAATCACTTGTATACATCACTTGCCATTCCTTCGAATGGGCCAACAAAGTAAGTCATTCTAATGGAACACCCACGTATGTCCCTTTAAATCCATCAATACATGTCTTTTGAATAGGGCAAATATATGTCCTTCGAACGGACCATGTTCTTGTCCTTCGAAAGTGCCAGCACTAGGTGTCAAAATATGGAAAACTGTATGTTGAATATTTTGGAGGTGGAGTCAACGCCAGCATGAGGGGAGCCAATTGCTTGATGAATTGAAGCATATATGAAAGAAAACCCTTAATTTATGGGTTCTGGCATGAAGCAAAACCATTGCCTTGCGCATTGGAGACAAGCCCAGAGGAAGTTATTTTCTTGTCGGTCGAAAGCAAACATAGAGGCAAGTTGAAGGGGCCTTGGCCTTGTGGGTCGAAGTCAAGTCTGAGGACTTTTTCCTTGTGAGTTGAAGGCATGCTGATGGGTCTTTGCCTTGTGAAACCAAGGCAAGCATGAAGAGGCATATGTGCACTGGTGACAAGCTGATGGGACTTTTTCCCAGTGGGAGCTTTGTGAATCGAAGGCCAATTTGATGAAGTTCTTGCTTTGTGCGCTGAAGGAATCAAGTTTGCTCCAAAGAATCCAAATGACCAAACAAATCAGGAAATAAACTTGCATGCATGTAGCCATTTCATTGTGAATCATGTCGGCATGTAAATGTGTGATCGAAGGGGCACCAACATGAGGCCCTTTCTTTTTGAATCAAAGGAAGTTTTTTCAAAGGAAACACATGCTTAGTCGAAGCTTGTATACAACAAGCAAGCAACAGGCCGAGACTTCAATCGAAGCTTATCAAAATGCCAGTCGAAAGACACCTTCTTCATGCCAATCGAAAGACCTTGTTTATCTTCAAAAATTTTATTTTTTCCTTTAATCAAATGCTTGTGTCCACCCATATAAGAAAAATCTTGGAAAATATGACAGGGCAAATTTTGGGGTACAACAACTTCAATGATCTATGGAGTTAGTAGAAATGGAAGAAAAGGGATAAGATATAAGGGTAAAGTATCTCAACCTAAGAAAGTTAAGGATATGGTCATAAAACACACACCCATTTATTCATACTTGACCTATGGGCATACACATGATATAAAATATACTAGTAAGGCGTTTTCTGCTAAACCAAAATTCAAACAGAATTTTGGAAACTCTAACAATCATGGACCCAAAAAGATATGGGTACCAAAGGATAAAATCATCTATGTTACAGATATTTTTAACAGCAAGGTTGAAACACCAGTTTTAACAACTAGACTCTGGATGCTCTCTACACATGATAGGAAGAAAGCATATGTTCCAAAGTCTGAAATTTAAATCGGGAGGATACGCAGGTTTCAGAGGTAATCATGAAGGAAATATTATTGGTTGTTGAACTATTGGTAACAGTACTGAGTACACAGCATCAGAAGAATCTCAGTCAAATACAGAAGATGATGTCACAAGCATTACAGAAACATCTGAAGATCCCATCCAGAAAAGACAACTTAGAAGATCTGAAAAACTGTATTTCTTTTCTCGTTGCTTCATCTTAATATTCTGTTTTTCTCGTGTTGTTACTAGTTTTTGATTCTTGACAAAAAAGGGGAGAATGTAAGATATTTTGACTCCTTCTTAAAGCTCTATTCAAAAATCTTCAGGGAAGTAGTTTTTTCTTCATCTGAGTATCCAACTCAGGGGGATACTTCTATGCATTATGTTCTTTAAGTATTCTATCAAAATATACTTGTTTTTGTCATCATCAAAAAGGGGGAGATTGTTATAACATGGTTTGGTTCTACATCCCTGTAAGACTTTTGATGATAACAAACACATGATATATATATATATATATATATATATATATATATATATATATATATATATATATATATATATATATATATATATATATATATATATATATATATATATATATATATATATATATATATATATATATATATATATATATATATATATATAAAGAACATATATTCTCTCTAATAAAGTATTTAATATGTAGAGAAGTTATGATGTAAGAAGTATAAAAGATGAGAAAATATCTGTTAAAACATAGTTTTGTTCTACATCCCTGGAAGTTCTGATGTAAGAAAATAAGAGAGTTTCGTTTTGAAGATCTGTTCAGACACAACATACTTAGAAGCAAATCCGTGTAAAACGCTAAATGAAGAATTTCTATGTTACAACTTTTGAATTCACCAACACTGTGAAACAAGAACTCAGATCTTCTGATATGTAAAGTTCTGGAAACAAGGAGTCTTAACGGTAACATTCATCTTCTGAAGTGAGCATGTTCTGAAGCGTTACATTTTATTCATGTCTAATCAAGAGTAACGGCTGAAAGAAGACAAGAATCTCTATATTTGGAAAGTACATTTACTACTATTGATCAACCTTCCAAAAGCTTCTTCTTATATCTCTCATGCATTTCCTATATAAAGAAGACATGAAGAAGATATCAAAGATAACTACTGCGCACGAAAATGAAAAAACATAATTATCCAGTTCTACCTTGTGCTCCTCTATTGTGTAATACATCACTTTTGTGATATTGTTTTTGTTAGAAAACATATTTGTACTCGCCTTTCAATTATTAGTTTATAATTCCTTGAGAAAATCGGGTTGTGGTTTAGACTCAAGAAGACATTGACAGTTGTCATTGTATTTGTGTAATCATGTTTGATTAGTGGATTAATACCTCATTTGAGAGAGACGAAATCACCTTAGCGGGTGGACTGAAGTAGTTTGAGTTCAAACGAACCAGGATAAACAACGTGTCTTTATTTTTAAGTTTTAATCTTAATTCAACCCCCCTTCTCGTGTTTTTCCATTCTTCAGGCATGTTCGCCATTCGTAACTTGAAGGTGGAAGATGATTGAACACTTAAGTGCCCTGAAATTTGCACTCGTCGATGCACGAAGTAACATTGTTGGTTGATTATACCAAGAATGGGCTTAAAGATGCCATTTGGAGAGGTGACGGAGAGTCATCGGAGATGGGATTATAGATGCCATCCAAAGTAACCGTTGATAGAAATTAGACTAAGTATACACCTGACTTTGTCTTAAGAGATATATTTGGAGTGAGTCTATACCCGACTTGGTCCAAAAGGATAATCAGAATAAATCTACACTCGATTTAATCTAAATCAGAAGATGTATATGCCCGACTTCATCGGGAAGAAGTACTGGAAGGAGTCTACGCCCGACTTTTCCAAAGGAGCTTCAGAAGGAATTTACGCTCAATTTTGTCTGAATGATATACTATAAGATGTCTACACCCGACTTCAACTAGAAAAGGTGTTGGAAAGAGTTTACGCTCTACTTTTCTGAACGAGTATCAGAATAAATCTACGCTCAATTTTATCTAAGCCAGAAGATGTCTACGCCCGACTTTAAATGAAAGAAGTATCAGAATAAATCTACATTCAATTTAATCTGAGCCAGAAGATGTCTACGCCCGACTTCCACTGGAAGAAGATATTAGAATGAGTCTTCAAAGGAGTTGTTTTTCAGAATTCATTCTCTGAAGGAAATGCTTGTCAGATTAAATCTTTGAGGGAAATGCTTTTCAGAATAAATTTTTGAGGTAATGCTTTTCAGAATTCAGTCTCTGAGGAAGATGCTTTTCAGAATAAATCTCTGAGGAAATGCTTTTCAGAATCCAGTCTCTAAGGAAATACTTGTCGGAATTCTGTATCCGAGGAAATGCTTGTCGGAATTTTGTCTCTGAGGAAATTCTTGTCGGAATTCAGTCTCTGAGGAAATGATTGTCGAAATTTAGTCTCCGAGGAAATGCTTGTCGAAATTCAATCTTCGAGGAAATGCTTGTCGGAATTCAATCTCCGAATAAATGTTTGTCGGAATTCACTCTCTGAGGAAATGCTTGTCGAAATTTAGTCTCCGAAGAAATGCTTGTCGGAATTCAGTCTCCGAGGAAATGCTTGATGGAATTCAGTCTCCGAGGAAATGCATGTCGGAATTAAGTCTTCGAGGAAATGCTTGTCGTAATTCAGTCTCCGAGGAAATGCTTGTCAGAATTCAGCCTTCGAGGAAATGCTTGTCGGAATTCAGTCTTTGAAGAAATGCTTGTCAGAATTCAATCTCCGAGGAAATGCTTGTCGGAATTCAGTCTCCGAGGAAGATGCTTGTTGAAATTCAGTCTCCAAGGAAATGCTTGTCGGAATTGAGTCTCTGAAGAAATTCTTATCGGAATTCAGTCTCCAAGGAAATGCTTGTCAGAATTCAGTCTTTGAGGAAATTCTTATCGGAATTCAGTCTTTGAGGAAATGCTTGTCGGAGTTCAGTCTCCGAGGAAATGCTTTTTAGGAGATGTTTTTTTCCAGAGTACATCCTTAAAGGAAGTCATTTGGCCATACAGATGGTCGCCACGTCTTGTTTCGGGAATTAATCTACTATTCTCTTTCATTGGTAAACCCTACCTGTTTCATGAATTCATACACCTGGTCTTTGATAGTTGCCCCGACTTATTTCGGTAATTAATCTTTGACCTGTTTGAAAAATTGCTGATGACATTCGTCTTGTTTGTAGACTTGAACTGAAAAGACAAAGTTTAGTCTTTATGAAATGTCATGATGTATGTAATACATTGCGTAATGATGTTCTCAAAATAAATGAGAGTATGCTATATGTGTTTCGTATGTATATCCTATGATATTTTGTAAATGATGTATGAGATGTAAGATGTCATTGACAGCGACGATAGTTTCGTGTAACATCTTTGGCCAGGGAAAATAAATCACTGACCGTCGTTGGGGATGAAGAGAATGAATCTTCAATCTCGTTCAAAATTTCTTCGCTGGAGATTCCTGTTTTCTATTTTGGAGGATACTCGGCTGGGAATGTTTGACTTCTGCTTGGGAAGATAAGCTCAGGAGCATTGGTCGTCCATCTCTCTACTAGGGAATTAAATTCTTATATACACTGACTGGGGATAAAAGAGATGGATAACCTTTCGAGGTTCTGTCTGGCTAGGTTTCTGATATATATGCCGACTCTTTTGGAGAGAATAAGGTTGAACAATACCTGGTCCAATTTTCAATTCAGTAGCCACTCTCTGGGAATAACAACCCAGACTGTCCTTTGCCGATAATTTGTGGTAGTTAGAGAAATGGACTCAAACTGGGGAGATTGTAATCTGTTGGGGAAATAAACCCTAAACCTGTTGGAGTGACACTTTGCTGAGAAAATGAGCGCTTATAGAGGAAAGAAAATTGTTGGGGGTTTTAAAGTTTTGGAGAAATAAGCTCAGCTGAAGAAGAGAATTTCCATAAACTGTACTGATGCCGTAATCTCTGATGGAGATTGGGACTCCGTAGGTTAGAGATATTACCTGTGAAAATATCATATTCCTTTATCCACTAGGGTGATCTGCTGGTGAGTATGATCATGATTAACAGTTGGAAGATGCCCTAATTTCTGTCTTGAAGGCATATTAGACTTGCAGGAAATGTATCACTGTTGAAGATGAGCTTGTGCAGATAGCTCTGTAGGGATAATTTTGTGGAAACTGCTCTGTGGGACTTTATAGACGACTTGAACATTATCTCAACTTCTAGAGCCCTCGGTAAATGCTGATCAAGGTGATGAGTCTTCAACTGATAGAAAAGAGATAACGGGACATAGTCGTATGCTTTAATCCCTGACTTTTTCCTAGACTGTCTTTTCAGATTTTCAGCCCACCGGGATACCATTTTTTTCCCAAGCCGCCTTTTAAGTGTTTCGACTTGCCGGGTGTGCAATTTTATTCATATATCCCTAATTTTTGCTCAAACTTTTGGTTCGTCGGGCTGCCCTTATTTTTTCCTAGGCCAGTCAACCTAGCGGGTCTCTTTTATGAGTAGTATTTTTCGACTATGTTCGTGTTCACAGGGTGCGGAGAATTGTCACTGTCTATGGGAGTAATTATTGTCATACTGCCAGAAAATGTTTGCTTGATCGTACATAACCATTTTCTAGAATTCATGTTCAATGCCCCTAAGTGATTCACGTGGAGATCTTCCCCTGGCTATTCAACACTTTTGAGAGATTCTTCGAATCTTGACTCGACTGCCACAAATGAGTTGGATAATAACATGTCACCCCCTTTGATTATGGAAGACTTGTTATTGGAAGTGTCTTTACATTTGAAGTGATTATATTCATTGAGAGGATTTTTGTTCATTTAATATTCGTCGTGTGAATTTCTCTGTTGTTGAACAATTAGTTATATGCAAACAATTGTATTTAAAAATGCAAAGCTATGTCTGTATTAAAGTTCTGAAAATGCATTTTTAGTAAAAACATAATTTTGTAAGAATATGAATTCAACTCATGATTTATAGTAAGCCTTACAGGAGTTAGGATACCTTTTACAATAGTATGCTTTCGAAATAACCCATGCTTCAGCTAGGACTTTTAAGGGTTGTAAGGTGGCCTGGTTCACGGTTTAAGAAACAAAGGAAAAAGGCTCAAAATTTATTTGTACTCACCCTTTCTCCATGATGTTCTTCGGTCCTATACTTAGTTAATTGTGCGTTTTGATTCCCATTGAGTTTGGAATTATAGCACTGATATCCTTGTGATGGTTCAGATACTGGGAGTTTATTTTAGGAGGCAGTTGTTTTTTGTAATATATTTCTATTTTCGAGTATTTGTAGCGACCTCTTTTTGATTTTATTATCCCTAATTTTTGCCTGGACTGTTTTGAGATTACAGTCAGCGGGATGCCCTAGTTTTCCTAAGTCTCCTTCATAGATTTTGACTTAGCGCGTTTTTCTTTTGAAAGATAATAACTTCCTGTTTTAATGATTATGAGGAACTATCATCGACTTTTGATTTAGAAGGATATCTCTGATACTATTCGTTGTGTACGAAGTACATGCTTGCGACAACTTGCACATTTGAATTTAACTGAGAAACTACCCTGCCCCAGGTTATGATTAAGTGTTTCAATTTGTGTCAAAAAGAAAACTTCTACTCCTTAGGCTCAAAGGGGTTGACTAGGGATTATCTTCCTTATAACTCCATTATTTAGGATTTGAAACCACACTTGTACATCGTTAGCAAGGTCTGTTCAAAAGTGTACTGTAGAGATTATGGTATTTTTTTCGTCATCCTCCCTCTAAAGGCTTATAGCTTTTAATTGAGAGTTGAATATCACAAAAAGAAAGTAAAAGCATAGTTTAAGTATAGTGAAAACGAATGGATTAATTCAAGACAAACATATGAAATGCATTAATGGGGACAACCAAAGTATGACATAAAGATAAGTGTTTAAACAAACAAAGAAATTACAAATGAAAATTTGAATGAACAAAAAGCTTCTCCGCCTGAATTTGTCACTTCAGTTGGCGTGCCTTTGAGGGGTGACAGAAAATCTCAATCTGACCCTCTTATGTGAATTTTAACAGTCCTTCATCAATCAAGTCTTGAATATTATATTACAACATCCAACAGCTATCAGTATCATGCCCCAGACTGATGGAGTGATATGCACACCTTACATCAGGATTATAGCTAGGATCGGAAGTATCGGGATTCCAAGGAGGATCCTTCAACGTGACCAAATTCATCTTCAACATGTGTTTCAAGGCTTGCGACATTGGCATTTTGAGTTTGGTATATTGCCTCTTGGATGTATCTTGCTTACGCTGACTACCCTGTTGTTGTTGGCGAGGTTGTTGTTGGGCTTGCGATGTAGTAGCAATCCGAAAAGGCCTTTTTTCATTAGCTGAAGGATTAGAAATGGTAACTTGTCTCTTCCCCTCTCTTATGCTCCTCCAACTTTCAATCAAGTCAGTTTACTATTTCATTGGAGGCTTGTTAATGTTTGGATCCTTAATTCTAGCAGTTCGTCCCATACGATTGTGCCCGACCTGATGAAGTTTGTTGATGAGGATTATCAACTCTTCTTGCCCCCAAGCTAAATTTTGGATAAGAGCCCTCTGTCAAATCATCTGGATTCTCATCTTTTTCATCCCAACTTGTAGTTGTTCCGCTGGTCATCCTTATTGTCTTTGGGATTCTTCTCGGTCATGTTCTCGACAAGGAGTGCTTTCCAACCTTCTTTCCCCTTGGCTATGCTTAGGAACATCTCTTGGAGCTGGGAATTCTAAGCTTAAAGATCTTTGGCAGCTTGTTCGAGTGCCATTTTTGCTTAAATAAACAGCGAGGAGATGAGAAACCTGTCCTGGGAATACCTGTTATGTAGTGATAGTATGTAAATTCATATGTAATGTTTTCAAGTATCTTGTGGGATAAACAAAAGTGAAAATGTTAGATGTTGAGTCCAGATGCATCTTTGACTAATGAACTTCGTATCGTTGGATATCCTTCTACGAGAATCAAGCACACCATGCCGAGTGGGTCCTAGCCTTTGACTCGAGATAATGTGCTTCCGTCTTTGACGACATCTGGTTAGAGGAATGTAAATCGTCTTACCCCTTGCTAGATGCCTGGTTCATGCTACTTCAACGACATTCGGTTAGAGGAAAATAAATCCTCCGGTCCCTTGCTAGATGTCTAGTTCATGATACTTCAACTGCATTCTGTTAGAGGGAAATAAATCCTCCTCCCCCTTGCTAGACGTCTGGTTCATAATAAGCTTGCATTACAGACCCTTGGGGTCCTTGAAATGGATAACAAAAATGCTATGGCATGATGTCATTATGTGTATGCTATGCACCAAGCAAAAGTGTAAGGTGGTGAAAACAAGTAAGTCTTACAAGAAGTCCAAATTATTGGATAATGAATACAAACAAGTCCTGCAAGGAATTCACATCGTTAGATGATGAATACCAACAAGCCCTGCAAGGAGTCCATGTTGTTAGATAATGAATGAAAACAAATTACACAAGTATCCTTAGGTTCAGGATTGCATGGAGTTTGTAGGTAAGTACCCTCTTGAGTTTTAGTTGGTTCAACATGTCCTAAGAAAAGTAATCGGGTTTTAAGAGCTTCAATATCACTTATCTTTCTCCCAGGCATTGTTTTAACACAAGCATCTGATTTGTGACCGATATACCCTGAGAGTCCGATCTAAATGAGTGTAACATCAAGTATCAACCAACTTCAGCCTGCACCAAATCCATCCATCTCATTACCTTCTAATGGCTAAGTTGTGTCAACTAAGGCTCTACGGTCAGCTAGTGCTTATGACACCACGCAGAAGCCCAACATTCTCCTTGACTAACTCAAGGGACACCGACACCAACCAATGTATCACACTAACGTAGACATCGCTTCAACCGTATCAGTATATACCGTACAATTTTCATGATCTATTTCTACTTACCTAAAATACCCCCAGATCCGGCTATAGGATCTATACAAGAAATAAACCCAACCATATCCCTAAATATAAAGCATACAGGGAAAACAAGTAAAGCAATAAAGGTGATCTAGCTCTTAAGGTAACCCCACTTTTAGTTTTCCCCAACAGAATTTCCAGTTCTGTAATACGGTGGGAGAACTGACTTTTGGTTTTGCATTTTATCACAAATGTTACGGATAGCAAGAGACGCCATCTACTTTTCTTTTATCCAATAAATAAAATGGTGAAAAGAACAGGAAAGACCTTTTAAGAATTTTCTGAGTAAAGGGGGGTAGGTTATGAAAAAGGGAAGGTGTCAGCACCCTTTTCATTCGTAGTTATCTATAGGCTCTTAATCGCTATCTCACTTTTGAACATTCTTTGTGAATGTGTAAGTTTGAAAATATTTTGAAAATGCCTAAGTTCGGCAACTTTATAATGATTCTCGTATCAGTTGAGAATGCATATAAAGTGTTTATTTTGAAAATATTTTAGAAAAGTGTTTTTGTGAAAAGAGATGTTTTATGAGCAAGGGATTAAAAGCTATCTACATACTCAAAAAGTCTTTCGCGTTATTTTCCTCTTCCTTTAGATAGTGTTGTCCTACCATTAGTTAGTAGGAATCCCTATCATTGGATTTTTGAGGGACAAGTGCGGGTAATCGTACAGTCATAAAGGCAACATATAAGGATACCTTTAGCAATTTGAAGGGACTATCATCATGTATTCATAGGCAACATCGAGGGACAAGATCATTTACCGAAGGCATCATCGAAGGGTCATCGAGGGACTATGATCTTTATGATGATTTTTAACCGAGGATCTTTGCTAATGGTATCCCTACGTTCGAGGGACATGACTGTTTTTCCGAAGTCAATAATTAGGGTCACCCTAGAGGTGCGCGTGTGCAAGGTGATTTTTTCCATTTATTTTGTCTTGATTAGGGTTATCTAGCGTTTGTTTCTATGTCTTCTCATACAAACCTAATTACTATGCAGTTATATATACATACATGCATAATTATAGGTGGGGAAAGTAAAGTGCGGGAAGATAAAACCTAGGCTATTACAATGCTTCGGGGATGGGGTTTACAAACCATAAAAATGGGGGGGGGGAGTAAACCCTAATTAACTATTACAAACCATTAGCAGTTACATAAATGATAAAAAATAATTCCCAAATGCAACATCAAAGGGATCATTGGAATCGACAGGAAAAGAAATGTTATTTTGGAGTTTCTTTATGAAAAAAATGTTTGTGATTAATTCTAAAAAATCTAACTAATTTTACTTAGTTAATTAAAAAGAATTTTATTAATTTAAGCCTAGAAAAACCTAATTAATTAAATAACTAATTAAACTAAATAATTTTTATTTAATGAAATTCATTAATAAAATAATTAATAATATTAAATAAAATTTCGTCAATTTAATTATTTATTTTAAAAAATATATTTTTTATGTTTTTATTTTGATAAAAAAATAGAAATAATATAAAGAAGAAAAAAAAAGTAAATGGGCCTGAAATAATAGAAATCTGGGGGTATGAGAAAAGCAAAGTTGTTAGGCCCAAACTCGTTGGCCCAAGCGCTGGAAGAGTGTCCTTAGAATCCAGTGTGGCTCTCCAATGAGGTCTATCATGAGTGCGGAGATCTGGAATGCTTGACCTGGATCTGTTAAGGTTTGATGGTGTTGATGATTAGGGTGCATAGCATGCGCGCTGGACTAATTGCATTGGATCTATGAGAAATAAACATGGAAAATAAAAATACCAGGGTAGGGGTCAAACCGTGCCTTAGTATACCAATGCCTTTGCAACAATCGCTCTACCATTGGGACGGCTGTTTCATCTGGTACTGGAATGCAAACTAATTAATATAAAATAAAACAAGATATTTATTTGAATTAAAAGAAAACTAATCAGTGCATGTGGGCCCCTGATGTTTGAACGAGCCAATTGTTTTCTTTCCTCCTGCCACGCCAGCACTCAGGTGAGTCCAACCACCCCTCACGGTGGTCAACTCCTTCTTCTCTGATTGATCCAAATCTCAAACCTATGAAATAACAAGAACCAAACCCCAAATTAACCCTAACCCCCCAAAATCAAGGTTTGGGAATCCAATGGTGCTATTAGTTTTGCATGTAATGGTCTGGAAGTACTGATACAAAGGTACAAAAGCGTTTTTCCCTAGCCATGGAAAATCACAAATCTCACATTAGAGCTTTAGATTTTTGATCTAGACATTTTCTATACAACAACAGAAACTCTTTTGGTTAATCAATAAATATTAACCACACATGAAATTGAATACATGAATATATGAAAAAAAGTTAATCGAAGAAGAGGAGTGTGCTGGTTTCAAGCACTGACGACCACGGCTTTTGATCTGTTCTTACTCTTAGATGCTTCAGGAACAATTTTCAATGTATGGCTTGGTCTGAAAGTGGTCGGATCCTTTGATTCAAGTTTGCACAAAATTGTGATTTGTGAAACCTAGCTTTTGAGCTAGCAGCTGCATCCCTGTACATATGGTATTGCTTGTGTGTATATAGGAGGCAGGATTAGGCTAACACAAGTGGTACAAAATCAAGTGGATCAATGATTTTATTTGTTTCCAAAATAATTTTGAAAACATCCCAAAATTGTGAAGATTCTTTCCTCTCTTGGTTTACACGGTTTTGGATAGCTGGTTATGAGTTGTTTGGGCCTCCAAAAGATTTACACGCCTTATACATTAAGCTTGGATTTTATTTGATTTAATTTTCATTTAAATGAAACAAAATCCAAATAAATGAAATAAAATATCAAAATAATGTATGGATGGATTTATAGGCTCTTAGATATGTCATGAACATGTTTGGACTCTAAAAATTTGGACCCATTAGCCCAAAATTCAAGTTTGATCAATTTGGGTCTCATGCATTTTCTCAAAATTTCCCAACTTAAAATGGTCATAACTCTCTCAATTTTCATCTTTTGAAGGTGATCTTCGACTTTTTGGAAATACTAAAGTGTCCTCTACAATTTCTCTTTTGATAATTTTTTCATTTAGAGACTTCATCATGATGTAAGTTGCCTTGAAAAAAGTGTCTTTTTGTTAACTTTTGAAATGACCTGTAATATATTAGCTCATATCTTTCAAATGAATCACTTTTTGGACTTGAGAATAAATATATAAAGTTGTAGAGAATTGAACTTCCTTCAAAATGAGATTTATTTGTGGAAAAGTTGATGAAGCATGTGAATGTTATGCTTGGTCAAAGTTCAGTTAACTTCTCCTAAGGTAACCCTAATTTCACAACTTTTGACTTTTGATGATTTAAGGGCTTCTCTTGAGGAATCAAGGTCAAACATTGAGCAAGTGATGAATATATCTTCAGAATGTTGATGTTGACCAAAAATCTTGAAGTTTGACTGTAAGTTTACCATTGTTGACTTTTAACCCAATACAATTGACTTTCAGTCATCTGAGCCATTGACTGAGCAAAGTTGTGATGCAACACTTGAAACTTGACATGAGCATTGTTGAAGATCTATGGAGGATCATGAAAACCATTTGAGACCTTTGAAACCCATTCTTCTTTGCGAAAGATGAAACCATAGTTGTGGACTCATTGCTTAGGAGAAGAGTTTGTCTAATCAACTCTTGAGAATCCTTGAGCATTTGAGAACCCTAGAAGAATGACTTGAAGGAAATTGGAGGTAGTTTCCAATCTTATCTTAGGTCTAGATATCTGAAATTTGATTACCAAAACACTCTTCAAATATCTACCATCTAGGTTGTGGTAGATTGGCGAATTTTCAGGATTAGGTTATTTATCTTCTTGGTCGTGATAAGTATGTAAGTCTATCATCGTATCATTTAGCCTCTAGATCATGATAAACACACAAACTTTTTAATCATCTATCCTATAGGTTGTGGTAGGTGTGTGAATTATCAGGTTCATGTTATTCATTCTCTAGGTCGTGATGACTACATAAATCTATTCTCGTATCGTTTATCCTCTAGGTCGTGATAAACACACAAAATTTTCAATCATCTATCCCCTAGGTTGAAATAAATATGAAAAATTTTAGGGTTATACTATTCATCCTCTAGGTCATGATGAATACGTAAGCCTATCCTAGTGTCATTTATCCTCTAGGTCGTGATAAATGCACAAGTTCGTCCTCGTATTGTTTACTCTATAGTTTGTAGTGAACATAATGAAATCTGAGATATTATTCATTGTGTCAGTCTTCATGCGATAATGTATTATCAAGCTCTATTTTATTCATCCCCTAGGTTATGATGAATAGAAAAAATCTTTGTCTCAAGCTTGCTATGATAATTTCAAAGCATTAGTAAGTCAATTTGAAAAACTTTTATTATTTACCTCCTGGATCATGGTAAATACATGAAAAATGTATGATATTTTTTTAGGTATTGACAAGTTATCTGCTTCATCGTATCAAAGTCAAATCAAAACTTTCTGTTCAAACTCTGGTAAGATAATACATCATTATCTTTACCTATTCTTTCTAAATACTTTTGGGAACGCTAAAGTGTATCCTCATAGTCTTTCTGACAGATTTTGGGGTCTTCCATTATTTAATAAACCTCTGATTTGAACGTACAGGACCTACGTATTATCACACTATTCAATCAAAGAGTAATTAAAAAGGGGAAACTGTCATACCCCAAATTCGCCCTACTGATTTCTAGCCAATATATAAATTTTTAAGGTTATCATTTGCTTTATTATATAAAATTTAGATTATTGTCAAACTCATATGTATTATGGGGTTTAAAGGGGGGTGTATCATTTCAAAAATGGACCATCAAAATATGATGGCCCGTTATGTTTTCCTTACAATTAGAAAGAGGGTGTATTTATTATTGAGATTTCAGCCCATTAAAGTTTTGCTTTAATAAAAAGAAGAAGGAGGTACATTATTAGGTAGAAGGGGGTTTGTTTTCTGAAAATGAAGTCTTTGTTCATTGGTCCATTTTGCTGTAGGCCAATTGTAGATTTTTATACCAATCCATTAAATTTTCTTTTGTTTTTTATTAAACAAGAGCGGGGTGTATTGGGCTTAGCTTGCTTCGCAGCTAAGCCCATTTGGGTTGTCTTTGTATAAGTGCAAAAGGGGGGTGCTTAGAATATGTTTGATCCAATGGCTTTTGAGGCCTATTTTAGTGATAAGAGGAGTGTGTGCTTGGGAAACCCAATAATTGAATGATTGTTAGCCCATTTAACTTTTTTGGATTGGGTTTCATTTAATTTTTTAACTGATGAAATTAGCTTGATTAATTAAATTTAATTAGGTTTTTTAATTAAGTTTTAAACTAGTGAACCTAATGTTGACGAAAGTTAAAATTAGGGTTTTTGTGTGACCCTAATGCCTAACTTCCAGCAGCAGCGGCCCAAGGAGTCCAAAAAATGAGAACTGTAGAGATTGAAAAGGAACAAGACCAGAAACAGAAAAATAATTACTGTGCAAATCAACAAATTTGTATCGAATCTCAAACAAATCTCAGAATCGTATCAATTACAAACAAAATCCTCTAAAATTACACAAAATCAAATCTCCATAATCAAATCTAAAAATCTAATCAAATTTCTAACACAATCTTCTTTAATTACAAATTGTAACAGAAATCACAATAATATTTCCTAATTCAACTAAAATCTAACCTATAAATAAAACCCTAAAACTAATTGAAAGGGGGGGAAATTTTTACGGAGAAGCAACAAGAAGAAAGCGAAGGAGCTGAGATATGGGTTTCGAAGTCCGAAACCATAGATCTATGTCAAATCTTCCTCCGCACCTCCATCATCCTTGTTGCCGCATATTCACCGCTACCATCATTCTTTATACCTGCAAAACAGAGAGAAGGAGAAGGAGATCAGAACGGATCGGGCTAAGAAGAATTAGAAGAAACCCAGAGATTCACTGCGATAGAGGTAAAATGTCGCACTTAGATTTTGATTTTTGTTGTGATTGATGTTGCTATGTTGATTTAAGGGGTGGCCGTGGGGTTTGAGATTGAAAACACCACTGTTGGATTAAGGTTTGAGGTGCAACAGAGTTTAGAGTTTTAATGTTGTGTTAGATAGAGGAGAGAAGCGAGAGAGCGAAAAGCGAGAGAGGGAGAGAGAGAGAGAGAGAGAGAGAGAGAGAGAGAGAGAGAGAGATTAGAACATAATGAATGAAAAATGAAGGAAAATGAAAAAATATACTTCGTTGCCACCCTGAGCCTGCGTCCCCACTTAGTTACCATGCACCCTCATGTTAAGCTCCTCTGATCTTGATCAAGCAATCAAAACCTCGCAACCTCCCCATAACGCTTACACATCTCCGCATCAGATCCAGCAGACCTCATAGTTTTGTCTTGGGCTAAGCCCAATTCCATTCACACACCCCGATTTTGCTACCAATTTCAAATCGACACCCCCCTGTGTTTTGGGCCTAAATCCAATATCTGGATTTAGGGCCTTAATATTCATACCCCCAGCCTTTTACTAACAAATTGTTTTCGCATACCTTTGTGTTTTTTAATTAAAATTATTTATTTATTTATTTATTTATTTATTTTTCATTATTTGGCATAATTGATATTTTATTTTAATGTATTTATAATAAATTCAAAATTTGTTTTATTAATTAAAATTATTTTACTAACTCATTCAAATATTTTAATGGCATTAAAATTATTATTTTTCTCATGCATTAACAATATTTATTTTTCTCATACTGCAATGCACTCGAACTTCGTCTATAAAAAAGAATTATGGAGATATTTCTCATTAGTTGCGAACTTCGTCTAACAACTCCGCTATTTTAAACACAGACTTGGTTCAAGGAGAATATGAGATATTTCCTTAATCCATAAAAAACACCAACCAACAACTGTGAACTACGAATTTGGACTTTGATTCCTCATAACAGGATATGTAGGCATACAACTCAAAATCGTGGTGAGTTCCCTTAATAAAAATTAAAACCCTATTTCCTGAATTGTAAATCTAAACCCTTGTATCCTTGTGAGCAAGGTAGATGAGGGGTACCTAACACCTTCGCTTCGTCTAAAAACGAGTCAGCAACTTAGAATCTCTGACCAAATTAGGGTTACCCATTATATTCCCTTCCCTAGGATAAAAATTAATCGTGGAGACTCTTATTTTAAAACCGGTTACAACAAAACTCACAGGGAATCTCGTCTAGGAGGTGGAGGCAGAAAAGAGAATAAAAATTTCAAAAGATATTTGAATTTTTGCATTGGGAGCTGCTTCGGGACGTAATGCCTGTTATGGGCGGCCGACCGTAACAACTCGCTGATAGTTCTATTCCAAGAATTTAAGGGAGTTTGGGGGTTGTTATAGGTCGTAACGCCTGCTACGGGCGCCCGTAATGCGCCTCTGGTTTCTCTACTAGATTTTTTTTTTCATTTTTTTTCATTTTTGGCTTGATTTTTTCCGGATTCGATTTCCTGTGCTCATCCTTCTCAGATTTTTCAACAACTTAGGATGCCTTCCTTTGTGAGTACCTATTTATTGACTAAAAAATAAAACAAACAAACAAGAAAATGATTAGCATAATAATATTGGGTTGCCTCCCTCTAAGCGTTTCGTGTAACTTCACATGGCTTGACGGTCTTTAAGTGCTACCACTCAAGATGGTTCGTCCTTTAAAGTCAGATATGTGGTTTTCTTGCTAGTTGGCTTGGGTTTCCATCTAATCCTTTTCACCTATGCCAAACATCCAATCCTTCTCTTTCTTTGTGGACATTCTCTTCTTGTACTAATATTTTCAGTATCTTTCTCTTTTTCTCTTCCCTTCTTTTCATTTTTCCTCCATGTGACATTCTGTTGGATAATGCCAAGGTATTGACAAGGTATCAAAGCGCAGAGAGGGCCTGATCATCAGGGATAAGGAATCCTATATTATTTTTTCATATATCAAAGGTTATCGTTCCTTCTTTGACATGAATGAACGTCCTTGCTATGGACATAAAAGGTCTTCCTAAGGTTACGGGGACATGGAGGTTTTCATTTATATCCATCACTACAAAATCTGCATGAAAGTAAAGGCCTCCAACTTTAATAGGGACATCCTCGAGAAGCCATAATACTTTTTGATTGATCCATCGGCAAGTTATAGTGACACATCGTAGGGTTTCAGTTCTCCAAAGTCAATCTTCCTATATAAATCAATGGGGAGCATATTGACGCCTGCACAAAGATCACAAAGAGCCTTTTTAGCTTTTATAGCACCAATCTCACAGGGAATTGAAAAGTCCCCGGGATCTTCCAGCTTAGGTGGGATCCGGTTTTGTATCAAGGTACTGCACATAGTAGTTAGCTTTATAATCACGTGTTTCTTTATTCTTTTCTTGGAGATAATGGTTCTCATAGTTCCCAGAAGAGAGGATATCCAAGATGGAAACTCGGAAATAAGGATGTGTTGTAGATCTTCTTTAGTAAATCTATGGGATTCTTGCGGTGTACTTCTTCCTTAATCTCAATTATTTTCCTCCAAGGAAACTCAGAATCTTCCTTCTTGAGCTTGTAAATTCTTTCTAAAATTCTTAGTAACATAAACTTTTTTCTTCTTAAGTTTGTTAACTTACTCAGAACTCAAAATGGTTATGTCATTCAACAGACCCTTAGGATTTTCCTTGGGTTGCCCCGAAAAAGCTCCCGGAGGAACGGTGGATGATGCTTGTTGTTGAGTAACATGGGAGATTTTGGTTTCCAACATTTTAGAATGAGTGCAATGCCTTTGATTTCTATATTTAACTACCTGAGTACTTCATTGGTGTGGAGTTTTTTATTTTTGAAATCTTCATTTTGGTGAGCTTGAGTCGCGATAAACTTTTCCATCATCAATTCGAGATTAGACTTCTTTTGAGGTGTAATATCTTGAAAACATTATGGTGTTGTAGGTTGTTGTGGTTGGTTGTTTTATAGGAAAAATTAGGGTGATTTTTCCAACATGGGTTGTAGGTGTTTGAATAAAGATTATTCCTCTAATTATTCAATTAATTAACACTTTGTTGATTAGATCCTCCTTCTAGAATCATTTGGCAATCTTTAGCAATGTGACCATTCACTCCACATATTTCACAATTTAGAGGAGCTGAGGAAATATCAACAATAGAAGTGGGAGTGGACAATGTAACACTCAATTCATCAATTTTTTAGAAATCATATTAATCTTTGCATTCATGTGGTAAAAAACACTCACTTCATGCATTCCCCTAGTTTTAGCGGTTGCTTTTGCGGCATCTTGTCGTGTACTTCCCCAAGAGTGATGGTTCTTGGCCATTTATTCTATGAGATTATAAGCCACATCTTGAGGGCTATTCATCAGAGATCCACCAGAAGCTACATCAACGGTCATTCTTATAGAGTAAAGGAGACCATTGTAGAAAGTATGAATTACCATCCACTTCTCAAGCCCATGAAAAGGGAAAAGCCTTAACAAGTACTTAAAGCATTCCCATGCATCAAACAAGGATTCTCCATGATCTTGCTTGAAATTATTTATCTCGTTACTAACTTGGGTTGTCTTGCTTGGAGGAAAATACTGAGCAAGAAAAGCAGCTTTCAACTGTGTCCAGGAAGTAATAGAATTCAGGGCAAAGATTGGATCCAAACCCTTGCTCGTTCTCTCAAAGAGAATGGAAACAAACTAAAACCGATAACATTCTGATCAACATCGTTTGCCTTAACTCTGCCAAAATTATCCACAAAGATATACAAATGTAAATTCATGTTTTCTGAAGGCAGGCTTGAAAACTGATTCTATTGGACCATACCTATCAATGGAGGCTTCAATTTGAAATTATCCTCTTCGATAGGCGGATGCACAATACTAAAATGTGGTTCCTCTTCTCTAGGAACTGCATAATCCTTCAATGGTTTCATATCACAAACATGTGCAACCATTATTAATCTTCTTCAAGCTCAGAGTCTTTCTTGCAGGAAATGCTCGATCTCATCAATAGGTTCGACCAAATTGTCTGCAGGACCTGTTCTTTGCATAAACAAAAAGAAAAGTAAAACTCTAGTCTCTATGGTGATCAAATATAATTTTAATATTAATGCAATTCGTTCCCTGGAAACAATGCTAAAAACTTGACACGGTCGCAAGCGCACGACTATGTCAGAGTAGTAAAAAGTTATCGAACCACAAGGACCAATGGTTAAGTCTTGATTTCCATTATATCGATGTAAATCTAGAGCGATCGAATAGTTTGGGAGAAACAAACTTAAGTGAAAAATCACTTAAGTAAAAACAACTTATTTTTAAAAGCACATTTTAAAAACAACTTAATTACAAATAACTTGGTAATTAATATTAAAAAAACGGGATTTAAGGTCATGATCTCTTAAACATGGATTTACTTTCGCTATGAGAATTCTTGCGCGATTTATAGAAAATAGATAAATATGAAAATACCTGCATTCTCCAGCGTGTTACATTATCTTTGATAAGCAAGACGCTCGTCGGCTTTCGCTCGTGCAGAATTATTTATCAAAGACCGTTACTTTTGCATAGCTATAAAAATGGAACCTTTCTCAACCTCGTTTGAGTACTTTCGCATCCTCGGACTTAATTGTTTAAAAACCTATTACCGGGTATCATATAAGTCCTTTAAGATCATTATCGATACCTGCGAATTCTTTTACTTTTGTAACAAGGGTAAATTATAAAGACTTAGGTTTATAAAATAAACGCGTTCGGATTCTCATAACTGGTAAATTAAATACATGGATTATTAAGAGTTAGGTCTCATGACCCTTCATCCTTATAGAGCAACTCACTCATGGTGAGAAAATAAACAAACAATTCGAAGATAATGGTAAATATGATCCTATTAAATTAAATAATAAGAAAGCAATAAAAATAACCTGATGAAAATGAAATACTGAATTATATGGAGAATTCTTGATCCAACTGCTCCAATGGAGACTTTTGCAAAAATTGATAAAAATGCTAAGAGAATTCTATGATAAAAGCTGCATCCTTAATCCTTACAAAGATCTTGGACATTAAGTGCAAATAAAACCAAATCTTCAAATGCTAGAACTCCCAAAACAGCCCAATTGAGTCGAAAAAGGAAATAAAACATGGAAGTTTTGCACGCTAATTACGGATCGTAACACGCGTTACGGCCACCCTTAATCAGCCACGAGTCTTTATACTGGGCACGCACAAGGGAAGCATCAGTTTCACTTCTGTTGTAGGCTGTAACGAGTGTTACGGGCGCCCGTAACAGGCCATAGAAATTTTTTCTGGGACGTGAAAACAAGGGCCTTCAGACTAGGATCCATTACGCATCGTAACACATGTTATAGGCACCCATTATGAAGCTCTGGTTTTAGTACTGGAGATTTATGACTTTTGCATTTTCTTCACAATTCATACGATTTGATCCGCTTTACTTCCATCATAATTGTTTAGGCCTGAAAACAATAGAAACACAATACTAAAGCATAAAGCATAGAAAAATTAAGGAAAAGCGAATAAAAATGATAAAGTAACAAAGTAAAAAATCTAATAAAAATGATGCAAAAACCACTTATCAAAATCCCAAAATCTTAGACCGTTGCTTGTCCTCGAGCAACAAAGCTTGCATAGAAGGTTTTTGGATCAAGCAAACCAACAAATGAAAATATCTTATGAAATATGAAGCATACCGGTACTCATATGTGAGTCTTTACTCATAAAGGCTAAGGAGCATGTCATCTATTACTTGAGCAAGATGTTCAAAGATTGAGATTCATGATATTCACTGATTGAAAAGGCTTATTGTGCTTTGGCATGGACTGCTAAGTGTGTGCGACAATATATGATAAATCATACCACTTGGATGATATCCAAAATGGATCCATCAAGTATATCTTTGAAATGCATGCTCTTACTGGAAGGATTGTCCGTTGGCAGATATTGTTGTCTGAATATGACATTGAATACCAAACTCAAAAAACTATTAAAGGAAGTGTGTTGGAAAATAATTTGGTTCACCATCCAATTCAAGACTACCAGTCCATCAGGTTTGATTTCTCTTATGAATATGTGATCCATCTGAAATCCAAAGATTATCCTCAGGTTTGGTTAAGTACTTGATGCTGTTAATGCTTATGGAAACGGAATTGGAAAGATCATTATTACTCCCCAGGGTTCTCATATCCCTTTCACTACGGGGTTGATATTTGATTGTACCAATAATATGGTGAAATATGAATCTTGTATCATGGGTCTTGAAGAAGCCATTGGTCTAAGGATCAAGATTTATGATGTGTGTGGAGACTCAAATTGATTCCTTACAAAGATTATGTATGAAGGTTGTTTCCTTTCTTCAAAAAAAGTTGAATTTCATCACATACCTCGAGATGAGAATCAGATGGAAGATGCTATGGCTACTTTCTATTCTATGTACAAAGTGAATTTCCCAAATGAAATGCTTCAAATTACAATAGTAAGTCTTGATAGTATTTATCATGTGTTTGCAGCAGAAGAGGTATCTGATGGCAAGCCTTGGTATTATGATATCAAGAATTTCCTCCAAAGTCAAGAGCACCAACTTGGAGAATTAAACAAAGATAAAAAAACCTTGAAGAGATTCGTTGGCAGTTTCTTCCTTAGCGTATATGTTTTGTACAAGCAGAACTTTGACATGGCCTTGCTCAGATGCATGGATAGACACGAAACAAACATGTTGATGCATGAAGTTCATGAAGGGCCTTTTGGTACTCATGCCAATGGATATTCAATGGCTAATAACATGCTCAGAGCAGGTTACTATTGGCTTACAATGGAATCTGATTGTTGTAAATTTGTGAAGAAGTGCTACCAGTGTCAGATATATGCTGATAAGATTCGTGTGTCTCCAACTATTCTCTATGTTATCTCCTCTCCATGGACTTTCTCTATGCGGGGGATTGATATGATCTGTATGATAGAGCCAAAAGCTTCAGATTGACATCGTTTCATCTTGGTGGAAATTGATTAATTCACCAAATGGGTGGAAGCAGCATCTTATGCTAATGTGACCAGGCAGGTTGTGGTCAAGTTTATATAGAACCAAATTATTTTTCGGTATGGCGTTTCGAGTAAGATCGTCATCGATAATGGCTCGAACTTGGATAATAAGATGATGAAAGAGTTCAGTGAAAGTTTCAAGATTGAGCATCACAACTCATCGCCTTACAGACCTAAGATGAATGGGGTTGTTGAAATTGCTAACAAGAACTTGAAAAAGATTATCCAAAATGTGGTTGTTACTTATAAGAATTGGCATGATATGCTCCTTTTTGCTTTGCATGGGTATCATACATCTGTCAGCACTTCAATAGGGGTAACCCATTTTTATCTTGTGTATGGAATGGAGGCAGTGTTCCCTATAGAGGTTGATATCCCATCAATGTGAGTCTTGATGGAAGCCAAGTTTACAGAAGCTGAATGGTGTCAGAACATGTTTGATCAATTGAATTTGACATAAGAAAAGAGAATGACGGCCTTGTGTCATGGCCAGTTATATCATAAGAGAATGAAAAAAGAATTTGATACGAAGTTCCGACCTTGTGAGTTAAAAGGAGGTGACCTCGTGCTTAAAAAGATCGTGTCTTTCAACAATGATTCTAGGGGTAAATGGACTCCTAATTATGAAGGCTCATATGTTGTCAAGAAATACTTCTCTGGTGGTGTTATGATTCTTGCAACTATGAATGGTGATGAGCTCCCATGTTCCGTGAATGCTGATGCAGTCAAAAAATGCTTTGCCAAAAAAATAAAAGAACAACTCGCTAAGTTAAAAACCCGAAAGGGCGGCTTAGGCAAAAATGAGCGTCTCGATGGGATGAAAACCTGAAAGGGAGGTCCAGGAAAAAATTAGAGACATAAACAAAAATAATTCAACCCATTAGATTGAAAACCTGAAAGGAAAATCTAAGGAAAAGTTAGGAATTCATGGTCAGTAACTGCATCAGACAAGACTTGATCGCTTGAAGCAACGTCACCCATCAGAAATTCTCATTATTTCTCAAATTGAAGTTTGAGAAAATGTAATTAAAAGTTTATAGGGAGAATAGTGGCCATTGTATTTCAATGTATCGTTTTCTATGTACTTACCATTTTCTAAACTTTGTAATCATCTATGGAGTCACGCCATTTGCAGAATACCATTCTATTAATAAAATTTGAGCCTTTATCCAATTATTTGCAAGTCTTATTTCTTTCTATTTGCAAAATTTCATTTATTATTGATGGTAATTTTTGAAACAAAAAGGTATAAATAACAAATTATGTTTTTTGAAAATTACAAAACTATTTTCCTTTGATTTATGAATCAAACTAAAAGGAATGGTAATAGTTGTTCCAAGGATGGTCAAAACTCAAAGTGCTGAACTTAGCTTCCCCAAGAAGAGAATCATTCTTCAGAGGTTTTTATTGTTTTAGTCTTGTAGACATTTTCAAGGTTTCCCCTTTAGTTTGTTGATTAGATAGTGTTTTTCCTCCTTTTGATACGTTTGATTGATTTATAGTAGTTGTCACACTGAAAAAATCAGGGACCGAGCTATTGATTAACTTGACTTGCAAAACAAGAATTCACCACCAAACTTTCTTATTTCCAAGGAAAAGGCAAAAAGATCGAACAAAAACCACAATAAACATGCAAAGAAATGAGAAATACTAAAATTAAAGCAAAAATAAAAGCAATAAAGAGACCTAAGGTACGGGGGTTGGTTATACAAAGGGAAGGTATTATAACCCTGTGTATCTATAGTACTCTATAGGAACCTCTTATAATATATGTGTTTTGGTTAAAATGGTTTGTTTGCAAAAAGAGTAAGGAGGTGAGAAAAAATGTTTTCTTATTATTTTTGTGTTTGGAAAGACTTGAAGTCTTATACCTACGTACCAATGAAGGATCAAAACCTCGTAGTTTGGGGTAAAAAATAACAAAAGGATTTGTTGGTTGATTTTTTAGGATAAGAGATTTGTTGTCATCTTAACGAGAATACTCAACTAATCAACCCACAAGTATGATAAGAGGGATCTTTGCATCATTATGAAAGAATGGATCCATCATGGATATAGAATCAACAAGTATGCCTTTAACTCCCTCAAGTAGAAAAGAATCAACATCATTTCAATCAATACTATGGGGATAGGAGAATTATATCTTAACTATGGAGATGACTCATGTCTAAATTCTTTGAGAAAATATTTTAAGTTGAAAAGCCAAGTGGAAAAAGGATTTGGGTGAGGTTGAATCCCTTTTAGTCTTTTGAATTTGTTTAATATTCTTAATTTTATTGAAGCATTTATTAAAGGAAGTTTTAAAATGCAATGACAAAATCAAAGTTTTTTAATGAAAGAAGTTTCAAAGTTTAAAAAAAAGATTAGGGTTTAGGTGCACAAGGTAAACACGAGGCAAACATTCACAAAGGTAACATACAAAGAAAAACACATGAAGATGAACATAAGACAAACACATGCACATGACTATCAAGTCAACACTACAATCCCTTTCCTTGGATTTGGGCATAAATACTAACACAATGAAGTATCAACATTAATTATTAATACATAAATATTAATATCATTAACAAGAGGCAATGAAGTTCATACAAGTTCAAAGATTAATGAAAAAAGTTACAAAGCAACATGGATTAGGGTTTAGGATCACTCCACACAATCAAACAAGGCACTAATCAAGACAACAACGCAATAGTAAGGACCAAATACACATGGTAATAACAAACCATAATGAGAAACATGATGTATACAAGGAAATCAAAGAAACCATACAAGTCTTAAACCAAAACCCTAAGAGAAGATCAAGCATGCATCAATGGAAACAAACATCAAAGTATTTTCAAAGATCAAGAAATTTAAAACCCTAAAATCTCAATCCTTAAGACAACAACAAGGCATTTGAAGTAAACATGTTCATGGTATTAAACATTACTTAATCATGGTGTAAAACTTCAAAATTAAACCACACTCATGTAGACACATTAAGGAATCATGGCACCAAAATAATCACTTAAAAAATTAATTCACAAAAGTTTAATAAAAGAAATATCAAGATTTAAACAAACAAAACAAAGAAAACTATTTTTTTGGTTTTTTAATTAACATATTAAACAAAATAAAATAAAATAAAAGCTAAAATATTTTTTGTGTTTTTAAATATTAAGTTTGATAAAATAAAATCAGAAGATAAAACTAAAATAAATAATTAAACAAAAACTAAAAAAGGAAAACAAAAAGAAAAAAGAAATAGAAACAAAAACAAAGAAAACAAGTAGTAAAAATTAAGGATGGTGGTCAAGGGTTGTTGGACCCATGACCTTACGCTTCCAACTCAAAAGAAGGAATGTTGGGCCATGCGCTATGGCTTGTCAATAACACAAAACCACAAAACAAATATGAAACAAGTTCAGGAATGATTTTTAAAAAAATAAAACAACCAAAAGGGTGTCAATGGGGCTGGAACCCAGGACCCCTCGCTCCCACACAAACACACAAATACCAGCATATTAACCACTGGGTGAAATGTAAATTAAAAATATCACACATCCAATTAAATATATAATAAAACAACATTTAAATTCAAATTTGCGCCACATGTACTTCATCTTTGACCTCTCGACCTCAAATTCATGATTTCTCATTTTTCACCAAATAAAAAATGTAAAAGAACATTTTCACTCAAAATATTGCAAGGATTTCAAATATGTCCTTAACATTAATTCATTTAAACTGTAACTCATGAATTTATGAAAATACCAGAAAACTCTAATTAGTTTAGAATGAAATTAAATAACATACATGAACAATAAATGACAATTTACTTAGGGGTTTCACTCAACACATTGAATGCTACATTTTTGCTTTAAAAATCATTCACAAATGATGCATGTATGATGATTTCCAAGTCAGAAAAGTTTACCTATTGGATCAAGATCCAAAGCCTCTTTCAATGGTGGGAAATGATCTCTTTAGCACCCTTTGACCTCCAGGAATGTAATGGTATCCTTGACTTGCTTTCAAACTTCCTCAAACTCTCTGAACAACTCAAGTTGCAGAGGTGAATTCGTGCGACTTGGGTGGAGTGATTGGGAGGTTTTAATGCATTTGAACTTATTATTGACTTGTAAAAAAACTCCTAACATGGCAACTTATCATTTTCGAAACTTGATGCTCAAGCAAGATAAATCCATGCTCTTGGTACCATTGGAAAAATGAGATCACATACTACAACTTTCATGTTGATTAATTGGAGAAAATTAGATTGGATCATGGAGAAAATTATCCATCAAAATTCAAAGTTGTAACTGATGACACTTAGAAAAATCTGTAAGTGTTTTGGCAATTTGACAACTTTGAGACCTCAACTTCAACAATTAATATCTTCCTAATCTTATGAGATTTATAGTCAATTCCTTCTACAATATTGAAGTAGGAAATGACATATTTAAGTACATCATTTGGGCTTTAAAAATATATCTTGGATTAGAAGTTACAAGCTTGAAAAGTTATCTTTTTGAACATGATCTTTAGGACTTAGAAAAATTTCTAATTTCTTCATCTTTTCCCCTTTTTGCAAGTTATCTCAATTTTAATGACTTCTCTAGATCAAATTCATCTATCAACCATATTTTTATGAAATTTAACTTGAGAGGTCCATGGTTGACCAAAAATCTCAAAAGTCAAACTTTGACCTTGAGTAGTTGACTTTTCATCAGATGAATTCCAAATCTTCAACTATGAATGTATCAAGATTATTTAGCCAATTGGGACACATGAGAGGGCTATAAGGAAGTATATAAGGATATTGAATCATGATTCAAACCATTAGATCATATTTTGGTCAAAAGTTAACATTAAATCCTCTTTGATCAAAAACTCTAATTTGAGGTGCAGATGAATTTGAAACTTGATTAACTTGAAATGATGCACACTTGAGCTTGATTAATGATGAAGGGAATTCCATTTATCACTTTGAATGAATAGGGATCTTGAGTTATTGGGTACCCCATAAAACTCTGATTTACCAATGACTTGGACTCCTTAATTCAACACTTATCTTGTACAAGAAACAAACACAAAATATCTATTTCATCCTTATGAGGTTAGTGATACAAAAATGAATGATATAATCTCTTGACTTTATGCAATGATGAAAAAATAATTGGGATATTAGGTCGAAAATTAGGGTATAACAGTGAAGCCACCGACAGAAAACACAGAGCCGCCACCGAACTTTATTTATCCCAAAGGAAGGGGAAATATCGATAAAACCACAAGGGAATGGATAAGATGGTCTTGTGACCGAGAGAAAGGGTAAGGGAGTCGGTTATGCAAGGGGAAGGTATTAGCACCCCTCACATCCGTTGTACTCAACGGGATCCATTTTGTTTGTTTGTCTTAAAGGTGTATTTATCTATAACTATACTTGCTTAAAGGGAAATGGATGGTTTTTTTATTATTGCGTTCGTGAGGGTTTCGCGACCCTTTGCCTACGTATCCAATGAAGGAATCAGAACACCGTAGTTCCCCTAGAAAATGACTGGTTTGTTTGTGTTTTTTAGTGGGTAACGTTAACGCACACATTCTAGCAATAGGCACGGCCGGTATTGCGGTAGAATGGAGATAACATGCCCTTGGGGGAGTTGTGATTGGTTGAGTGTTTTTGCGAGTTTTAAAATAAATTCGAGTAATGATTAAATGTTTTTGATTTTTGATTGGTGAATGAGTTTTTGTTTTAAGATGCAAAAGAAAAGTCTAAGGGGGAAGTCTACCTAATGTGATCATGTAAGTAATGAACCTAATATTCAGATTGAAGGGTGAAAATATCTATCCTAAAATTATCATACAATTGGTTTCATCCTAAAGCCTAATTCAATATGAAACGATCAAAAGAAAATCAATAGCTTCTTAGAATCACTTAAGGGAACATCTTATCGCACAATCAAACAAAACAAAGATAACAGGAAAACAAAACTAATATTTTTTGTGTGATTTTTATCAAGTAAAGAAAATATGACTAAGCAAAATAACTAAAAAAATAATTAAATAAGCTAAAACAAGAATTAAAATAAATTCAAAAGGTTATTAACTTGATTCTAAGGCTAAACTAAATAGTTATAAAGCTAAGAAAATTAAAAAAAAGAAAAGAAAATTAAACTAATTAATTAAAAAATAGTAAAGTTAAAAAATTAAAATTAAACTAAACAAATTGACTAAAATTACTAAGATAGAACAAAAATTAAAATTCACAAAGAGAAAAACGGGTGTGGTGTTTAAAACAAAGAGAAAATGGTGGATTAGTGAATTCGTTGGGCCTGATGGGGTGAGGGAAATGGAAAATTGTTGGACTTAAATCATGTACAAAATCAATAAAAGAAAAAAGAAAAAAAAAACAAAACCATTGGGCCGGACCGGGTCAGTAGGGTCCGGACCCAGTTGTTCTCTTGAGCCAAAGTTTGTTTGAGGAAGGGAAAAAAACCCTGAACACAGAACGACGCTGCTCCCTCTCTCTCTCAACATATCCTTGCCATCTTCTTTTCCTGCTTCAATCACCATGTTTCCTTCGCTTCAATAACCATATTTCCTTCTCCATCTCAATTGCTCAAACCACTCTCTCGTGATCTCTGTCAATCCGCTTGCGTCTCAATCGTGTCCCTCCATCTCTTGTACCAACAATAATTTCTCTTAAGGTTCGTACGGTAACAACAACAAAGTCTTGTGGCCACTGAGAGGAGGACTCCTTCGGACTTCCTCAGGTAAAACTCTGAATCTCCCTCCTTCTAGCTCTGATTTCGTGTTACCGTTGCAGTTTCGTGCTACGGTTTGCAGAAATATGAAACGTTGTTGTTGTTACAAATTTGAGGTTTTTCTTATGTTTTTATTTTGTTTGTGTGTTTTGGAGAATGTTATTGGAGGAGGCTAGCACGAGATGAAGTTATGCAGGTGGCTAGCAGATGGAGAGAAGGGATAGTTTGGTTAACAGGTTCTAAGTTTTGCAGATTCTATGTTTTGGGACAAGTTCCAAGGCTTGTACAGGTTTTATGGTTTGGGCAAGTTCTATGGCTTGTACAGGTTAAGTGTTTTGACCAGGTTCTATGTTGATTAACATGTTCTAGTGTTTTTGTACAAGTTAGTAGTGTTTGGTCAGCAGGTTCTAAGTTGATTTTGGGGTTTGGGCAAATTCTATGGTTTTGACGGTTTCTATGCTTTAACAGGTTCTAAGTTGGCTATAGAATCATGATGGTTAACAGGTTCTAAGTATTGATTAAAAGGTTGTTATGTTTTGACAGGGTAACTGATTAACAGATTTTTTTTAGATTTTTCTTAGTGATAACAACACACAAATGGAAAATAAACAGTTTGATACAAATATGAAAATAAACAGTAATGAAATAGCATGAGTTATAGCAAAAAACCAGGTAAGTTTTTCTTTGATATGTTTCTCTTGCTGAAAAAATATGGAAAAGGAAACCCCTTTTTTGCTTTCGATCTTGTTCTTGCTGAAGAATTTATTGGTTTGCAGTTTTGGTATTTTTACTGGTTTTTGGGTTGAAAGTTTGTGGATTTTGCTGGTTTTCTGGGGTTAACAGTTTGTGGTTTGAAATTTTGGCTTTTTGTTCTTACAATTTTTTCTTGGAAATTGGTTTTTTGGTTGACAGTTTGTGGTTGTTTTTTTGGTTTTTTAAGCTACGTGTCCAGATTTTTTATGAAACAGTGGTGTGTTTGTTATAGTGCAGGGGTGGAAATGTGGGGGGGGGGGGGGATCGGTGAGATTTGAAAAATGTTGGAATGCAGTCTTATGGCTTTATAATGCAAGTTTTTTAACTTGCCTATTTTTGTGCAATGTTACAGCAGTTTTGACTGTTTTGTTGGACAGTAATGTGCAGGTTTTTGGGCAGTAATGTGCAGGTTTTTTCTTTCCTCTCTTATATTTCTGTGATGCAAAGCTTAATGCTTGTTTTTCTTAAAGTTCTGAAGGGTTTGTGTATTTGGAAAATGATGAAGCTAGGGTGTTTTGGCTGCTTGCACTAATGTTTTATCTTGTTGCTTGTATGTTTGATACCATTTATGTTGCAGTTGCTTTGCTAGCCTGCTATGTTGTTTTGGCTTTGTTTGCTGTCTGCTAGCCTGCTGTTGTCATTATGGCTTGTTTTTTTCCATGCTTTGACAGTTCTGATATGCTTGTTTTGTTTGGGCTTGCTGCATGCTCTTGGCTTGCGCGCTATGCTTGTTACTTTGTACGCTGTTATGCTGTTTTTGTGTTGCGCGCTATGCTTGTTGCTTTGGCTTGTCAGCTGCCATGCTGCCTTGGCTTTTTTTGTTACCTGTTCTGTTTGTTTTACAGGAGTAGAAAAATTAGAATATTTGCAAACTTCTTTTCTTTTTATTTTTGTGAACCAAAAGGCACAAGCCTTTTGTGATTTGTAATTGGGAGAGGGAAAAAATAGTCCATGATTAAACAAACTCCCTTTTAATCTGATTCCAAATACAAACCCTCATGATGAGATATCAATTAATTCATTCTTGTTTGAAAAATTTTATATGCTTGATCGCTAACTTTTCTCTTTTTCCTTGTTTCATGAGCACGATTATTGGATGGTCCAAAGCGAGATTGAACGATGAAAATACCATGGCGAGGAGTGAAGATGAATACTTGAAGATGAATACATTGAAGAAATAAAAATCATTTTTCTCTTTTCTTTTTTTTTTGTAAACAAATCAATGTGATTTGTATTTCATACTGTAATTTATTTTTCATACGCTTTGTAATCAGTCCAAAAAAATGTAATGAACACAAAAGCTTGAATGACATATTTTTTTGAATGAATTCTCTTGTATGGAAATCAAACAACTCTCGATCTTTTGTAAATTCTGAAATTCTCTCTTGAATGATTCGAATGCACATCTCAACTTTGTAACTTAAATCTCAAGGAATCATGAATAATGGTTATAACTTGTATTCCAAACACATCACGCGCCTTATAATTAAACTCTCAAACAAAATAAAATGAATGCTTAAGAATTTAATTCCACTGATTAATTCGAACCCAAAATACCAGTCTCTTTGAACCTTGACTTTCAAACCCCGCTTGAACCAAACTTGCATTTCTTGACCAGAACTTCAACTTTTGATATTCAGCCCATAATAACTTGTAACTTAAGCAACAATAACAAGTCTTGATTATAATGAACCTTTAACATCATTCTCTGAAGTGCTCAAACTCCACATCTAATGCACTGAGCTTTGATCCATCCTCGAGGCAGGCGAAAGAAACATCTTTACAGAACCTGACGACAAAATTCATTCCATGATCCGCTAATCGAGAACCAGATGCGCTTCCTTTTTACCTGATAAGAAAACCTCAAAACAAGATTAGACATAAAGAGGGCGCAGCCCTAAAACTTAAAACCAAAGTGCCTGATTCCATGAGATGCAGGATATGCAAATGATTGAATAATAAAATGATGCAAATGGAATGCAAAGTTCGAAAACCAGACAAAAATAAAAGAGATAGGGAAATTTTGGGGTACGACAGCTGCCCCTATTTAATCGTCTTAAACCTGAAGGCGAGATTGGTGTCAGCCTTTCGAGAGTTCAAGGTGGAAGATGATTAAATACCAGGACCCGAAAATTGCCCTAGAGAGATGGTGCGAGTGTCATTCACTGGTGTGAAATTCTGCTGGGGAAAGACAAACTGGTCTTCTGGTGGACTAGTCATGATGGATAAAACATGGTTGAAAAAGGTAACTTATACTGGGGTAACGGTACCAATACAAGGTTCTCGAGGGAGTGAGTGGTAGAGTGACTGAAAGGATATGGTTAACAATATCGCGGTGACTGGAGGTAAGAAACTTAAGGATAACACGAAGGTAAAGTCTGCGGAAGACTTAAGACCCTAAGAATATGGCACAATGGAAAAACCTACGGACGATCTACGACCTTAAAAACATAACGCGATGGTAGGATCTACGGACGATCTGCGACCTTAGAAAGATAAAGTGACGGTAAGATCTACGGACGATCTTCGACCCTAAAATACGAAGGTAAGATCTACGGACGATCTACGACCCTAAAAAGATGACGCTATGTTAAGATCTACGGACGATCTAAGACCTTAAAAGAGGTAACGAGGAGAAGGTAAAGTCTATGAACGACCTACGACCTTAGGAAATGAAGTGAAGGTAGGATCTATGGGCGACCTACGACCTTAAAAACATAATGCGATGGTAAGATCTACGAACTATCTACGACCTTAAGAGAGGTAAAGTGAGGGTAAGATCTATGGGCGACCTACGACCTTAGAAGGATGAAGCGACGGTAAGATCTACGGACGATCTACGACCTTAAAAAGATAATGTAATGGTAAGATCTACGAACGATCTACGACCTTAAGAGAGGTAAAGTGAGGGTAAGATCTATGGGCGACCTACGACCTTAAAAGGATGAAGCGACGGTAAGATCTATAGACGACCTACGACCTTAAAAAGATGAGAGGGTGAAGTCTAAGGACGACCTATGACCCTAGGAAAGATAAAGCGAAGGTAAGATCTACGGACGATCTACGACCCTAAAATGCGAAGGCAAGATCTACGGAAGATCTACGACCCTAAGAAGACACCACTATGGTAAGATCTACGGACGATCTATGACCTTAAGAGATAACTTGACGGTAATATCTACGGATGATCTACGACCTTAAAAAGAGATGATGAGAGGGTAAAGTCTACGGACGACCTACGACCCTAGGAAAGATAAAGTGAAGGTAGGATCTACAGACGATCTACGACCCTAGAAAGATAAAGCGACGATAAGATCTACGGATGATCTACGACCTTAAAAGAAAAGATGATGAGTGGGTAAAGTCTATGGACGACCTACGACCCTAGGTAGATAAAGCGAAGGTGAGATCTACAGACGATTTACGACCCTAGAAAGATAAAGCGACAGTAAGATTTATGTATGATCTACGACCTTAAAAGAAAAGATGATGAGTGGGTAAAGTCTACGGACGACCTACAACCCTAGGTAGATAAAGCGAAGGTAAGATCTACAGACGATCTACGACCCTAAAAAAATAAAATGACAGTAAGATCTACGGATGATCTACGACTCTAGAAAGATAAAGTGAGCATTGAGGGTTGGGGAGCATCACGTACTAACACCCTAGTTTATTTCAGTTGGTAATGTAATAACAGATGTTAACTGGGAATTATGAGGATGAAATATTTGTGAGGATGTTTTGTCGATTTGGGATTGATTTGGGATTGATCTGGCTCATGCTTCATATGCATTTAAGGTGTGACATGATGATTCATGGATATGCTATGCGTTTGAGGATGCAATGCAGTATGTCGTGATGATTATTGTATGAGAAGTGTTAAAAACTCATTGGGATATGTTGTCCGTCATCTTGAGGTACCAACATGGACTGGTGCTTGAAAACTGAGAGAAAGAGTCAGCCTTGCTGAGTTCACTGGGGAATTAAATCTTGCTGAGGAGAAAAGACTTGATCTGACTTCCTTCATGTGTTGGACTTTTGTGAATAACTGAAAAGAGACGTTGATCTCAACCAATGCCCCAAGTTTCTCCGTGTGGGAGGATCGGGCGCTCGGTCGATTGTAGAGAGGCGACGAGGATGAAATCTTGGTCAAGGTGACCGTTATGACTTGTTACCTGCACAGAAGAGAGAATACTTGAACGCCACAACATTCCCTTGGGATGCCTTCAAATCCATGTAATGTAGTGTTTCACATCTTAGTTCGTGATTATTATTGACTTATTGTTTTCAATGCAATGCTTAACAAAGAATTTAAATCACAATTCGCATACGAAAAAATAGAGTAAAAGAACATAACGAAAATTTTTAATGGAAGAGCAAATTTTTATTAATGAGTTTGGCCCGTGAATGGGCATTCATACATAGAAACAACTCCTAAATGAGGAAGTTGCGGAAAAGAAAAGAAATACAACGAGTAAAATGGAAACAAGAAAATCTCGAAATTCCGTTAAAACTGATATTGCTATAGTTCTACATCCTGGGTTGTCTTAGTGTCGTGCTTCCAAAGGATAATAGCTAGATTGATCCATCCCGCATTAGGAGGGTGTACATGAAGAGTCTTCAGACTGCAGTCTCTCCCTTTTCTGTCCCTAATTTTTGCCTGGATCGCCCTTTCGGGTTTTCAATCCACCGGGACACCCATTTTTGCCTAAGTCGCCCTTTCAGGTTTTCGGCTTAGCGGGTTATTTTATTTTCTTTCTTTTTTTTTAGCCCTAACTTTGGCCTAAGCCTCCCTTTCGGGTTTTCGACATAGTGGGTCCTTTCATGCGTAGTATTTTTTGATTGAGTCTGAATTGATTGGAAGCAGAACGTCTTCCCCATCCATGTTTGTACGGATTAAAGCACCTCCTGAGAAAGCTTTCTTCACGATGTATGGTCCCTCATAGTTGGGAGTCCACTTGCCTCTTGGATCAGTGTGGATTGGGAGAATCTTTCTTAAGACCAGGTCACCTGCTTGGAACTCTCGAGGCCGAATCTTCTTGTCAAATGCCCTCTTGAGACGCTGTTGGTATAACTGACCGTGACAAATGGCTGCCAGGCGCTTTTCTTCGATGAGATTGAGTTGGTCGAGTCTCATTTGAATCCATTTTGCTTCATCAAGTTTAGTATTCATCATAACCCTTAACAAAGGAATCTCCACTTCGACCGGGAGCACTACATCCATACCATAGACTAGTGAAAACGGAGCTGCCCTAGTGGAAGTACGCACCGAAGTTTGATAGCCATGCAGGGAAAAAGGCAACATCTCATGCCAATCTTTGTATGTTCTCACCATTTTCTGGACGATCTTCTTTATGTTCTTGTTAGCGGCTTCGACTTCCCCTTTCATATTTGGCTGATAGGGTGATGAATTATGGTGCTCGATCTTGAACTCTTCACACATTTCCTTCATCATCTTGTTGTTGAGATTTGACCCGTTATCAGTGATGATCTTATTAGGAGTTCCATACCGGCATATGATCTCTCTTTTGATGAAACGAGTGACAACTTGCTTTGTCACATTTTTGTACGAAGCCGCTTCCACCCACTTGGTGAAGTATTCAATAGCAACGAGGATAAACTTGTGTCCATTTGAAGCACTCAGCTCGATGCGTCCAATCATATTGATGCCCCACAATGCAAAGGGCCATGGTGAAGTCATAACATTCAAAGGAGTGGGAAGAACATGTATCATGTCTGCGTAAACCTGACATTTGTGGCACATTTTGGCATATACACAACAATCACTTTCCATCGTCATCCAGAAATAAACTGCTCGTAGGATTTTCTAGGCCATGGAATGCCCACTGGCATGAGTCCCAAAAGAGCCCTCATGTATTTCTCGTATAATGTATCATGCTTCGTGTCTATCCATGCATTTGAGTAGAATTGAATCATAGTTTCTCTTTTACAGAACGTCTACTGACAATAAAAACTTAGACGCCAACCTTCTGAGAGTCCACTTGTCACAAATTGTAGCACCTTTGGGGTACTCTTGCTTCTCAAGATATCTTTTGATGTCGAAATACCACGGCCTTTCGTCCGATACATCTTCAGTTGTGAGACAATGAACAGGGAAAATATGTGTTGGCTCCTTGTAACGACAGATCCTTATACTGGGTGCATGATTCGGGTAATTGACTTTGAACATTGCTGCTAAAGTGGCCAGAGCGTCTGCCAGTTGATTCGCTTCTTTAGGAATGTGCTTAAAGGTTACCTCATCGAAAGCAGGCAACAACTCAATTATGTAATCCCTGTATGGAACTAAATTAGGGTGTCGTGTATCCCAATCACCCCGTAATTGATGTATCACTAAGGCAGAGTCCCCATAAACTTCAAGAATCTTGATCTTCAAATCAATGGCTGCCTTAAGGCCCATCACACAAGCTTCATATTCAGCGACATTATTCGTGCAATCAAAACATAATTTGGCAATGAAAGGTATGTGAGTATCACGTGGAGAGGTCAGAACTGCCCCAATACCATGACCTATAGCATTTGACGCACCATCGAACGTGAGAGTCCATCACTCCCCTGGTTCAGGTCCTTCATTGTCATCAAGTTTCATAATATCCTCGTCTGGAAAGTCGAACTTCATAGGCCGATATTCTTCCAATGGTTGGTGAGCTAGATGATCAGCAAGAACGCTACCTTTGATAGCCTTTTGTGTGACGTACTGGATGTCATACTCAGACAAAAGCATTTGGCACCGAGCCAATCTGCCTGTAAGTGCTGGTTTCTCGAAGATGTACTTTATCAGATCCATCTTAGATATTAGAAGCGTAGAATGTGTCAACATATACTTCCTCAAACGTCAGGCCGCCCATGTAAGAGCACAACAAGTCTTCTCGAGTAAGGAATACCTCGATTCACAATTAGTAAACTTCTTGCTCAAATAGTAAATGGCGTGTTATTTTCGTCCAGTATCATCATGTTGTCCGAGGACACAACCCATAGATCTTTCAAGCACAGTCAAATACATAATGAGAGGTCTCCCTGGAACTGGTGGTATGAGTATTGGTGGTTCTTGAAGATACTTCTTAATCTTCTCGAAAGCTTCTTGACAACTCTCATCCCAACAGACATCATGATTCTTGCGTAACAATTTAAAGATGGGTTCACAGGTAGCAGTGAGATGGGAAATGAACCTGGCTATGTAATCCAACATTCCAAGGAAACCTCGTACTTCCTTCTCATTTTTCAGTGCCGGCATATCTTGTATTTCTTTTACTTTATCTGGATCTACTTCAATTCATCGTTGACTCACGATAAAACCAAGTAGCTTGCCCGATCGAACCCAAAAGGTGCATTTGTTGGGATTAAGCCTTAACCTGAACTTTCGCAAATGATCAAACAACTTCTTCAAATGAACCAAATGTTCTTCCTCCGTCCGTGACTTCGCAATCATGTCGTCCACGTACACCTCGACCTCTTTATGAATCATGTCGTGAAAGAGAGTCACCATAGCTCGCTGATATGCCGCACCAGCGTTTTTAAGACCAAAAGGCATGACTCTGTAGCAAAAAGTACCCCAAGGAGTTGAAAATTTGTGATTTTGAAACCTTGATTATATGGCAGCCACTTTATGTCTTTTGCACTTGAGTGTTGCATGTATTTATAGAGGAATGAAAATGGATAAAAACAAGGCAATGATCTTGTATCATTATGTCACAATTCATTGCAAAGAAAACACATTGAAATCTTTCCCAAATTGTTTTAAAAACATTCCAAACTTGAAGACCCTTGTTCCCAACATGTTTTCACGGTTTTGACAAGCTCTTATGAGGTATTGGGCCTTCTAGAAGATATCTAAATGAAGCCGACACACCCTTTGGTCCATCAACTCATATTTTATTTGATTTATTTTGAATTAATTTGAATAAAATCAAAATAAATAAAATGAAAAATAAAAGTAATGTCTAAATGGACTTAGAGGTCCTATAACATGTTATAAACATGTTTAAACCTCAAAAGTTATGCCCATTAGTCCAAAAGTTCAAGATTGCTCAAATGAAGTTTCATGCATTTTCTCAAAAATTGCCCAACTTGCACAAATCATATCTCACTTAATTTTCATTATTTAAAGGTGATCTTGGACTTTTTGGAAAGCTCAATATGTAATCTACAATCTCTAATTTTATCATTTTTGTATTTGAATATTTATCTTGATGAAAGTTGTCTTGACAAAAAGTGTCTTTTTGTTGACTTTTTAAATGACCTATAATGTATTGGCCCATATCTCTCAAATGAAGCAATTTTTAGATTTGAGCTTACAGAAAAAAAGTTATAGAGAATTGGATTTCCTTCAAAATGAGCTTTGGTTGAGGAAAATCTGACGAAGCATGTGAAAGTTATGCTTGGTCAATGTTCAGTTGACTTATCCTAAGAAAACCCTAATTTGGAAAATTTTGATTTATAATTATTTGAGGGCTTTTCTTGAGGAATCGTGATCAACCCTTGATAAAATGATGAATAATACTTCAAAATGTTGTTGTTGACCAGAAATATTAAAGTTTGACTATATGTTGAACATAGTTGACTTTTTATCCAATATAGTTGATACAAGGCTTGAGAAATTAGCTGAGAAAACTTATGATACAAGGCTTGAAACATGATATGAGCATCCTTGAATAAATATGAGGATCCATGAAAACCTCTTGAGACCTTGGAAACCAAATATTCCTTGAGAAATACCCAACCCTAGTTTTGGACCCATTAATTATGAGGAGAATTTGTCTGACCAATTCTTGATTAATCTTGAGCAATTGAGAACCCTAGGAAGATGAGGAGACCTCTTGAAATAATTTTATTTTAAAATGAGAGGGAAAATTTTGGGGTACAACAGCTTCCCCTGTTCAATCTTCTTAAACCTGAAGAGTTAGATTGGCATGCTCGCTATTCGCGATCTGAAGGTGGAAGAGGATTTAACACTTAAGAGCCCAGAAAATTGCACTCACTTGTGCATGAAGTAACATTGTTGGTTGATTATACTTTGAATGGGCTTAAAGATGCCATTTGGAGAGTGATGGGTTCTCGTCGGAGATGGGCTTATAGATTCCGTCCAGAGTAACTATTGATAGGAATATCAAAATGAGTCTACGCCTGACTTTATCTGAATGATATACCAGAATGAGTTTACGTCCGACTTTGTCTAGAAGACGTGTTTGGAATGAAGCTACGTCTGAATTTGTCCAAAAGAGTTTCAAGAGGACTCTGCGCTTGATTTCATCTGAATGATGCACTAGAAGATGTCTACGGCCAATTTTATCTAGAAGAGGTATTTGAAGGAGTCTACACCTGACTTTTTTTCCAAAAGAGTATCAGAAGGAAATCTACACCTGACTTCATCTGAATGATGCACTAGAATCAGTCTACACTAGACTTTGTCCATAAGAATAATTATAATGAAATATATGCTTGATTTCATCTAGAATATGTTTACGCCCGACTTCATCTAGAAGAGATATTGGAAGCAGTCTATGCCTGACTTTTTTTCAAAAGAGTATAAGAAGGAAATATATGCCTGATTTTATCTGAATGATATACTAGAATGAGTCTACGCACGACTTTGTCTAGAAGAGATAATGGAAGGAGTCTACGCCTGACTTTTTTTCCCAAAAGAGTACCAGAAGGAAATCTACACCTGATTTTATCTGAATGATATACTAGAATGAGTCTACGTCCGACTTCATCTAGAAGAGGTATTGGAAGGAGTCTACGCTAGAATATTTTCCCAAAAGAGTATCAAAAGGAAATCTACGTCTGACTTCATCTAAATGATGCACTAGAAGATGTCTACGCCCGACTTCATCTAGAAGAGGTATTGGAAGGAGTCTATGCCTGGATTTTTTTCCAAAAGAGTGTCAGAAGGAAATCTACGCCTGATTGTATCTGAATGATATACTAGAATGAGTCCATGCTCGACTTTGTCTAGAAGAGATATTGGAAAGAGTCTACGCTTGACTTTTTTTCCAAAAGAGTTTCATAAGGAAATCTACGCTTGACTTCATATGAATGATGCACTAGAATGAGTCTAGGCATGACTTTGTCTAGAAGATGCATTTGGAATGAGTTTATGCTCGACTTTGTCCAAAAGAATATCAGAAGGAAATCTACGCCTGACCTCATCTAAATGATATACTAGAATGAGTCTGCGTCCGACTTTGTTTAGAAGATACGTTTGGAATCAGTCTACGCCTGACATTATCCAAAAGAATATCAGAAGGAATCTATGCATGACTCTATGAAAGTGCTGGTTATGTAGATAGTCGGCCCTTCCAATTTCTGGAATTGATCTACATCCTGTCTGTAAATTGTTGATAATATTTGTCTGTCTATGAATTTAACCTGAAAAGACAAAGTTAGCTTTATGCAATGTCATGATGTATGCATTGCATAATGATGCTTCTCAAAACAAATGAGAATGTTACACGCGTTTGGTATGAGTATGTTATGATAATGTAAATGATGTATGGATACGACATGTCATTGGAGCATATCGGTAGCTTCTTATAACAATGTCTTGTTGGGGACTATAAATCTTTGATTGTCGCTGGATATGAAGAAAGTGACTCTTCAATTTTTTCTGGGAATAGTTTTGCTGGAGACTTATGTCTTCTGTTTAAGGATACTCTGCTGGGGATCTTCATCTTCTGCTTGAGGATAATCAAAGAGAGTCGGTAGCTTGCTGCTCATTGAAGGAATTTATTTTTGCATATCCTGATTGGGGAAAAGAGAGATGGATGCTATCATACCATGTTTTAGGAATTGTAGAAAATTCTCTGGGGATAGAAACTTTGGTTAGACCCTGCTGGAGGGAAGGAGAGGATTCCATGGTGTTGGAGAAATAAACTCTGCTGCAGAATGAAATTCCTATAAACCGTGTTAAGGAAATAATTTATGCCGGGGATTAGTATTTCATAGGCTGTGTTGAGGAAGTTTTCACCGTATACTGGGGGGAATGATCAAATCCTCCTATCTACTAGGGAACCTCTTGGGGAAGATGGTCCTGTTAAGCTTTCGATCAGAGATATGGAAATGAATTGTTAGAAGATGTCCCAGTTTTGGTCCGACTTACATATTTAGGCTTTCTTGGGAATATATCTTTGTTGAAGATGAGCTTGTGCAGATAACTCTGTAGAGATAATTCCGTGGAAACTGCTCTGTGGGAATTTATGGATGACATGAACATTATCTCAACTTCTAGAGCCCTCGGTAAATGCTAATCAGGGTGATAAGTCTTCTATTGATAGACAAGTGATGAGATAATGGGACATAATCATACTCTTTAATCCCTAACTTTTACCTAGACCGCCTTTTCAGGTTTTCAGTCCACCGGGATACCCATTTTTGCCCAAGCCGCCTTTTCAGGTTTTGGACTTGTCGGGTGTACAATTTTTTATATATCCCTATTTTTTGCCCGAACCCTTTTGGTTCGTCGGGATGCCCTTATTTTTGACTAGGCATGTCGATCTAGCGGGTCTCTTTTACGTGTAGTATTTTTTTGACATTGTCTGTATTTACAGGATGGGGAGAATTTTCACTATAAGTGTTGTAGCATGCTAGAGAATGTTTTCTTGATCGTGCGTGGCACTTTGCTGGAACTCGTGTTCAATTCCCTAAGTGATTCAGATGGAGGTCTGCCCCTAGCTATTCGGCACTTTTGAAAGATTCCTTGAATCTTGACTTGACTTCCCCCAGATCAGTTAGACACCATGTCATGCCCCTTGATTATGAAAGGCCTGTTACTGGAAATTTCTTTCCATCTGAGGTGATTCTTTTCATTAAGAGGATTTTTGTTAATTGAATATTCTTTGTGTGAATTTCTCTACTATCGAACAATTAGTCATATGCAAACAGTGGTATTAAAAATGCAAAGCTTATGTCTGTCTTGAAGTTTTGAAAATGCATTTTTAGTAAAAACAGAATTTTGTAAGAATATGAATTCAACTCAAGTTTTATAGTAAGCCTTGTAGGAGTCAGGATACCTTTTGTAACAGTATGCTTTCGAACTAACCTTGGCTTCGGTTAGGACTTTTAAGGGTTGTAACGTGGTCTGGTTCACGATTTAAGAAGCAAAGGAAAAAAGGCTCAAAATTTATTTGTTCCCAACCCGTTCTCCCTGATGTTCTTCATCCCTATACTCAATTAATTGTGCGTTTAGATTCCAATTGAGTCTAGAATGATATTTTGGTGATGGTTCAAGTACTGGAAGTTTATTTAAGAAGGCAGACATTTTTTGTAACATTTTTTGTTTTGTTTAGAATTTGTAGAATCCTCTTTTTGACTTGATTATCCATAAGTTTTGCCTGAACTATTTATTCTGTGATTACATCCAGTGGGATGCCCTGGTTTTTTTCCTAAGTCTCCTTCATAGGTTTTTACTTAACGGGCTTTTCTTTTGAGAGATAATGACTGTCTGATTTACGGGGAACCATCACCATCTTTTGATTTGGAATGATGTCTTCGATACTATTTGTTGTGTACGAAGTGAAAGCTTGCGACTGAATGCGCATTTGAATTAATTGAGAAACTACCTCGCCCTAGGTTATGATTAAAGGTTTCAATTTGTGTGAAAAATAAAACCCCTACTTCTTAGGCTCAAATGGGTTGACTAGGGATTATCCTCTTTATGACTCCAATCTTTAGGATTTGAAACAACACATGTACATCGTCAGCAAGGTCTCTTCAAAAGCATACTGTAGATATTATGGTATAGTTTTCATCATCCTCCCTCTAAAGGCTTATAGCTTTTAATCGAGAGTTGAATATCACAGAATGAAGTAAGAAAGCAGTTTAAATATAGTGAAAACGAATTAATTCAAGACAAACATGTGAAATGCATTAATGGGAAAACCAAAGTTTGACATGAAGGTAATTGTTTGAACAAACAAATAAATAAAAAATAAAAATTCGAAAGAAGAAGCTTCTATCATTGGCAGTAGGGGAAATCCAGTTATTCAGGTCGTTGTTGCTATCGACATCTTCCACAACATTAATCTGATCCTAATTATGATTCGGCATGGGAGCAGTGATCACGTTGGGAGTCTAGGGAGGATTAAGTTAAGTCTCCTTGGCGTTAATCATATTTTGAATTTTGTATTTCAGTGCTCAACAATCGTTAGTATCATGCCCAGGACTCCCGGAATGATAGGCACACCTTGCATCAGGATTATAGTTAAGAGAAGAAGTTTTGGGGTTTGGATGAGATTTTATCAACGTAAACAGAATCATCCTCAACAAGTGTTGTAATGCTTGAGAAATTGGCATGTTGATTTTGGTAAACTGTTTGTTGGACTCGTCTTGCCTTTGCGAATTACCCTGTTGTTGTTGTCGCACTGGTGCAGGATTCAAGATTAGAACTTCCACCACATATTGGTTGTGGTTACTCTTATTACGACCCTTCTGGTCGTACACGGCATTGGAGTCTTTCTTACCATTGTATGATTTCTTCTGAGTATCGGAAGATGTATCCACTTGTATTTTACCACTTTTGATTCAATTCTCAACATATTCCCCCGTCAATATCAGTTCAGTGAAACCGGTTGAAGAACTTCCAAGTAGGTGGTTATAGAAAGGACCTGTCAGCATGCTCATGAACATGTCAACCAATTCCCTTTCAACTAATGGAGGTTGAACCCTACCTGCAAGGTCTCTCCATTTTTGGGCGTACTCTTTGAAGTTTTCATCAGAATCCATGGGCATACTACATAGTTGCATGCGGGTTGGCTCGAGATCAACATTATACTGGTACTTCTTGTATAAAGCAGCAGCCAAATCTTCCCAGGTATGAATATTCACTATGCCAAAAATAAGTTTTAGCAGCACATAAAAGAAATCGCTTTTGGAAAAAAGCGCTGCTATAGGTTTTAAATAAAATTCGCTTAAAAAAGCGCTTTCAAAGGGTGCCTTAAGAAAGCGCTTCTAAAGGTCACCCTTAGAAGGCGCTTTTTGGGAAGCGCTGCTAAAGCTGGCCTTTCAGAGGGTACCTTAAGAAAGCGCTTTTCAAAAGCGCTGCTAAAGGTCAGCCTTAGAAAGCGCTTTTCCAAAGCGCTGCTAAAGCTGGCCTTTAGAAAGCGCTTTTAAAAGCGCTGCTATAGGATATGCTACGAAAGCGCTTTTTGATGTAAAAGCGCTGTTATAGATGACCTTTAGAAAGCGCTTTTAAAAGCGCTTTCGTAGGTAGTTTTATAATAAATATCAAAACACAATTCGTATCACTTTTCTATTCTCAGTCAGATTTTCTTCACGAAAAAACCTTAAACCAGAGCTTCTACGGCGGTCAACGGCGCTCCACTTCTCCGGCAAACTGCAATTTGTATCAGGTTTCATTTTTTTTCCTCATCTCGTATGTGTTTGTATGGTTTTCGTGTGCTTTTGTTTGGTTAATGATTTTGAAACCCTCCAAAAATATAGCGCATGGTACCAAAGTGAAAAAGGAAATAATGGTTATCACAGAATAGAGATTGATATTGTCCAAAGCTTCCCATCAAAAACATGGTTCGATTGATAAGTCATATTTTTAACAGAATATATTGCAACAGTTTCAATAAGTACTTTTGTTACCTCTTTATTAGCCATTAGTTTTTTGCTCATAACGTTCCGCGATTGATTCGTAAGGTTGGATGCCATTGCAGTGCTGAATCCAATCCTGTTTTGAGTTGAGACAGAACATGTCAAACTCTAGAAACAATCTTAACCTATGTAGTATGACAATTTACATTGAATAGATGTCTAGCGTCCAAAATCGATACATACGGTTACATTTAATTATTCTTTTTCTAAAATTATTATCAGTGTACATGTGTTATGGTCATTTCTGGTGTCTTGTTTCATAGATCTTAACCTTCAGACAAATCATATCACATGAAAAAAGGTTATAATTTATATGAAAAATACCATAAGTGCTAAATTAAACTGTTTATCTAAACATGATCTTATTCAATATTGTCTCTAAAGTTCCTCTTGCATGTAAAAGCTTTAGTTTGATCGATTACCAATTGAAAGAGACTTCAGTCATTAAAGCCAATGCCACTCCACCAACTATTGGTAAAAGAGAAGAAACCACCCAAAAAGTAGGCACCTGTTCATTTAAGAATCAAAACTTAATATCAGAATACCAAAACTTTTTTATTCACTTTTCATCCTAAACAAATTGCAAAATTGCATGTTTTTAGTCCATGTAGTTTTGTAATTTGTCGAGGCTGAAGAGTGAAAACAGAGACTAGAACAAAAAGGCTATACTTTTTAGGAACTTAACAGTTTTATAAGAAACTGAAGACTTCAATTCGGCGTTACCTCACCGAGGAGAAGGGATGAAAGAACAACGGTGAAGAAAGGCTCCATAGCTTTGATGGTATGAGTGAATGAAACAGAAACCTTGCCAAGACTAATGTTGGTCAACATGTTTCCGAATGTATGAACCACAGCCAATGGAAGAATTGATGCAAACTTTGAAACAAAAACAAACCAATCAATAATCAGTAAGCAAAGCAGTTTCAACAGCATTTTACCATAGTATAATCATTTGCAGCATAACTCCAACCGCGATCGCAGTTGAAAACCATGAATTGAAAATACCTGTGATCTCCTAATGTTTGGTCTTGGATGAAGATTCCAAATCCAGATCAAATTAATCACCAATGAAGCAAAACCAAATTGAAATATTGTAACTGTTGCTGGAAATAGATAGACTTCTTTAGAGGCATTGAAATAATACTATGATATTATTGTGAACCAGAAAAAAATGCTTAATTAATTATATAGACTTACATTAACAAGTTGTGCATTGGTAAAACAAGCTAAGAGAGAAATAATAGAGAGCGTAACAAAATATTTAATAAAGGTAGCCATATTGTTAACTCTATTAATATATTGTTTTTTTCGTGTGCTTTTTATGATTGATTTTGAGCAATGATGGTTTCTTGTTTATGTGTTTTACTCGTCTCTTTTCTTGGTAGGAATGTATTATACTTGTGTACTAAACTAGTTGATAGAATAAAATGAATTTAGTGAAAAGTTTTTAGTATTGGTTTTGTTATATGGTTGTGCAAGAGCAAGTGCATGTTTTGAGTATTGGTTTTGTTTTCGAATTTATCATTTAGCTCAGATTGACTAAGAAACCGTAAACCATGGATAAGACATGGATGTATTCCAATTGATTGTCGAAAGAGTACGAGAATGGGGTATCGGAATTCGTTAAGTTTGTTGTTGCACACGCCGAAGACCCACTTCGAATGACATGTCCTTGTTTGTGTTGTTGTTATGGGAATCGGGTTGACGCGGTTCAGTTGGCATCACATTTAATATGGTATGGAATTGATAGAAGTTATACATGTTGGAATATGCATGATGAGAAAAGTGACGGGAAAGATGAATCGGGGGATAATAGGACCTATGCTTCAAACGACAATGGCACATATACATACGATTATGATCGAGTTGAAGAGATTGCAGAAGCGATTGAATAAGATCTTAATAATTGTACCAAAATGTTTGAGAGGTTAATTATAGACTTCTACAAAACCCGCATCTAAGGGTAAAGGGATTTTGCGGCATGACGAGTCTGAGGTATCACAAAAAGAGGTACGTTTAAAGTGTTAATTATATGATCCGAATAAAAAACTGCATAATTTTATAATTTAACTGAGTCTATATGAATTTTAGGTACCTTTTCAAGGGTCACAACAAGTGAGCCAGAAAATCATTGGCGTACCACCCAAGGAAAGGGTTCGTACTAGATTTTTCCCTCGATACCGGCAGTGTCTTGAAACAATAGTGGGAACAACAGATTTGATGGATGGTGGTATTCGTCAAATGGATATGGATCAAGGTATCTTTGGTTTTCCTTGCACCAAAATAATTTGACATGAGGACGTGGAAGATATTTTCTGTCATAAAGAATTAGGCGTCAGTATTATGCATGCATACATCCGGTAACCCCATCTTTATATTATGTAATTAGCTGAATTTTTTTTAAAACATTTCAATGAATATAGTCTAATATTAATTATGTTTTTATTTAAGGTTGTTATATGACAAATTGATGCGCGGGAATCAATTTTCAAACAGATTCCATTTCGTGTCTTCCTCCCGTGTCAGCGGAGCGACAATTGGTAGGGAACCGAATTCAGTGAGAGAGCACTTAGTCGAAAGATTCATGGCAACTGGCAGTACAGAAAGCTTATATCTTTGGGCGTATAATACTATTCCTACAGGGTTAGATTTTCATTCTAAGTTCATTTTAATATTTGTAATTTTTGCGTAGAAAATTTTCTTCTAAACTGTTGTTTTAATTTATAGACGTCACTGGTTGTTGGTTTCTATCGATCCTATAAAAGAAGTGGTCTATTATCTGAATTCGGTTGACGGTGATTGGACAAATTATCCAGATATGAAGTTAATGATTGAAACGTAAGTGAGATTATTCTAAATATTTGTGTGTATTTAAATATTTAATTATTTCTGTGACATTTTTCTAAATATATTTTTTTTTTATTAGAGCGATACAAGTATTCTGGTGTCAAAGAGAAGCTCGGGTACGACGGTCTAAATCAAACAACATTAATTGGATCAAAGTGCAGGTATATTAATTTCCACTATTTTGCTTATAATATTTATGCTATTTGATAAAACAATATAACTATATATTCTTATTTGTTTTTCTACGTAGTGTCCTCAACAGCAAAATGGTATAGATTGCGGATACTTTGTTATGCGGTTTATCAAAGAAATCCTTCAACTGAATCAAATAGAGATTCCAGTCACGGTATGGATTTATAACTTTGGATTTGTTTTATTATTTCTCGGATATTTCATATAATTTTTTACTTTTAACTAAATCATGCATATTATGTTTTGTTATGTAGTACTTCGATGAATACAAATGTGCATATTACACGAAACTTCAGTTGAAAGAAATCAAAGAGGAATTGTGTCAATATTTTATTGAGCAGAGAATCATATAAGGTATTAATACATTATTATGTGAAAAGTGTTATGAATACGTTACGTGTGTACATGGAATACCATATTGACCGTGTTATTATGTTCAAACCTCGCAGGACCAAGACCTTAATACATAATTGTCCGTGTTTCTTTCATACATTAGGACTGGTTTAGTTGTTGTTAGGGTTGATTTTGTAAGACTTATTTTGAGTTACAATGCTGATAATAATGGTTTTTATATATTTTGAGGTACAAAAATGGTGTATATATATTTTGGATTACAATGGTATACAATGCATTACCGCGGTTTATGAATTACAGGTTATGGCAACTGGTTTATATAAATAATATGCTGCAAACAATGCAGGTATATGAATTATATAAATTATACCTCTAAAAAAAACACCCTATGAATGCGCTTTTTCAAGAAAAATGATGCCTTAGGTAACCTATGAAAGCGCTTTTTCACAAAAAGCGCTGTCTAAGGTAAACATATGACAGCGCTTTTCCAAGAAAAAGCGCTGCTAAAAGACCACCTATGAAGGCGCTTTTCCAGAAAAAAGCGTTGCTAAAAGAAAACTTATGAGAGCGCTTTTCCAGAAAAAAGCGCTGCCTTAGGTAGACCTATGAAAGCGCTTCTTCATAAAAAAGCGCTGCCTTAGGTAGACCTACGAAAGCGCTTTTCATTAAACAAAAAGCGCTGCTAAAACCTATAGCAGCGCCACCTACGAAAGCGCTTTTAAAGGCCAAAAAAAGCGCTTTCGTAAGTCTTTTTTAGCGTAGTGATTGGTCGCTTCTAGTTGATAGAACCATTCCAACTGTGTTCCCGACAAGCTTTCTTGAAATAAGTGTACCCATAACTTTCTATCAGCGGTATGGGGTTGGATCTTCCGAACATAAGACCTCAAATGAAGTTTTGGACAGGAAACACCGTCATACTTCGAAAAAGTAAGGACCTTGAATTTGTGGGGGATAACAACACCTGAGACTAATCCCAACTCTTCAAAATACAACCCAGGAACTCTTTGGATCTCCATAGCATTGAGACGATCTTTCAGCTGTTTGTACCTTTCATCAGTGAGAGGATATTATTTTGAAAAATAGTCTTCTTACTCTTCATCAGAACCCTGGTTATTATTCTTCTTAACCTTCATACTTTTATCATCTTTCTCTTGGTCATAATTTTCATCCTACCCATGTTGAGGATGCCAGCTCGTTTCTTGATTTTCTCCTACCTCTCTCTAGTGATGAGGGCCTTCAGCTCTTCCTGCCCCTTGGCTAGATTCAGGAACATTTGCTGAAATTGAGCATTTTGAGCTTGAAGTTCTATCACAGTCTATTCGAGATCCATCTTTTACTGAAATAAATAGTAAGAAGATGAGAAAACATGTTTGTCAGGAAACCTGTAATGTATGACATGCGTGATATGTAAATGCAATGTTTTCAAGGACCTTATGAGATTTAAATTCGTTAACCTAACGAAAACAAAAATAAGATTTTTATTAGTAAGTTCATGTGAATACAAAATATTATAAAGGAATAAATTAAAAACTCCTAAAGCTTTAAGTTTCTCATGGACGCCTCCTCTTTGTGTTGACATATGCATTAAGACTCTTCTCCTCGTGAAGTTCCTTCGTCAGCTCCTACACTTTTTTCTCACTTGCATAAAATTGAGTCTCAAAGGTGTCTCGTTCTTCCTTGAGTTGAATCCAGGGCTTCTACAATTCTTCAAGGTCAGTAGGCATTTCTAGATGAAGGATGGTGTGGGGAATGTCTCCTTCGACAATAGGCTTCATGATTACTGGTAGGACAGCAGGATATGGCATCATAAGGTTTTGAGCACGAGCTCTTACCTATTTGAGATAAGGCTCCAGAGGGATGGAGTTCTTATGCCCAAGAATCCTTCTATCAATCTTATTGACCATACCCCAAGCACGAATAAATCTTTGTCGATAACCTTGAAGATCATTTTCATAGACGAATACAACACCCCGGATAAGCATATCATGAGGACCGTCTCATCAAGCATAACCAATCTGACGTAAAGCTAGAGAAGTGTTGTAAGTTATGCCCCCCTTATGTTAGAAGGTGTGGCAAGTGATTGAGAGGGGGGATGAATATATCACCTCTTCATTATTCAAGGATTTAAAATCTTTTATCAAAGTTTGTTAAAAGCAGCGGAAAAGTAAGGTCCAAAATCAACTTTCATCTATTTTGAACCGACTACTAGAAAACCGGACATGCGATAAACTTGCTGGATTTTATTAGTATGAAATAGGTGAAACTTAAACACATATTACTTAACGTTTTTAAGGCACTTATCATTAGAACAATGTTTCCAATGAATTAAAACTTGCAAGCAATTTTGTCAACAAGTTGGCGTATGCTTGTTTGATGATTAATAATGGTGATTTGATGAAAGTATTTGAACCACTCTTTTATCATTAAACAGAAAACTCAGCAAGCCAACTAAATCAAAAAATTGAGGAAATGTAAAGAGATAGAGAGAAATAAAGAACAATACGCAGGAAGTTTAGTAAGGAAGTTCCCCACTATCATCCTCGCGTGTGGGTACGTCTCCCTCTCAATTCCAAAATTGAAATTGAGAACTCATATAACAATTTTGGTGAATGTTTGAATACAAGGTTACACTACACAGACAGAAAGAAATCCCTAATATCTTCTTCTTCTTGTATGAGCGTCCACTTGATATGAGCCTTATCAAGATTCCCTGCAAGATCCATAACTGATACTCCGCTTCCACGACCTGTTTGTAAAAATCCTTCTGATTTCCAAACCCCTCGCTACGGCTGAATCTGACTTGTGCAACCGTGACTAACAACCCCTCAAGAACATGTCCATTCTTGAAGGAAAAACCCCTTGGTTTTTCCTCGAAGCCCCCTTCAGAATATTTAACTAGCTGAGATCCCTTGAATGCATAGCTGAACGTTATCTCTTGCTCTCTTGATCCAATTGAACAAAGATGTTTGATTTTCGTTGTTGTTGTTGAATTAAGATGATTGAGAAGATGATGAAGATGAAGTATATTTCAGGCTTCTTGCTGCTCAGAATTGATGCTCACAATTGTAATATGTGTCATATTGTTTTCTGCTGAAATAACTTACTTATATATGTATCAGAAAACGGTTAGAGACAAAAATCCATATTATGAGTGGATGCATGTTAGCATGAGTCGACTCGTGTTAGTTATGTAACAAAGAATGAGTCGATACACGTTATTATGAGTCGATGCAAGCAGATATTACAACATATTATAGAACCAACCATTTTACATGAGTGGATTCATAACATGTATGTGTCGACACATACTGGATTGCACTTTTTATTTTTGAAGACAAATGTGTTATGAGTCAATGCATGATGTTATGTATCAATGCATAAAAGTTCAAAAATGTTTTCCAGGGACATCAATATATCATGTGTCGATGCATGAAGTTATGTATCGATGCAAAAAGTTTGAAGATTGTATTCCAGTGGCATCAACATGTTATGAGTCGATGCATAACATGGATGTGTCGACTCATACTTAAGCAAAATCGTTTTTATGATTCTTTTCTTAAGTATGCGTCGATGCAAAGCTGTTTGTGTCAACTCATAATAGTTTTTTATGTGTAAAACACATTCTTAACTCATTTTAAACATGTTATATTATATTTTTTACAATGCACACATGTAGGTAACATTCATTGATTATTTCACATATATTTGCTATCATTCAAAACCACTTATATGAAGGGGTTCCTCACAAACTCCCCTTTTTTGATGATTTCAAATATTTGAGGATGTGTGATGATACAATATGGATGAATGAGCTGCTCCCCTAGAGTTTGTGCATTTTAAGAATTCTTTTCTAACACTAACACCATCTTATTCCCCCCCTTTGACCATATCAAAAAGAGAATAAGATAGATTTTCAGTAATTTCAGGACACATGAATTGAGATTCAATCTCAGCAATCTTGTAACAAAAAGAACCAATGTCATTCACACAGAGAATATTCAGTTTACATAAGCTATAGCAAAATTTTTTTGAATAGAACATTAATACACACTTAAGAAGTTAATGTATGTAATGAATGAGATTATTGGAAAGTGTTTTGAACATAATATTGGGTAGATGGTGTGACCGGTGGATCTGGAACTGACTGTTTAACGCTGGTTTCGCGAAATGTCGTGGAAGCAAGAGTCGCCATCGTCTTTTATTTTCTCCAACATGGACAGGACAAAAGCACAGCAAAATTCCTTATGAGATAATTTCTCGGTTCGGGAGGTAGATTTATAGAAAGGGAAGGTGTTATCACCCTTTCTATCCATGGTTATCCATGGGCTCTTAGATACTTGCTCATTTGTGTTTTCAAAAGTGTTTGCTTTTCAATTGTGAGTGAGTTTGAAAAAGTTTCGTTTAAAGATTTCAGATCGACTCTTGTATCAGTCCTCAAGAGTGTTTGAAAAATCGTTTTGAAAGCTTTTTGAAAAGTGTCGCTGTGAAAAGAAGTTTTGATTTGTTTTGAATTAGAGCAAGTATCTACGAGTCATCTACCTACCCTAAGGAATTAGGCTGTGTAAATGTCCTTAAGGTAGTGCCATCCCACCATTGAGAGGTAGGTAGCACCACCGTTGGAGGTGTTCGGGTCAATTCGAGTGTAGGGACAGTGTGGTCACCAGAGCAACAGTAGGACACCTTAGAAGCTACCCTTATGCCGTAGGTCATGGACATAAGGACTTACTAAAACGTCCTATACTCGACGACCACATTTCGAGGGCAAGGCAACAGTGAGGTGTACCCTAAGAGTGGTGTGTGAATTTGTGTATTGTTTTCAGTTATGTTTTATCTTGTACATGCATCACGGTGATCTACGCTTGTTTTTATTTTAGGCCATACATTCTTTCAAGCAAAGTTTAATAGTTTAAGAGTGTGGAAATTTAAATGCGTAAAATAAAGTCCTACACTATTACAAGGCGCGGGTCTATACATCGCCAAATTAACAAAGACCCGTTTTGAATAAAAATGCGGAAAGTAAATAAATTCCTAATGACTATTACACGGCTTGAACAATTACATAATATTTGCAAAGGAGGTAAATAAGTATAAATGCGCGAAAAGAAATTAGAATCGAATGTTCGAGGGCGTTGGACCCTTTAAAGATTAAATTGAAATTAAAAGTTAATTAATTATTAAATTAAGAAAATAAATTGTTTTTTATGTTTTTTTTTGTATTTAATGAGAATAAAGAAAATTAATTAAAATTAGAAGTTAAATGAAACCCTAGTTCTAAGTTGTCTTTAATTATTTATGAAAAATATTCAAGTTTAACCTAATTTACACTAATTAATTACATGGGTATTTACAAAATAAATTAATAATTAATAATAATGATAATAAGAAAGAATTATTTATTAAGAAAAGGAATAAAAATGCTAAAAAACCCTAATTTCTACATATTTTAGTTATTTAAGAAAAGATTAAAATTAAAACCTAATTTTACTAAATTGATTATTAAAAATTTATTTACAAAAATATTTAATGAATAAATTAATTAACATATTTTGATGTCTGATTTTTATTATGAAAATTATATTTTGTGAATTAAAAGAAAACAATTAAAATAATTAAAAGAAAAGAAAAGGAGAAAAAAAAAAGAATACAAACAATGGGGGTGTCTGACCCAATTTGGGAGGTTTGTTGAAGCATTTTGGCCCCATAATGCAAAGCCTTTTTTGACTTTCAGAGATTGCATATGGAGTGGTTGACTGAGGTGCACGGTGGAATCCACGTTATGGCCTTTGGATGAGATCTCCTGGGCGCGTGGCAAGCAAGCATATGAGGATGCATGATGGTCTTTGGATGAAGCGCTGCGTGGAAACATGTTATGGAGAAAAATATGAAATATAAGAGGGGGACCTGGGAATCGAACCCAGGTCCCAATGCCTGTAGGACAGCACACCAACCAATTGAGCCATTGAGTCTCTTTGTCAATTAAATGGAGCATGAATAATATATGTGAAAAAACAATATTACGCTGAAGCAATCAAAAAACGTGCCAGTATTCAAACTGACCAACCACACTCAGACACGCTACCTTCTTCTTCCTTTTGTTCCTGTAAATAAAAGTAAATAGCGGGGGTTTTAAACCCCCACCAAACTCAAACAGAAAAAATAGCGATTAGCATATAAGCAAATATAAAAAAGGCGCGAGGTGTGGATTTGCTTCGTTTGGATGTTACGAATCCATTGGTATAGGTTTTAAGGCCTAATTTTTCCATATGTATAAACCCCCAATTCCAAGCTTCTGAAACCCTAGCAAGCGTTCATGGAAAATCTCTATACAGGCATTGTTAGTTCAATCAAAGGGTACCATTAGGTTCAGAACATCCATATTAGTATAAATCAACCATTAAAATGCATGAACAATGTCTAAAAATTAAAACACGATTATGGAAAATTTTGAAAAGAAAGCAATTTTGTTCTACCAATTCTTTGTGCGTGGAGGCTTGGTTTCGATTGCAAATGCTTCCTGGATGTCTTAGCAATGTTTTGGAACACTTTTGAAGCTTTGAAACGCCTTCTAACTAGGTTTTCAGTTTTCAATATTTTGTGAAAAAATGCAATGTTGTTCTATGGTTTTGAGCGCAGCTTTTGTGTCCAATGGAATAGGTTTATGTTCTGCCTATGTAAGTGAATGAACTAGGTTAAGAAAGCCAGCCCAAAGTCCATCCATTTATGATTTTGAATCTTTGATTTTCTATATCTTTTTTCCAATCTTTTTCATGCCAATCATTGCCAATTGTGGAAGATTTTGTCCCTTGAGAAGGTGCACGAAATATTTAGCTCATAATGGAAGGATTTGCTGCACCAAAAAGATTTAAAACCATTGTTTAGTATTTTTCTCATAATTAAATTTGATTAAATGAATTAATAAGATTAAAAATTCAATTAATTAATTAAAAATAAGAAAATAACTCCCTTTTAGCTTAATGGGTCGTGCATAGCCTTTGGGTAATGATTCATGGAAGAATTTGTGGCCCATTAGCATTTTTGAAGCCTTTTGTGCAAAGTTGACTTTTCAAAATTCCCAAAAATTTCCCAACTTCTACAAGGCATATCTTGCTCAATTTTTAAGCTTTGATCATGTTCTTGGACATTTTGGAAAGGTCTTGAAGTCATATAACCAATGCCTTTGGTTCCATGTCATTTTGATTTACCAATCGCAAGTTATGGTCTTTGACTTAAAGTGCCTTTTTGTTGACTTTTGAAAATGACCTATAATGTTGAAATTGATAACTTTTTGTGAGAGCATTTCTTGGACTTGAAGTGTGAAGATGAGTTGTAGGAAATGTCATTCTCTTCAAAATGAGCTTTGGATGGAATTTTTATGATAATCCATGAGGAAGTTATGCCTTGGTCAATTTGCAGTTGACTTTTTCAACTGTCCAAAAATGGAAACTTTTGCATCTTGAGACTTTTTGAGCCATGCTTTGAGAATCATGATCAAGAATTGATCAAATGATGTTTGTGGCTTCAAAATAAGATGTTTGCCAAAAAATTTGACTTTTGACTGTCAAATGACCATTTTTCCCCTACAGTTGATTGTGAAGCATTTAGGGTTTTTGACTGTGCAATTTGATGCTGTGAGTCTTGAAAATTTGCATATGGATACTTGACAATGTATATAGGCATGTGGGACTTGATTGGACCCTTGAAAACTTCAATTTATTTTCCATAACCAAAACTCTAATTTTGACTGTGTTAGGAGGCCATTGGACTGTGCAATCCTTGAGAGATTTTGAACCTTGATCTTTGGCAAATCTTGAAGAATATGGGAGGGAAAATTTTAGGGTACAACAGATGGGTTAACCCAACTCAAATTAAAGGCATTAATTATCCTTATGTGTCGACACGAAACACGTATGTGTCGACACATCCTGTATTGAAGAACTGTTTTTAATGTTTCGCATCAACCCAAGAATCGTATGTGTCGACCAGAAGTAACATGTATCGATGCAAACCTTAATGTTTCGACCAGAAAATAATTTTGATTTCTGTTTTTGCATTTTTCTTCAGTATTTATCGACTTATAACTGTATGAGCTGACTCATAACAATAAATTTTAACAGAAGTGCAATTTTCTACAAGTTTTTCTGACCAGTTGGATATGAGACCCATTTGTAGTTATATGATTATGAAAAATGGATTATCTAAAGATGATTATGCATACATGATGATATAATGCAATTTTCATATGTCAAGTTGAAACAATTTATGTAAAACAAATATATAAACAGTATTAATGGAACAATTAAGGTCAATTTATAAGTAATCGAAGAATTCTTACAAAGAAAGTAGAGAGGAAAGATATTATCTCAGTTAATGAGATGTTAAGACATATGTACGAAAGCTAAAAACACATCTCAACATCATGGTGAGATATAAATATAATTTAAGTACATGTATGCTTAAGAATCAAGTAAGAGAGATCTAAAATCCCTAGCTTACGACGAATGTTGAAGAAAGGTTTTGTTGCTAGTGGTTTTGTAAAAATGTAAGCAAGTTGATTTTTAGTATCAACATGCTCAAACATAACATCCTCCTTTTCAACATGATCGCGAAGAAAGTGATGCCTAATATCTATGTGTTTAGTGCGTGAGTGTAAGAAAGGATTCTTAGTAAGATTTATAGCACTTGTGTTGTCACATTTTATTGGAATACGTTTTAATTGAATATCATAGTCTTGTAATTGTTGCTTCAGCCATAAAATTTGAGCACAACAACTACCTTCTGCAACGTATTCAACCTCAGCGGTTGACAAAGCAACATAAACATGCTTTTTGCTATGCCAACTCACTAGAGAGTTTGAAAAAAAAATGACATGTTCCACTAGTGATTTTCCTATCTGACTTGCAGCCAGCAAAATCAGAATTGGAGTAATCTACTAAACTGCAATCGCTTCCCTTGGAATACCATAGCCCATACGCAGATGTAATATTGAGATACCTAAGTATACGCTTGACAGCTTTCAAGTGGGATTCCTTAGGATCCGATTGATATCGTGCACACATGCAAACACTAAACATGATGTCAGGCCTAGATGCCGTAAGATACAAAAGGGATCCAATCATACCTCTATATTTCTTAACATCAACACTCTTACCATGTTCATCCTTATCTAAATTCCCGTTGGTATGCATAGGGGTGTCAATTGATTTTGAGTTGTTCATTCCAAATCGTTTAAGCAACTCTTTGCAATATTTTGTTTGACATGAAATTGTGACTTCATTGAGCTGCTTTATTTAAAAACTGAGGAAGTAGTTTAGCTCCCCCATGAGACTCATCTCAAATTCACCTTGTATAATCTTAGAAAATTCTTCGACCAAATGTAGGTTAGTTGAACCAAAAATAATATCATCTACATATATTTGAACTAAAAGAATGTGCTTTCCTTTACGTTTAATGAAAAGAGTGGTATCCACTTCACCTCTTGAATATCCATGATCAAGTAGAAATTTACTAAGTCTTTCATACCAAACTCGAGGGGCTTGCTTAAGACCGTATAACGCTCGTTTTAATTTGAAAACATGATCTGGATATTCATTATTCTCAAAACCAGGAGGTTGTGAGACATATACCTCTTCATTTATGATTCCGTTAAGAAAAGAACTCTTTACGTCTATTTGATAAAGCTTAAATTTTTTTGCACACGCATAAGCGAGCAAGAGACATATAGCCTCAAGGAGAGCAACGGGAGCATAAGTCTCCATATAATCAATTCCCTCCTCTTGGTTATACCCTTGTTCCACTAAGCGTGCTTTATTGCGGGTTATCACTCCGTTTTCATCAAGTTTATTTCTAAAAACCCACTTAGTGACTATGATATGATGGTCTCGCGGACGAGGGACAAGTTCCCAAAAGTCATTTCTTTTAAATTAATTGAGCTCTTCTTGCATGGCCATTAGCCAAAATTCATCAATCAATGCCTCTTTGGCATTTTTAGGTTCTACTTTTGAAACAAAAGCGAAGTGATAACAAAAATTACTTATCTTAGAGCGAGTCATCACTCATTTTGAGATATCTCCCAATATGTTGTCAATGGGATGGTCTTTGGAGGATTTCTAAGCTGGTGGAAGATCATTTACTTCCGTTTATTCTTCTTCCTCATCTTTTGTATGGCTTGTATTTTTTTCCCTCCTCACGTCAACTGTTTTGGACTGATCAATTTCCTCAACAGTTTCCTTGAGTATGTCTTCTGTAGATACACCTGCACCATCAAGAGAAATACCTTTTTTGACATTTTTCGGATAAGATTCATCAAAAGAAACATGAATTGACTCCTCAGCAGTAAGTAAACGCTTATTATATACTCTATATGCTTTACTTGATTGTGAGTATCCGAGAAAGATACCTTCATCTGCTTTTGCATCGAATTTCCCAAGATATTTTTTACCATTATTCAGAACAAAACATTTACAATCGAATACGTGAAAATGTGATAAGTTTGGCTTTCTTCCTTTTAAAAGTTCATAAGGTTTTTTCTCCAAAATAGGACGGATTAATATTCTCTTTAAAACATAACAAGTTGTGCTAATTGCATTAGCCCAAAAATATTTTGGTAATCCACCCTCATTGAGCATTGTTCTTGCCAACTCCTCTAAAGCGCGATTTTTGTGCTCTATAACTCCATTCTGTTGTGTAGTTCGAGGTGCTGAAAAATTATGCTCAATACCATGCTTGTCATAATACTTATCAAAGAGATGGTTTTGAAATTCACCTCCACGATCGCTTCGAATTGTAATTATTTTTAATTCCATTTTGTTTTGAGATAATTTTGCAAAACTCTTAAAAGCAGAAAAAGTTTCATCTTTACTACGAAGGAATATAGTCCAAGTAAATCTGGAGTAGTCGTCAACGATTACAAAACCATAATAATTTCCACCTAGACTTTTTGTTCTAGAAGGTCCAAAGAGGTCCATATGGAGAAGCTCAAGGGGTCGTGAAGTGGAAATCATATTTTTAGATTTGAAAGTGACCCTCATTTGCTTTCTCATTTGGCATGCGTCACATAGGTGATCCTTTATAAATTTTATCTTTGGAAGACCCACTTCTAGATCCTTTTATACAACCTTATTAAGTAAATCAAAGTTAACATGTGCTAGACGTCTATGCCAAAGCCAAGAATCATAATTCAAGGTGACTAGACACTTAGTGCTTGTTAATGATACATAAAAAAGGTCAAGCATATAGACGTTGTTTACTCTAATACCCTTAAACACAATATTTTGTTCAGTATTTTCAATTATGCAGCAATTTTTTGTGAAATTAACTTTATAACCCTTGTCACACAATTGGCTAATACTTAACAAATTATGTTTAAGCCCCTCTACTAAATAGACATAAAAAATAATAGTGGTAGAGGGATTACCTACACTACCTTTACCGAGTATCGCTCCTTTGTTATTGTCTCCATAAGTAACAAATCCCTTCTTCTTTGCTTTGAAGTCGATGAAAATCGATATGTCACCTGTCATGTACCTTGAACACCCGCTGTCTAGAAACCACCTTCTATCCATGAATGTAAGACACTTTTCTTGCTTGTCGTGGTTGTTTTTCTTGTGGTATGACTGATTTTTGGTGTGTTCCATGAGACATAAATTTGCATTCTCATCACTATAACTTGAACTGTCATCATTTGATGAATCACTATTGCTTTCCCACGCAATGTAAGCTCTTCTTTGTTTATTGAACTTCTTTGGTGGAGCTTTTCCTTTGTCCTTTTTCATCTTTGGACAGTCCGATTTGTAGTGTCCAACTTTACCACAATTGTAGCAAGGTCCTTTACTTCTTTTATTTTTATTCTCTTCTTGCTTGGCTCTTTGGACTGTTTTCGAAAGCTTATGATATTCTTATCAGAGTGCTTGATTCCATTCTTTCGAATAAACCTATTGTATCTCCGAACAAAAAGTCCCATTTCTTCATCATCAGAATTTTCATCACTATTTAAGTCATTATCATCTTTCTCTTTGTTTGAGGACTTATAGCTAGAAGCCATTAGAGCTATTGATTTCATCTCACCCTCCATGTCTTCAATCTTCTCCTTCTTACTCTTGTTTTCATATTTTTCAAAACTTTCCAATTCTTGTTGATGTTCTTCCAGCTTGCCAAATAGAGTTGTAATGGTAAGCGTAGTGAGGTCATTGGCTTCCTTGATAGCTGTTACTTTAGGTTGACATTCCTTGCTAATACATCTCATAAATTTATTAGTAGCAATTTCATTGGAAATAGGTTTTCCAAGTGCATTTAAACGAATCACAAGATGAACTAATCTCTTTTGCATGTCAGAGACAGATTCTCCTTGTTTCATGCGAAAGAGCTTGAACTCTTGATTGAGTGTGTTAATGCGGGACTATTTAACTTCAGTAGTGCCCTCATGGGAAATTTATAAAGAATCCCATATTTCTTTAGTGTACGTGCAATCAGACACCCTATAATAGTCATCAACACCAAGTGCTAAGATTATCATATTTCTACCTCTCCAATCGCACAACCACTTCTTTTCATCTATTTCATTCCATTGATCCTCAGGTTTAGGTACTATTGCACCTGCATCATTCTTCATGGTAATTTTAAAAGGACTATTTTGAATGGCAGTCCATACATTCCTGTCAATGGAATTTATGTGTACTCACATGCAGTCTTTCTAGTAGCCATAGTTTTCACCATTAAAAACAGGAGCTCTATTATATGCCCCCTTTGGTTCAAAAGCCATAGCGTTACTAGTAGACACAAAACACCATCTAACCGGTGCTCGGATACCATTTGTTAGACAGTGTGGCAAGTGATCGAGAGGGGGGGGGGGTGACTAGATCACCTCCTTATTATTCAAGGATTTAAATTTTTTATATCAAAGTTTGTTAAAAGCAGCGGAAAAGTAAGGTCCAAAATCAACTTCTGTCTAGTTTGTTAAAACTTGCAAGCAATTTTGTCAAATGGTTGGTGATTTGATGAAAGTATTTGAACCACTATTTTATCATTAAACAGAAAACTCAGCAAGCCAATTGAATCACAAAATTACGGAAAAATGTAAAGAGATAGAGAGAAAGAAAAATACGCAGGAAGTTTGGTAAGGAAGTTCCCCACTGTCCTCCTCGCGTGTGGGCACGTCTCCCACTCAATTCAAAATTGAAATTGAGAACTCTTATAACAATTTTGCTGAATGTTTGAATACAAGGTTACACTACACAGACAGAAAGAAATCCCTAATATCTTCTTCTTCTTGGAAGAACCTCCCCTAGATATGATCCTTATCAAGATTCCCTGTAAGATCCACAACCGATCCTCAGCTTCCACAACCTGTTTGCAAAAATCCATCTGATTTCCAAACCCTTCGCTACGGTTGAATCCGACTTGTGCAACCGTGACTAACAAACCCTCAAGAACACGTCCGTTCTTGAAGAACAAACCCCTTGGTTTTTCCTCGAAGCCCCCTTTATAATATTCAACCCAGCTGAGATCCCTTGAATGCACAACTAAACGTTATCTCTTGATCTCTTGATCCAATTGAAAAAAGATGTTTGATTTTCGTTGTTGTTGTTGAATTAAGATGATTGAGAAGATGATGAAGATTAAGCATCTTTCAGGCTTCTTGTTGCTCATAATAGACGCTCACAATTGTAATATGTGTCATACTATTTTCTGCTGAAAAAAATTACTTATATATGTGTTGTACCCCAAAATTTTCCCTCTCATTCTACTCAGTACATGTTCATTGAGATCCTCAACATGCTGAAGGATGCCCAAGAGTTGACCAGACAAACTCTCTCATAAAGCAAGGAACCTCCAACTAGGGTTTCCCTTTTCATCAATATGGGTGAGCTCCAAAGGCCTAAAATATTTTCCATGGTCGTAATATGTTCTCAAGATCATCCATGTCAAGTTGCATGCCTTACACAAGAAGTTTGCTCAGTCAACTGCTTAGATGTTTGAAAATCAACTTTATTAGGTCAAAAGTCAACTGTGACCCACATACAGTCAAACTTCAACATTTTTGGGCAACATCAACATTTTGAAGTGATATCCATCATTTGATCAAGGTTTGATTGTGATTCCTCAAGGAATGCTCCTAATTCATCAAAACTCAAAAGTTGCTAAATTAGGGTTTCTTAGGAAAAGTCAACCAAACTTTGACCAAGCATAACTTTCTCATACTTTATCAGAAATTTCTCATCCAAGGCTCATTTTGAAGAGAATACAATTTCCTACAACTCATATTCATCCTTCAAGTTCAAAAAATTCACTCATAAAAAGATATTAATTTCTACATTATATGACCTTTTGAAAAGTCAACAAAAACACCTTTTGGGTCAAAGCTTCTTACATGAACATGGAAGACCCAATTGAGATGAAACCAAAAGGGTTGTTTAGGGGACATCCTAGGATTTCCAAAAAGTCCAAGAACACCTCTCTAGTATTAAAATTGGAAGAGATATGCATTGTCAAAGTTGTCCATTTTTGGAAAATTGCCAAAAGTCAAATGTACTCAAAAGTGCATTTTTTGTCAACTGGGCCTAGCTTTTCATGATTGTATCTTGTTGAAGACATGGTCCGCGACCCAAATCAGCATCCATATATTATTTTCTCTATTTATTTATTTTATTTTGATTTTTAATTATTAAAAGTTAAATTAAATTAAATAAATTGCAGAAAATATAAAAGATTGATTTTTGATCTGATTTTTGTAGGAATCATAATCTAATCAAGCTAGCCTAATCAGATCAAATCAAATCAAGGAAAATTGAGACAAAAATAGCATGATTAGGATGGTTTTGGAAATATATCATATAGCAAACAAATCACATTCAATTTTCATGATTCAAAAAGATTCAGTATGTTTTTGTTGCCCTAATTCGCTCTATTACATATACACAATGCAACCAATACAAAAGAACAAGGATAGAAGTCGTGAGAGATGAAGAACAAAACTCAAATTTTGGCAAAAAAGTGGTAGATCATTTTCTCACATATAGGGTGATTCAAAACATTCCAAAGCTTCTAAATGATTCCTGGATATCTCCTGAAGCTAACACGATCAATTGCAAGCATTCCCAAGTCTAGAATCGCCCCATAGCCTTCACACGCTTTGCTCTTTGTTTCAAAATTGAACACAACGATTCTTGCATCAAAAACATATTCTAATAAGGTATTTGTGATTATTGACATATTTGCAACATGCTTGAATGATTTAATTGACGTTTTGATGCATATATTGATGAAACATTGTTGTATATTTTGGATATTTTATGTAAGTTTAATCCTAAATAATTCATACTTTTAGGCTAATGTATTCATTTTGAGCCCTTTTACATCGAGGGTGTCTCACATTTCTCTAGTTTCTTTAGTAGTCCTAAAATGTGATATATGATAGAACTCATTCATACTTTATGGATAACTTGAAGAATGTCTTACATTTCTTTAGTAGTGTTATAATGTGTTTGGTTTTAGGATGATGAGAATTGATTATGAGTGAATTGATTTTGTATAATTGATTTTGTTTAAAAATGAATTAGGATTAAAGTGATTTATGTTTAGATACATTTATATATACGTAAGTTAAATAATAGATTTCAATATAAAAATTATATTTAAATTTGAAAGCTATAAATTCTAACTTAAAATATAATTAATTCTGAAATTAGAATCAATTCTACTTTATAATAACCAAACACGTCAAAGTGATTCCAAAATCAATTTTACATGTTTTTGCCTCTTTATAATAAGAAATTTCAAGATTTATTGATGATGAAATAGATTTAAATTCAAGTTTGACAATAGTAATCATATAGTAGTAGAGTAGTAGATGGTTTATTTGTATAAAAAAATTTAAATGAGAGTAAAAGAGAGGGAATATAATGAGTGTGGTGAATCATTCCACAGAATCACTCCTTATTCTGATTTTGGGATCACTTTTGTTTGTTCTAGAGGTAATTAGAAGGAGTGAAATCAATCACAATGGGAATAAACAAAGGTTTGCAAAAGATAGAGCGAAAAATTCTGCATCTCCTTCACAAGACCAAAACCTAAATGCTGAAGTATCCAGTGAAGGGGAAGATTGTCACTGTAAATGGAGAAGAAGAGTATATGGTAAGCCACCTCAACTCCTTCAGGTACGTAGAGATGGACGGAGAATTCATAGAGACTCCTTGCCAGAATTTTGAAGAGGTTCCCCAGATCCTGGCATCGAATGAAACTACTACCAGCAACAAACCTCCTCTGAAGATGGATTCTCTCAAAGACGCCATAGCAGTGGTTTAAGAAGGTGGGTATACCAATTGGGGATAACTCCCTGATTTTACTCACAAAACTGACAAGTTTGGTTTGGGCTTTACTTCAGGAGCTCAAAGGGCTGTTCAACACGCTCGAGCTGGAGGACCTCCCCTACGCATCAACAATTGGGGAATTAATGTTATTGAAGACAATGAGGAAGACTCTGACATTGACAGATGGATCTAACCAATTACCAATGGTGGAACGAGTAACTGAATGACTAGGGACTTTATACCAGTTTCTTTTATTCCACAGTAATTGTCTTACTTGTTTTGAGATTTGTAATAAACAATTTAAACTCTACAACCTTGTGCCTTTCCCGAGGCACACTGGCTTTGTTTGTGAGGGTTATTATTTATCATTTCATATATCATCAATAAAACATTGGATGTTCCTTGCATACAAATTTTTCGCTCTCTGTTTTTCTTTTCTGTTTTCACTTTATCAAAACAGCTATGCTCTTACACACACTCACGTATCATACTACAAATCCACATCCACTCTGGATCCCATTGATAATAGCTCTGCTACTGCCAGTTATGACTTTGAAAATCCGATCAACCAAGCCGAAGAAGAAGGTGAGGATGATTGTGAGGTTCCTGGAGAACTTGCTAGACTATTACAACAGGAAGAAAGGGCTATACAGCCTCATGAAAAGCCACTTGAGACTATAAACCTGGGCACGGAGATAGACAGAAAAGAAGTCAAGATCGGCGCAAATCTGGAAGTTAAGATCAAACAGCAGTTGATACAAATGTTGCACGACTACATTGAGATCTTCGCCTGATCATATGAAGACATGCCAGGTTTAGACACTGATATTGCGGTACATCGTTTGCCGACTAGGGAAGACTGCCCTCTGGTTAAATAGAAGGTCTGCCGTATGCGCCCTGAAATGTCAGAGAAGATCAAAGAAGAGGTCATGAAGCAGTTCGACGCAGGGTTCTTAGCTGTCACCTCCTATCCACGGTGGGTTACTAACGTTGTTCCGGTACCTAAGAAGTACGGTAAGGTATGGATGTGTGTGGATTACAGAGATCTGAACAGGGCAAGCCCCAAAGATGACTTCCCACTTCCACACGTTGACGTTCTGGTTGACAACACCGCGCAGCAGAAAATCTTCTCCTTCATGGATGGTTTCTCTGGCTACAACCATATCAAGATGGCTCCTGAAGACATGGAGAAGAAAACCTTCGTCACACAGTGGGGAACCTTCTGTTATAAGGTGATGCCTTTTGGGTTAAAGAATTTTGGCGCAACTTATCAGCGCGCCATGGTCGCTTTGTTCCATGATATGATCCACCATGAGATCGAGGTTTATGTTGATGACATGATAGCCAGGTCTCAAACCGAGGAAGAGCACCTTGATCATTTACAAAAGTTGTTTGACAGGTTAAAGACATACAAGCTGAGGTTGAATCCGAACAAAGGCATCCAAGTAGACCATGCGAAGGTAAAGTCCATACAAGAAATGCCCGCTCCCCGTATAGAGAAGGAAGTTAGAGGTTTCTTGGGACACTTGAATTATATCGCCAGATTCATTTCACATCTAACTGCTACTTGTGAGCCCATCTTCAAGCTCCTGAAGAAAGATCAAGTGGTAAAGTGGAATGACAAATTCCAGATAACTTTCGAAAGAATAAAGGAATACCTTCAAGAACCGGCAATTCTGATGCCTCTGATTGATGGAATACCTTTGATATTGTACTTAACAGTGCTAGAAAATTCAATGGGGTGTGTGCTGGGGCAGCATGACGAGTCTGGTCGAAAAGAGCACGCAATATACTACCTTAGCAAAAAAATTTACCGACTGTGAGACACGATACTCACTGCTCGAGAAAACTTGCTGCGCTTTGGCATGGGATGCTTGCCCACTAAGACAGTATATGCTGACCCACACTACTTTGCTGATATCTAAGATGGATCCAATCAAATACATCTTCGAGAAACCCGCTCTCTCCGGAAGAATAGCAAGATGGCAGATGATCTTAAATGAGTATGATATACAATATATAACCCAGAAAGCAATCAAGGGGAGTGTATTGGCTGATCATTTGGCTCATCAGGCCGTGGATGACTACCAATCCATGAGTTTTGAGTTCTCGGATGAGAATATTATGTTGGTGACTGAATACAAAGAACCTGGACCGGATGAAGGACCCGAAGAGGGATCTGATGGACTATGGTTTTTTACGGAGCTTCGAACGCACTTGGTAATGGCATCAGTGTTGTAATCATATCCCCTGTTGGCTATCATACTCCTTTCACCGCCCGACTATGTTTCAACTGCACTAACAACATGGCAAAGTATGAAGCTTGTATCATGGGTCTCAAAGCCGCTATCAACCTCAGGATCAAGTTCTTGGACGTTTTCGGGGATTCAGCCTTGGTAATAAGTCAGATCAAAGGTGAATGGAATATGAAGCATCTGAATCTCATCCCGTACAAAGAGCATATGCTGACATTATTCCCACACTTTGAGGATGTAACTTTTAAACATTTCCCACGAGAGGAGAATCAGTTAGCAAACGCGCTAGCTACCATGTCTTCTATGTTCAAAGTTAGGTGGGACAATGAATCTCCCTGAATCACCATTGAGAGTTTGGATGAACTAGCAGACTGTTGTGAGATTGATACCGAAGAGGTGGCAGACAAACCCTGGTTTCATGAAGTTAAGAGGTATCTCGAGACTCAAGAGTATCCCGAAGGGGCATCTGTCAATGATAAGAAGTTTCTGAGAAGATTCACTGTGAAATTCTTCCTCAGTAATGGAATTCTCTACAAGCGCAATCATGACTATACCTTACTAAGGTGTGTAGACAAAAGCAAAGCAGAGAGGATTATGACAGATCTACATGAAGGTACCTTCATAACCCATTCCAGTGGACATACCATGGCTAAGAAGATCCTATGGGAAGGATATTACTGGTCCACTATGGAAGCAGCTTCTTATCAACACTCCCGCACTTGTCATAAGGGCCAAATCTACGCTGATAAGGTGCATGTGCCTCCGGTTCCCTTGAACATATTGACAGCTTTGTGGCCCTTTGAAATGTGGGGCATTAACATGATCGGAGAAATCAGGCCCACTGCTTCCAATGGACATCGCTTCATTCTAATGGTCGTAGATTACTTCACGAAGTGGGTTGAGGCGGCCTCTTTTGCTACTGTGACCAAGAATGTTGTGGCGCGGTTTATCCGACATTATCTAATTTGTAGGTATGGTGTGCCAGAGAGGATTATTACTGACAATGGTACGAATCTCAACAACACAATGATCATCAAGCTCTGTAAACAGTTCAAGATACAACATCATAACTCTTCTCCCTATCGGTCGAAGATGAATGGCGCTGTTGAAGCGGCTCAAAAGAACATCAAAAAAATTATACAGAAGATGACGGTGACATGAAAAGACTGGCATGAGATGTTACCATTTGCTCTTCATGGATACCGTACCTCAACATGGACGTCGACAGGAGCAACACCCTACTCTCTAGAATATGGAATAGAGGCAGTCCTACCTATCGAAGTCCAGATACCTTCTCTCAGGATTATGAAGGATGCAAGTTTGAACGAATACGACTGGATCCAAACTCGACTTGATCAGCTAAATCTAATCGATGAGAAGAGACTTACTGCTATTTTTCATGGTCAGACGTATCAAAAGCGAATGATCAAGGCTTTTAACAAGAAAGTCAGACGTCAAGAATATCAAGTCAGGGATCAAGTGATCAAGAGCATCATACTGCCACAAGGTGATCCCAAGGGAAAATGGACCCCCACATGCGAATGGCCATTTATGGTTAAAAACATTTTCTCGGGTGGAGCTATGATCCTAACCACCATGGACAGTGACGACCTTCCTCACCCTGTCAATGCAGACATAGTGAAAATATACTACGCCTGATTAAAATACCCGCTAGGTTGACTGGCCTAGGCAAAAATAAGGGCTTCCCGGCGAACCAAAAGGGTTCGGGCAAAAATAAGGGATGAAAATGGAAAATTTTGTACACCCGACAAGCCGAAAACCTGAAAGGGCAGCTTGGGAAAAAAAGGGTATCCCGGTGGACTTAAAACCCGAAAGGGAAGTCCAGGAAAAAGTTAGGGATGTAAAGCGTATCACTGTGTCCCATTGGATCATCTTGGGACCATACCTCGGTATTAACTATCAAGCTCGGACGACACCAATCAATCTAATCAATTTTCAGCCAAGTAGCAAAGTGATGAGACGCTCGAAGACATAAGGGCAATAGCAGAGTTGGAATTCAATGGGATTTTTGCACATAGCTGTTTTCTTTTACACAAAATTGTATAGCTTCTATTTTTACGGTGGCGTTCTCTTACTAGAGCGTCAGCCTCCTTGTACGAAAACGCCTATTACATGCCAACTTCAAAAATCAATACAAAATCATTTTCACAAGAAACTTTGAGTTGTTTTTCTTTTTCTGTTTTGTTTTTCAAGAATGTCCAATGATTTATTCTTGTCATATGCATTTGAATATGATTTCTGCTCATAAATATTTACATAAGGAACAAAAAGACAATTACTCGTAATTCCAGAAACAGGGGAAAAAATAAGAAGTGTCAAACCAGATAGTTACTCTACCCAGCATGTACCGGGACAGAGACAGCTTTGGAGCATAATCATCATTACATACGTCCCCCACAGAGTAAAAGTGTTTAAAAGCATTGATGTCGGCTTTCCCGAAACAGGAAGTAATCTCCCCAGCCAGGGTCATTCAGAAACCTGACAGTTATATCCCCCAGCCGAATTTCATAATCGCAAGCGGGTCAGTAAATTTTATCTCCCAAGCAGAGTTTATTTCTATGGATACAGAAGCTCAATCCCTGACATAGCTCATTACTTCAGCTACAGAAATTCACTTTCCAAGTTGTTCCCCGCAGATTTATTCTCAAACAGAATCTCTCCCTGACAGAATATTCATAAATAACAAAGAGTAAATCTCTAGCATAGTCATTTCCGTTCACCATCCTCGGCGGAAGTAGAAGAACCACAGATCTCTACAAAAGTCAGGAATGCTATATTCTCCAACAGCAGTCAGGGATTTATTTTCCCACACTCGGACATACCCCAATAGCATTTCATGTGCATACATCATGACATGCGCATACATATCATATACAGCAGGATCTCATTTATTTTGAGAACATCATCTCACAAGGCATTTCATGCATTGCATATAATTAACCCTGGTATCTTTTCAGGAAAGACAATTATCTTCAACAAATCCAGCAGTTATACAGGTCACGTCTATAGACGACTAATGGAAACTCAGTTCTCAAAACCAAACGGGTCAACTAATCTACACTATCACTTCGAAGTAACCCTACTATCCAGGTTTCTTCTCATTGCCCTACTATCCCGGCTCTCATTTCGAAGTAACCCTACGACCCAGGTTCCTTCTCAAATCCCTACTATCCAGGCTCTCATTTTAAAGTAACCCTACGACCCAGGTTCCTTCTCATAGCCCTACTATCCAGGCTTTCATCCCGAAGTAACCCTACTATCCAGGTTCCTTCTCATAGCCCTACTATCCAGGCTTTCATCTTGAAGCAACCCTACTATCCAGGTTCCTTCCCATAAGCCCTACTGTCCAGGCTTTCATCCCGAAGTAACCCTACAACCCAGGTTCTTTCTCACAGCCCTACTATCCAGGCTTTCATTTAGAAGAAACCCTACTATCCAGAATCCTTCTCACAACCCTACTATCCATGTTCCTTCCAATAAGCCCTACTATCCGAGCTCTCTTTTCGAAGTAACCCTACGACCCAACTTCCTTCTCATAGCCCTACTATCCAGGATTTCATTTCGAAGAAACCCTACTATCCAGGTTCCTTCTCACAACCCTACTATCCAGGTTCCTTCTCATAGCCCTACTATCCAGGCTTTCATCCTGAAGTAACCCTATTATCCAGGTTCCTTCTCATAGCCCTACTATCCAGGCTTTCATCCTAAAGTAACCCTATTATCCATATTCCTTCTCATAACCCTACTATCCAGGCTTTCATCCCGAAGTAACCCTACTACCCAGGTTCCTTCTCATAGCCCTACTATCTAGGCTTTCATCCAGAAGTAACCCTACTATCCAGGTTCCTTCTCATAAGCCCTACTATCCAAGCTCTCATTTCAAAGTAACCCTACGACCCAGGTTCCTTCTCATAAGCCCTATTGTCCAGGATTTCATCTCGAAGTAACCCTACTATCCAGGTTCCTTCTCATAGCCCTATTATCCAGTCTTTCATCTTGAAGTAACCCTACTATCCAGGTTCCTTCTTATAGCCCTACTATCCAGGCTTTCACCTCAAAGCAACCCTACTATCCAGGTTCCTTCTCTCTTATCTCCAGACAACAGTTTACAACACTGTAAGATCTAGACCCGACCAGTTACGATTGAGTTCACCTTTCCCCGGTAGTGTAATGGAAAATTTAAGATCCTATACTTTATCTCCTAAGACACAAATCAACTTTCCTCGTTGAAGTCCTCCTCAACGACAGGTATAAGGATTCTCGCAAAGGAATCTCTTATTTGACCAATATCTTTTCTGGATGGCATCTTTAAGCCCATCTTCGACGATTCTCTGTCAAGTTCCAAATGGAATCTGTAAGCCCATTCCCGATATCACCAATCAGTATTACTTCATGCGGGTGCAAGTTTCTGGGCACTCTAGTGTTCAATCATCTTCCACCTTCAGATCTCGAAAGGCAGACCAGCCAATCTACATCCTCAGGTTTAAGAAGATTGAACAGGGGAAGCTGTTGTACCCCAAAATTTTCCCTTTCATTCTACTCAGTACATGTTCATTGAGATCCTCAACATGCTCATGGATGCCCAAGAGTTGACAAGACAAACTATCTCCTAAAGCAAGGAACCTCCAACTAGGGTTTCCATTTTCATCAATATGGGTGAGTTCCAAAGGCCTCAAATATTTTCCATGATCCTAATATTTTCTCAAGATCATCCATGTGAAGTTGCATGCCTTACACAAGAAGTTTCCTCAGTCAACTGCTCACATGCTTGAAAATCAACTGTATTAGGTCAAAAGTCAATTGTGACCCACATACAGTCAAACTTCAACATTTTTGGGCAACATCAACATTTTGAAGTGATATCCATCATTTTATCAAGGGTTGATCGTGATTCCTCAAGGAATGCTCCTAATTCATCAAAACTCAAAAGTTGTTAAATTAGGGTTTCCTATGAAAAGTCAACCAAACTTTGATCAAGCGTAACTTTCTTATACTTTATTAGAAATTTATCATCCAAGGCTCATTTTGAAGAGAATCCAATTTCCTACAACTCATATTCAGCCCTCAAGTTCAAAAAATTCACTCATAAAAAGATATGAATTTCTACATTATAGGTCCTTTTGAAAAGTCAACAAAAAAACCTTTTGGGTCAAAGCTTCTTACATGAACATGGAAGACCCAATTGAGATGAAACAAAAAGGGTTGTTTAGGGGACATCCTAAGATTTCCGAAAAGTCAAAGAACACCTCTCTAGGGTTAAAATTGGAAGAGATATGTATTGTCAAATTTGCCCATTTTTGGAAAATTGTCAAAAGTCAAATGTGCTCAAAAGTGCATTTTTTGTCAAATGGGCCTAGCTTTTGATGATTGTATCTTGTTGAAGACATGGTCCACGACCCAAATCAGCATCCATATATTATTTGCTCTATTTATTTATTTTTATTTTGATTTTTACTTATTAAAAGTTAAATTAAATCAAATAAATTGCAAAAAATATAAAAGATTGATTTTTGATCTGATTTTTGTAGGAATCATAATCTAATCAAGCTAGCCTAATCAGATCAAATCAAATCAAGGAAAATTGAGGCAAAAATAGCATGATTAGGATGGTTTTGGAAATATATCATATAGCAAACAAATCACATTCAATTTCCATGATTCAAAGAGATTCATTATGTTTTTGTTGCCCTAAATCGCTCTATTACATATACACAATGCAGCCAATACAAAAGAACAAGGATTGCAATCGTGAGAGCTGAAGAACAAAACTCAAATTTTTACAAAAAAGTGGTAGATCGTTTTATCACATAGAGGGTGATTCAAAACATTCCAAAGCTTCTAAACGATTCATGGATATCTCCTGAAGCTAACACGATCAATTGCAGCATTCCCAAGTCTAGAATATCCCCATAGCCTTCACACGGTTTGCTCTTTGTTTCAAAATTGAATACAACGATTCTTGCATCATAAATATATTCTAATAATGTATTTTTGATTATTGACATATTTTCAACATGCTTGAATGAGTTAATTGACGTTTTGATGCATATATTGATGATTGCCATGGCTAGGGTTTAGGAAGCCATTTTAGGGCTTCTCTGTACAGGTAAAATTAGGCCAAGAAAAGGATACCATGATGCTTGTGGGATCAAGACGAATTGATCCATGTACTCACCTTTAATTTATCGTGCGATTTATGGATATTTGCAAAAGAAAGAAAAAGGCCTTGAATCTTTGCAAATTTCCTAGAGCCCAAAAAGCTACAAACACCAAAAATACCAAAACCTTAGCATTTGATTCCAACATCAAAACTCCATTGTTCCTTGACCAAAACCATCCCCACGTTTGTTGGTTCATATACTAGAAGTTATCTTAACTTCTGTATTCATGCTGCCATACACTCTCCATTTACCTCCACCACAAAGAAGTTAGAGTATCACCCCTTGGCTGTTCCAGAAGTTGAAAACCTCCATCTTACTGAGTACATGAAGAAGCATCTTAGAACATCACCAAAGTCCAGGACCAACCTCCAGCTTGCACAATCTTTTCTAGCTGAAAGGTAAGTTTTTGCTGACTCCTATCACATTGTTTCAGCATTATCAGATTTGCATGTCCAAAAAAATATAATGTAAATATCATGCTTCTGATGTATACATATTCTGAGACTTCACATGTTTGCTTGCCTAAGTATGGAATAAATCAGTTTCAGAACTTATGAAAGAAATTAGAACTCAGAATTAGGATTAGTAGATTCACACTTGTCTTTGATTTATGGTTCTAATATTTCTTGTTTCTGAAATGCTATGAAACCTGCTATATTTGGCATATGCACATCTTCTATTTTGTGGAGAAATGACTAAAATGCAGATATTCTGACTACCATGAAGAGAGAGACCAATTTCTTCCAGTGGTATCAGAAACTCTGAGATCTACATTGTTGCTGGTGGTCTCAGAACTTCTGAAACCTATTCTGTTGTTGATGGTATAAGAACTTATGAAAGCTAATGTGCTCCTGATGGACTCAGAACTTCTGACTCTGCTTTTTTTTTTACTAACAGGAATTTAGTTTTGCAGTGCGCCAGGGTCAGAACTTCTGACCTTCCTCAATTAACAGTACGCTGATTCTATTTTTACCTTTTTCACTATCTTTGCTATCACTTTCTATTTCATTAATCAACAAACACCAAAAAACATCTTTTTTTTCATGCTTTGCTTTATTTCTTAAAACAAAAGACCAAAATACTTTCTTAAGCAAACTTATTCCTTTTCTTAAATAAATAAGCAATTTATATTTCTTGCACATTCTGATCCATTTCGATATGGTTGTAATAATAACTTAGGATTCAATTTCGCTTGCAACCCCATTCATAAATATGTACCCCCATCCCTCTAAAGTGATGTAATAGCTTATATTTTATTTTTTTTCGCACTTTACTTGTTTGTTCATATATTGCTAGTAAATAGGATGTAGGGCAAGACATGAAAACAACAAAATAGACAACCTTAATCAAGATTAAAATGCATGCAATCAAACACACTATTCACCCATGCACCCCTAGGGTAATTCCACTTGTTGCCTAAAAATGGCCATGCTATGCATGTGGGATGTCTTAGCATAAACAAAAGTGTAAGATCATAATCCCTCGATGACGCTATCAAAGTTGCCTATCAAATGATCTTAGTCCCTAAAGAAAAAATGCTAAGTCATCTCACAACATTTCCATCATAGTCATATGATGACCCAACGCCCGTCCCTTCACATCCAACGATGGGGCTTCTTACCAAATCAATGGTAAGATAGCAAAATCTAAAGGAGGAGGAAAAGCACATCTAAGACCTTTTGAGTAGGTAGGCTCGCTCTCAGTTACTCGCTTGCTCACAACAAAAAACATTTTATACACTAACACTTCCATTTGAAACATTTTCCAAAGAAAACACTTTGTATGCGTTCTTATAGAGACGAGAGCCATTACAAAGGAAACCCTTAACAAAATCACTTTCAAAAAACACATTTCACAAACACCTCTTTGAACTATTTTCCAAACAAACACTTTGTACGCATTCTTATAGAAATGCGAATCATTACAAAGTTACATTTTCAAAATACTTTCAAAAAACCACACCATAAAGCACATTCAAACAAAAGCAAGTGATCTAGCGAGTAACTAAGATCCCATGGAAAACCATGGATGAAAAGGGTGCTAATACCTTCCCTTTTCATAATCTACCCCCCGAACTCAAGAAAACATCTCTAAGGGTCTTTCCTGTGCTTTTTCACCTTTCCTTACTGGATAAAAGAAAATTCGGTGGCGACTCTTGCTAAACCACAACATTTGCAAATACAAACGCAAAACACTCAAGTCAGTTCTCCCACCATATCACAGAACTGGCGAATCTTCCGGGGAATAAATTCTATAAAAAAAGTGGGGTTACCTTAGGGTTAGATCACATTTACTCGCTTTCATTATTTGATTTGTGTGCTTTATATTTATTTCTTTGTATTGGGATTGCTTTGATCCTCCACCCGGATCTGGGACACCTTTTTAGGTAAATAGCAATAGATTATGGATATTGTACGGCGTAGACCGATATGGTTGAAACAATGGCTATGTTAGTGTGACGCATTTGTAGGTACCGGTATCCCTCATGGTGAATCGAGGAGAATACGGGGCCGCTGAGTGGCGTCATGAAGCACTAATTGACCTTAGAACCCTAATTGAATAAACTTGGCCATTAGGATGTGGTGAGGTAGCCGGTTTTGATGTAAAGCTGAAAATTTGTTAATACTCGATACTACACTCATTGAGGCTAGACTTTTGGGATATCTGGGTCACAAGAAAAGATTGTTGTGCTGAGACAATGCCTAAGGGAAAGGTCGGTGATATTGAGATCTTTTAGAACCCGATCATTATTTCTAGGACAGGTTGAGCCAACTAGACTTCAAGAGGGTACTTACATACAAAACTCATGCAAGCCTAAAACATAGGGATCTGTTTGTTGTGTGTGTATATATTTGCTTGTACATAAACATCATCAACATCATATGCATGCTCACTAACCATTTCAAGGATTTAGAAATTTATCTTTTTTTTTGTTTTGTAGGACATGAATTCTCTCCGAAGAAACACCATCTGAATCAGCTTCGTAAAAGCACATCCTCAACTTCAAGAGCTAGCCTCAAGAGTGCCTGGGGATTCTCCTTTTACCAAGAAATATGGTCGACTCCTTAGTTTGGCTACATCAAACTTCTAAGAAGAAATGATGTGTGTACTATTCCAATTCTTTGATCTCGTACATCATTGTTGCACTTTCCCGGACTATCAATTGGTACCTACGCTGGAAGAGTTCTCTCTACTCTTAGGGGTGCCCATGCTTAATCAGATACCGTTCACCGGTCTAGAAGGGATTCCAAAACCTGAAGTCATCGTCGAAGCTTTACATGTGAAGAGGGCCGATGTCATAGCCAATTGGGAGACAAGAAGTGGGGTTAAAGGCTTTCTAGCTAAGTTTCTATTGGAAAAAGCTCGTTCATTCTGGGATGACATGGATTTCCAAGCTTTTGAAGACGTACTAGCTCTCCTCATTTATGGTTTGGTTCTGTTTCCCAATTCGGACCAACTCATAGACGTTAATGCCATCAAAGTCTTTCTCTCTCGCAATTCTATACCTACCTTACTAGGAGACGTCTTGCATTGCCTTCATACCCGCACCATGAAGAAAAGAGGCACCCTTTTATGTTGTATCCCCCTACTCTCTAAGTGGTTCACTTCACACCTGCCTCAATCAGCATTGAAGAACGAGCAAAGACTAACTTGGTCTCAAAGGTTAATGTCTCTCACCCACTCTGATATCCGTTGGTGCTCGAGATCCTTGGAAGATATCTCTATCATTGACCGCTGTGGGAAGTTCCCTAATGTACCTATGCTTGGTATTAGGGGAGGTATCACCTACAACCCATGCTTAGCTCTTCGACAGTTTGGGTATGCCCGAAGATACATACCTCACGAGATGCTCATCCAAGGTATTGTGTTCGACTACGGAAAAGAAGACCAAAGTTACCGCCAGAGGTTTACACGTGCTTGGGGAATGGTGAACAAGGTGGACAGTAGGACTTTGGGACATAAAAACTCTATCCCTCTCGAGCCTTACCTTAAATGGGTACGGGCTTGTGCCCAGAGTCTCTTGATGCCTTACCCTTCTATCCTTCCTGTCATTATTGAGCCTGTTATTGAAGGAGACATCCCATACACCGTTCTTCATCCTAACATGCCTACCTCTCTCGAAGACCTGCAGAAAGCTTGGGTTCAGTTAAAGGAAGAGTGAGACACCTTTGAAGCCCAGTATTACGCCAGTGATAAGAAGGTCCTAGAGCTCACCAAACTGCTTCATGAAGAGAAAAACCTGAATGCCTATATTGCTCCAAAGAGGATGCGTTCGGTCTTTTTGTCTTAGGAGTTTTGCTGTATTTTGTTTCTTTCTTTGTAAGCCCAAGGAGGCATGATGTATTCAAACATGGTTTTATTTAATATGACGTGTGTTATTTTTTTGTTTTGAACAAGTTTAAATATCTAAATTTCCTTGAAATCATTTGTATATTGCATCTTCATTCATCATAACATCATACAGGTTTCTCACAACAGGTCGCCTTATCCTTCTAATGTTTATTTCAGTGAGATGGATGTTAAACAGGCTGTGAAAGATCTTCAGGCGCAGAATGCCCAGTTTCAACAAATGCTCATGGCTCTGACAAAAGGACAAGAGGAGTTGAAGACTCTGCTGGCCAAAGAGAAGAAGAAGAAAATGAAGAAACCAACCGGTGTTGTAATCATGGGAAGAAGGTTTAAAGGACAAACCATGCGAACTTTAGACTTTGCAACATCGTCAGGAGAAGGAGATAATCAAACCCAAGAAGTGAACAACGACCCAGCATCCGAAGGAGAGGAAGAGCCTGATTACTCTGAGGAACAATATCCTCCTGATGATGCTAAATACAAACATCCAGAGGATCGTTTGAATGCTATGGAGATTCAGAGGATACACGGTTTGGACTTTGAAGAATTAGGACTTATCTCGGGGGTTGTCATCCCACAAAAATTCAAGGTTCCAACTTTCACCAAGTACGATGGTGTCTCTTGCCCGAAGCTACATCTAAGGTCATATGTCAGAAAGATTCAACCCCACATGGCTGGCAAGAATCTGTGGGTACATTTCTTCCAGGAGAGTTTATTTGGGACTCAGTTGGATTGGTTCTACCAATTGGAAGGGACAAATGTTCGCAACTGGGAAGAGTTGGCCGCCGCTTTCTACAAACAATATCAGTATAATGCTGATTTGGCTCCGACTAGGACGCAGTTACAAAGCATGTCTATGGGAACTGGTGAAGGTTTCAAAACCTATGCTCAAAAATGGAGGGATCTCGCAGGCAGGTTCCAGCCCCCACTGTCCGACAGAGAATTAGTGGATATGTTCCTATGCACCTTGTCAGGACCATTTTTCAATCACCTGATTAGGAGTTCTTCAGCTGGGTTTACTGAATTAATTATGACTGGTGAGCGGGTTGAGGCCGGTATAAGAAGCGGCAAAATTCAAAGAGATGCATCCTCGAGTATGGTGAAGAAGCCCTTTGTTGGAAAGAAGGAGGTCAGTGCTGCATATGATTATAGAAGTCAAAACAAAACCGACCGTCATCCGACAATAGGGGTTGTCATGATTTCTAACCCTGCGCCAAATCAGCAACGAAATTATCAGCGTAAACCCGAAGCGCCCATGAGACGATTTACCCCGATTAACATGACCATGTCTCAATTTTTGCCACACCTTCTCAAGACTAATCTGACAACTTTAAAGGAAGCTCCCAAGAATCCCAATACTGCTTCTCCTTGCTACAACCCGAACGCCCGATGTGACTATCATTCTGAAAGCCCGGGGCATGATACAAATGACTGTTGGGCCTTAAAGAATAAGGTGCAAGACCTTATCGATGAGAAAGAGATTGAATTTGATCCTCCAGAAACGCCTAATGTAATAACGGCGCCAATGTCCAGACATGGCCAAGGTATCAACTCCATTGACGATGATCGTTTTGTTTCCTATGTGAATGACTTAGTTACTCCTCTGTTGACCATTAAACAGAATCTACTGCAAGCCGGCCTGTTCCTAGGCTGCGATGAAGATTGTCAGCTATGAAAATCTCTACCGAACGGTTGTTTGTTACTAAAGATAGGCGTCCAGCGCCTGATGACTAGCAAAGAAATCCTATTTGAAAAGCTACCTCTTATCAAAATCTCTTATCAAGATGTTTCGATAATCACCATTTTCGACAATCCTCCCAGGGTCTCCACCAAAAGACCCGTCAGGATTACATCCGCTCCCAGATCTGCACCCTTAATCATCATTATGCCAAGACCAATACCATACTCCTCGGATAAAGCTGTTCCCTGGAGTTATGAGGCTGACGTTTATTACTATGGCGTCAAGCAAGATCAGTTGGCTGTCAATAATGAAGTTGCGAGAGATATTGATCCCGATATCGATAAAATCACTGTAACCAGCAAAATAACAAGAAGTGGAAGAGTCTTCTCACCTAAGATTTCTCCAAAGACCGTTGCTACTCCTGTGATCATTACTACTGCCACTCCTATCGACACCACCAGTGATACTCCTACTGTTATCCCTATTACCGATACAAGGGGCAAAGAGGTTTTGGTTGAGTCCGCCCAAGAAAGAGAACGTCCTGAAGTCATCCTTGAAGCTTCTAGAAAAGAAATAGAAGAAATCCTGAAGATAATCAAGAAAAGTGACTACAACATTGTAGAACAATTGGGGCAGACCCCCTCGAAAATATCATTGTTGTCCTTACTTTTGTGTTCTGAAACTCACGCCAAAGCCTTGGTAAAGTTTCTTAAGACCGCACATGTGCCCCAAGATACCTCCATCGACCAATTTGAAGACTGTGTGGCCAGTCTGACTGCTGATAACGGATTGGGCTTTTTTGATGCTGATTTAACCTCTAAGGGAAGGAAGCACAACGATGCCTTACATATTTCTATTGAATGCAGAGGCACCACACTTGCCCATGTTTTGGTGGATACCGGTTCATCATTGAATGTCTTGCCCAAAAATTCTCTCGACCGACTGGATTGCGAGGGGCTCATCTTGAAACCTAGCAACATCATAGTGAGGGCCTTTGATGGCTCCAAGAGGACAGTGCAAGGAGAAGTTAGTATCCCCATAAAAATTGGGACTCAGACTTTTGACTCAATTTTCTATGTGATGGACATCCGCCCTTCGTACTCTTGTCTGTTGGGTTGACCCTGGATCCATGGTGCTGGTGTCGTCACTTCCATCCTACACCAAATGCTAAAATACTCGATCAGAGGAAAGATTGTCACAGTTCATGGAGAGGAGGAGTACATGGTTAGCCATCTGAACTCTTTCAGGTATGTCGAAATGAATGGTGAATTAATAGAGACTCCCTGTCAGAACTTTGAGGAGGTTCAAGCAACGGTCGCAGCAACCAAATCTACTCCAAAGGTCCCGAAGATTACCAGACCTCCATTGATGATGGCCTCGTTGAAAGATGCTCGAGCAGTAGTTGAGGAGGGAGGATGTACTATCTGGGGTCAGCTTCCGGATATTCTCTACAAGTCCGACAAATTTGGGTTGGGGCTCCCTTCAGAGGCTCAGAAAGCCGTTCGACGTTCTCGCGCTGGGGGACCACCTCTGCGTATCAGCAATCAATGAGTCAATGCAATAGAAGACAGTGATGGCAGCTGTGACATGGAAGATTGGATTTTTCCAACCATCGACAGAGGGCTCAAGAATTGGGAGGCCAAAGATTTCATTCCTATTACTTTTATTCAAGAGTAATTGTCTTTTAATATTTTCAGGCTTGTAATATTTAAACAATTCAGACTTTTTTAAACCTTGTGTCTTACCCAAGGCACAACGGTCCATTTGGGAGGGTTGTCACTTCATTCTCATATGTCATTAATGAATGATGGACGTTTTTGCATCAAATTTTGTTCTCTTTGTCTTTTCTATCTTACATTTTATTTCTTTCAAAGGTAGCTATGCTCTCACACACACTCACATATTAAAAAATGCAGATCTACATCCACTCAGGATCCCATGGGTAACAGTTCTGCTATGGCCAATTGTGACTTTGAAAATCCGATCTACCAAACCGACGACGAAGGTGAGGAAGATTATGAGGTTCTAGGGGAGTTGGCCAGGTTGTTGCAACAGGAAGAAAGGACCATTCAACCGCACGAAGAGCCGGTCGAAACAGTTAACTTGGGAACTGAGGAAGACAAGAAGGAGGTCAAGGTGGGTGCCAATTTGGAATCCAGTGTCAAGGAGCGCCTGATTCAGTTATTACACGACTATGTTGAGATCTTTTCCTGGTCGTACGAAGACATGCCGGGACTTGATGCAGACATTGTGGTACACCGTCTACCTACAAAGGAAGATTGTCCCCCGGTAAAGCAAAAGGTTCGTCGCATGAGGCCTGATATGTCGGAAAAGATCAAAGCAGGAGTCATGAAGCAATTCAATGCCGGATTTTTGGCTGTCACCTCTTATCCCCAATGGGTGGCCAATGTTGTCCCTGTACCTAAGAAAGACGGTAAAGTGCGGATGTGTGTGGACTACAGAGACTTAAATAGGGCAAGCCCCAAAGATGATTTCCCACTCCCCCACATTGAAATCCTAGTTGACAATACAGTGCAACACAGAGTGTTTTCCTTCATGGAAAGTTTCTCGGGTTACAACCAAATCAAAATGGCACCTGAAGATATGGAGAAAACAACCTTTGTTACACAGTGGGGCACTTTCTGTTATAAGGTCATGCCATTTGGACTGAAGAATGTTGGGGAAACTTATCAACGCGCCATGGTAGCTTTATTTCATGACATGATACATCATGAGATAGAGGTCTACGTAGACGATATGATATTCAGATCGCAGACGGAAGAAGAGCACCTTGATCACTTACAGAAGCTGTTTGAGAGGTTGAAGAGGTACAAGTTGAGATTGAATCCAAACAAGTGCACGTTCGGAGTACGGTCTGGTAAACTCTTAGGATTTGTTTTTAGCAACAAGGGTATCGAGGTTGATCCTACCAAGGTTAAAGCGATACAAGAAATGTCGTCTCCCCGTACTGATAAAGAAGTCAGAGGATTCTTGGGACATCTGAATTACATAGCCAGGTTTATTTCTCACCTGACAGCTACTTGTTAGCCAATCTTCAAACTCTTGAAGAAAGATCAAGTAGTCAAATGGAATGACGAATGCCAAGTTTCCTTTGACAAGATCAAAGAATACCTACAAGAGCCTCATGTGTTGTTGCCACCTGTCGAGGGAAGGCCATTGATCTTATATCTAACTGTTTTAGAAAACTCAATGGGGTGTGTGCTGGGGCAGCATGACGAGTCTGGCTGAAAAGAGCATGCTATTTATTACCTGAGAAAAAAGTTTACTGACTGTGAAACAAGATATTCACTGATCGAGAAAACTTGCTACGCTCTGGCATGGGCTGCTCGTCGGCTGAGACAGTATATGCTGACTCATACTACTCTGTTGATATCTAAAATGGATCCGATAAAGTACATCTTTGAGAAGCCCTCTCTTTTTGGGAGAATAGCGAGATGGCAGATGATCCTGATAGAAAATGACATACAGTATACTACCCAGAAAGCTATAAAGGGTAGTGTATTGGCTGATCACCTTGCTCACCAGGCTGTGGAAGACTATCAGTCTATGAAGTTCGAATTCTCGGATGAAGACATCATGACGTTAGACAATTGCAAAGAAATCATGCCATATGACGGACCTGAACAAGGATCCCAATGGACCATGTTCTTTGATGGGGCATCCAACGCACTTGGCAATGGTATCGGTGCCCTACTCATATCTCCAGAAGGATGTCATACTCCCTTCACTGCCAGACTTTGCTTCAACTGTACAAACAACATGGCAGAATACGAAGCATGCATCTTTAATCTTAAACTTGCTATAGACTTGGGGATCAAGTACTTGGATGTATTTGGAGATTCAACTTTGGTCATTAGTCAGGTCAAAGGGGAATGGGACACCAAACACCCCAACCTTATCCCTTACAAAGAACATGTGTTGACATTATTGCTGCATTTCGAGAAGATTACCTTCGAACATTTCCCGCGAGAAGAAAATCAGCTAGCAGACGCACTAGCTACAATGTCATCTATGGTTAAACTTAATTGGGATAACGAGGCTCCTCAAATCACCATTGAGCGAATGGATGAACCAGCTTACTGCCATGAGGTCGGTACTGAAGAAGTAGTGGATCGACCTTGGTTCCACGAAGTTAAAAGGTATCTTGAGTCCCAGGAATATCCAGAAGGAGCTTCAGTGAATGACAAGAAGTTCCTAAGAAGGTTTTCAGCTAAATTCTTCCTTAGTAACGACATTTTGTACAAACGCAGTCATGACTCTGTATTGCTTCGGTGCGTCGACAAGGTTGAGGCTGAAAGGATCATGGTTGAATTACACGAAGACACTTTTGGTACCCATTCCAGTGGGCATACAATGGCAAAGAAAATCCTACGAGTCGGCTACTATTGGTCTACCAAGGAGGCAGATTGCTACCAACACTCTCGGACTTTCCATAAGTGTCAGATTTATGCGGATAAAGTGCACGTACCTCCGGTTCCTCTAAACGTCTTGACGGCTCCTTGGCCCTTTGCTATGTGGGGAATCGATAGGATTGGGGAAATCAAGCCAATGGCCTCCAATGGACACCGCTTTATCTTAGTGGCCATCGACTATTTTACAAAGTGGGTTGAGGCAACTTCCTTTGCTTCCGTTACAAAGAATGTGGTCACTCAGTTTATCAAATAGAATCTCATTTGTCGGTACGGTATCCCAGAGAGAATCCTCACTGATAATGGTACGAATCTAAACAACACTATGATCACCGCCTTGTGCGAGCAATTCAAGATTCAGCATCATAATTCTTCTCCTTACCGACCAAAGATGAATGGTGTTATAGAAGTTGCTAACAAAAACATTAAGAAGATCATACAGAAAATGACAGTCACATACAAAGACTGGCATGAGATGCCACCGTTCGCTCTCCACGGGTATCGTACCACAACTCACACATCAACTAGGGAAACACCTTATTCTCTGGTATACGGCATGAAGGCTGTTTTTCCTATTGAGGTCCAGATCTCCTCTCTAAGAATCATGAAGGATGCTGGTTTGAATGAAGAAGATTGGATCCAGACTCGGTTTGACCAACTAAACTTGATTGGTGAGAAGAGGCTTACAGCTATCTGTCATGGTCAAATGTATCAAAAACGCATGATCAAGGCTTTTAATAAAAAGGTCAAATGTCAGGTATATCGGGTCGGTGACTTGGTAATCAAGCGTATCATTTTTCCACAAGGAGATCCCAGGGGTAAATGGAATCCTACATATGAAGGGCCATTTGTAATCAAAAGCATTTTCTCTGGTGGAGCAATGATCTTGACTACTATGAATGGTGATGACCTCCCGCACCCTGTAAATACGGACATGGTTAAAAGATACTACGCATGATCAAAGACCCGCTAGGTTTACTGGCCTAGGCAAAAATAAGGGCTTCCCGGCGAACCAAAAGGGTTCGGGCAAAAATAAGGGATGAAAACTAAAAAAAATCTGTACACCCGGCAAGTCGAAAACCCGAAAGGGCGGCTTGGGCAAAAATGGGTATCCCGGTGGACTGAAAACCCGAGAGGGCAGTCCAGGCAAAAGTTAGGGAGTGAAGCGTATGACTATGTCCCGTTGAATCATCTGAAAGACAATTTTCAGCGTCGACCAATCAACTCAAACGTCTTTAAATTAATCCAATCGACTTCACCAAGGCAACAAGTGGACAAGACATTCGGAGGCATGAAGACTATAGCAGAATGGGAACCCCATGGGATTATTTCACATATCTATCTTTTTTTTGTATCAATTTTCATTTTTTACGATGACATTCTCTCGCTAGAATTCTCGTCTCATTGTACAAAAAATACTTATTCAATTTAATACAAAGATATCCCTTTTGAAAGTACAAAACCTTTTTTTTTGTTTTTTTGTTTTTGTGTCTTGTTTACAAAAATGTCCAATGATCTACTTTTGAGCATATGCATTTGAACGTGATTACTGTTACAAATAAACAAAAAAAAATGGAAGGACAGTTGCTAATGACTCTAAGAAATAGGATAATATCTATAAGCCATTCCATAAAACTCCCGCAGGTACTTTCTCCAGCCAGAGCAAAAGCAAATACATCCTACTACAGAATCGCTAACATATCCCCAGTATGCGGCCTATCGGTATCAAGCGTTCTCATATTCTTGACAGAGCAAAAAACCTCCAACTACTGTTCCAGAGTATCCCCAGTAAGTTGCCCAACTGCTCAGATTTCCCCAGCAAAATTTCACGAAGTCTATAAGTAGTGTCCGACGTTTCCCCTCTACAACAGAGTTTATATTTGGAAACTCAACCATCAGTGCTTCAGAAAGGATTTATTTTCCCCGCTTCCAGCAACGCTACAACACGAACAATCTGTAATTCCATACATTTGCATCCATACGTCACAACATTGACAACTCAAGTACATACAGTGAAATCTCATTTATTTTGAGAGGAAAACATCACACCATACATCGCATACATCATAGCATTGCATATGATTAACTCTTCACCTTTTGCAGGAAAGAGTCATTTGATAGGAAATTATCATCAACAAATTTCCAACAGACAAATATTTTCAATAAGTCAAATACAGTACATATCCCAAGAAAAGACTGGTTGACCATCCACATAGCAAAATATTTCGTTTCCAGATTCTTACTGGTTCAGATAAACCTATCAATGGTTTATTTTGATTCATTTCCAGATTCTTACTAGTTCAGATAAATCTCTCAATGGTTTATTCTAATTCGTTTCCAGATTCTTACTGGTTCAGATAAACCTCTCAATGGTTTATTTTGATTCTTTTCCAGATTCTTATTGGTTCAGATAAATCTCTCAATGGTTTATTCTGATTCGTTTTCAGATTCTTACTGGTTCAGATAAACCTCTCAATGTTTTATTCTGATTCGTTTCTAGATTCTTACTGGTTCAAATAAATCTCTCAATGGTTTATTCTGATTCGTTTCCAGATTCTTACTGATTCAGATAAACCTCTCAATGGTTTATTCTGATTCGTTTCCAAATTCTTATTGGTTCAGATAAAATCTATCAATGGTTTATCCTGATTCGTTTCCAGATTCTTACTGGTTCAGATAAACCTCTCAATGGTTTATTTTGATTCGTTTCCAGATTCTTACTAGTTCAGATAAACCTCTCAGTGGTTTATTCTGATTCGTTTCCAGATTCTTACTGGTTCACATAAAATCTATCAATGGTTTATCCTGATTCGTTTCCAGATTATTATTGGTTCAGATAAATCTTTCAATGGTTTATTCTGATTCGTTTCCAGATTCTTACTGGTTCAGATAAAATCTATCAATGGTTTATCCTAATTCGTTTCCAGATTCTTACTGGTATAGATAAACCTCTCAATGGTTTATTTTGATTCGTTTCCAGATTCTTACTGGTTCAAATAAATCTCTCAATGGTTTATTCTGATTCGTTTCCAGATTCTTACTGGTTCAGATAAACCTCTCAATGGTTTATTTTGATTCGTTTCCAGATTCTTACTGGTTCAGATAAATCTCTCAATGGTTTATTCTGATTCGTTTCCAAATTCTTATTGGTTCAGATAAACCTCTCAATGGTTTATTATGATTTTTTTCCAGATTCTTACTGGTTAAGATAAAATCTATCAATGGTTTATTCGGATTCGTTTCCATATTCTTACTGGTTCAGATAAATCTCTCAACGGTTTATTCTGATTGGTTTCCAGATTCTTACTGGTTTATATAAAATCTATCAACGGTTTATTCTGATTCGTTTTTTGTTAAAATCAAGTTCAGACTTTTTGTCAACAATCACCTTGAGATGGCATCTATAAGCCCATCTTTGACAACTCTCCATCATTTCTCCAAATGGAATCTTTAAGCCCATTCCCTATACAATTAACCAGCGCATCATCAAGTGCAAATTTATGGACACTCTAGTGTTCAATCATCTTCTACTTTCAAGCCACGAACGACAAACACGTCGATCTCACTTTTCAAGTTTAAGAAGATTGAACACGGGCAGCTATTGTACCCCAAAATTTTCCCTCTCATTTCTCAAAGGATCCACCTAGACCCTCAAGTTTATTTCCATCCAATTGACAATCTGAAATTACAAATTTTCTAAGAGAATCGTTCACAGGGAAAAAATGGTCATTTACACACCAACGGAGTCAAACTATGACTTTTGAATCAAAAATCAAGTTCCAAGAATCATATTTCATTAAGGCATGAAATTGGTTCATCAAAAATCAAAAGTCAGAAGTTACTTTGAAAATCAATTTTTTCCAAGCATTTTCTAAGTGTCTAAAGAATATGACACTACAGAACTTCTGAGCCAGCCTCTATGCAAGCGCAGTCAGAAGTTGCAAACACGGTCCAGAATGTGACGCTTCAATAAGAACATGCATAAGTGATGCTCTTTGGTCAGAACATGATGCTTCAGTCAGAACATGATTCTTCAGCATATGGGGGCTATGTTCAACTCTCCGGTCAGAGGATGCCCTTTCAGCATTTAGAGGTTACGCTTTTGATCTTCTGCGATCAGAACATCACCAAATCCCAAACCTCGTTTAAGTAACCTACTGCCCTGCTATGGCACAGTCCTACAACCAGCTGCCATAACACTCCAAGGTGCTGCTGATCCAGTCCACGCCTGCGTTTTTCTTGCACCAAATTAGCCTACGAAAACTGTGATTTAAAAACAAAGGGACAGTATGCCAAAAATGTTTAAAAACTCATTTGTTTTTCCCCCCAAAACCACAGCAATACATTTATAAATAGTTTGTTCCATAACACATTGAAGAGGTTGGTTTTTGGAGAGAGAGAGAATCACCAAAAGAAAGAAAAAGGCCTTGAATCTTTGTAAAATTCCAAGAGCCCAAAAAGCTGTAAACACCAAAAATACCAAAACCTTAGCATTTGATTCTAACATCAAAACTCCATTGTTCCTTGACCAAAACCATCCCCACTTTTGTTGGTTCATACACTAGAAGTTATCTTAACTTTTGTATTCATACTGCTATACACTCTCCATTTACCTCCACCTCAAAGAAGTTAGAGTATCATCCCTTGGCTGTTCCAGAAGTTGAAAACCTCCATCTTGTTGAGTACGTGAAGAAGCAGCTCAGAACATCACCAAAGTCCAGGACCAACCTCCAACTTGCAGAATCTTCTCCAGCTGAAAGGTAAGTTTCTGCTGACTCCTATCACATTGTTTCAGCATTACCAGATTGGCATGTCCAAAAAAATATAATGTAAATATCATGCTTCTGATGTATACATATTCGGAGACTCCACATGTTTGCTTGCCTAAGTATGGACTAAATCAGTTTCAGAACTTCTGAAAGAAATTAGAACTCAGAATTAGGATTAGTAGATTCACACTTGTCTCTGATTTATGGTTCTGATATTTCTTGTTTCTGAAATGCTATAAAACCTGCTATATTTGTCATATGCACATCTTCTGTTTTGTGGAGAAATGACTAAGATGCAGATATTCTGACTGCCATGTAGAGAGAGACCAATTTCTGCAAGTGGTATCAGAAACTCTGAGATCTACTTTGTTGTTGGTGGTCTCAGAACTTCTAAAACATATTCTGTTGTTGATGGTATTAGAACTTCTGAAAGCTAATGTGCTCCTGGTGGACTCAAAACTTTTGACTCTGCTTATTTTTTTTACTAACAGGAATTTAGTTTTGCAGTGCGCCAGGGTCAAAACTTCTGACCTCCCTCAATCAGCAGTACGCTGATTCTATTTTTACCTTTTTCACTATCTTTGCTATCACTTTCTATTTCATTAATCAACAAACACCAAAAAACATCTTCTTTTTTTCATGCTTTGCTTTATTTCTTAAAACAAAAGACGAAAATACTTTCTTAAGCAAACTTATATCTTTTCTTAAATAAATAAGCAATATATATATTTCTTGCACATTCTGATCCATTTCGATACGGTTGTAATAATTACTTAGGATTCAATTTCGCTTGCAACCCCATTCATAAATATGTACCCCCATCCCTCTAAAGCGATGTAATAGCTTATATTTTATTTTATTTCGCACTTTACTTGTTTGTTCATATATTGCTAGTAAATAGGATGTAGGGCAAGACATGAAAACAACAAAATAGACAACCTTAATCAAGATTAAAATGCATGCAATCGAACACACAATTCACCCATGCACCCCTAGGGTAATTCCACTTGTTGCCTAAAAATGGCCATGCTATGCATGTGGGATGTCTTAGCACAAACAAAAGTATAAGATCATAATCCCTCGATGACGCTATCAAAGTTTCCTATCAAATGATCTTAGTCCATAAAGAAAAAATGCTAAGTCATCTCACAACATTGCCATCATAGTCATATGATGACCCAACGCCCGTCCCTTCACATCCAACGATGGGGCTTCTTACCAAATCAATGGTAAGATAGAAACATATAAAGGAGGAGGAAAAGCACATATAATACCTTTTGAGTATGTAGGCTCGCTCTCAGTTACTTGCTTGCTCACAACAAAAAAAACATTTTATACACTAACACTTCCATTTGAAACATTTTCCAAAGACAACACTTTGTACGCGTTCTTATGGAGACGAGAGCCATTACAAAGGAAACCCTTTTCAAAATCACTTTCAAAAAACACATTTCACAAACACCTCTTTGAACTATTTTACAAATAAACACTTTGTACGCATTCTTATATAAACGCGAATCATTACAAAGTTACATTTTTAAAATACTTTCAAAAAACCACACCATAAAGCACATTCAAACAAAAGCAAGTGATCTAGCGAGTAACTAAGAGCCCATGGAAAACCATGGATGAAAAGGGTGCTAATACCTTCCCTTTTCATAATCTAGCCCCCGAACTCAAGAAAACATCTCTAAAGGTCTTTCATGTGCTTTTTCACCTTTCCTTATTGGATAAAAGAAAATTCGGTGGCGACTCTTGCTAAACCGCAACATTTGCGAATACAAACGCAAAACACTCAAGTCAGTTCTCCCACCGTATCACACTAGGACTTTAATTTATCGCGTTTTAATTTCCGCAAACTATAAGTTGTTAGTTGTATGATAATAGGATTGTATAGAAAGACAAATCGCAATTAATATAGTAAAAAACCCTAAATGTGAAAAGATAAATACTGGAAAAAAAAACACTTGCACATGCTCACTCCTAGGGTTTACTCCACTCCGGTTGCCTTCGGTAAATGGTCATGAATTATATGGAATGTTATTGGTCGTCCTCTAGTCCCAAAAGATCTAAAATGACCCATTCGGATGTTGCCTCGGAAAAAGATCTTTAAGGCTTTAGGATGATTACTAAAATTTCCTAACATTGCTTTTGTGATCGTACTTGTCCCTTCGAACGTCCATTAAAACTCCAACGATGGTGCTACCTATTCCTTAATAATAGGATAGCGCTGTCTAAAGGAAAACAGACAAACTTTTTTCGAGTAGGTAGATTAGCTCCTAGGTACTTGCTTAAACAAAAATTTTCACACAAACACTTTTAAAAAATAGTTTTCGAAACAAATTCGTCACACTCATGAGGACAGAAACAAGGGTTATCACGAAGTAAAATAAAACTTTTCAAAACAAGCACACACAAGCAATTTGAAAAATGAGCAAGTACCTAAGAGCCCATGGAAAACCATGGATAGAAAGGGTGCTAACACCTTCCCTTTCTATAATCTACCCCTCGTACTCAGAAACATCTAGAAAAAGGTTTTTTCTATTCTTTTTACTTTTCCTTTGTTGGATAAAATAAAATTCGCTGGCAACTCTTGCTTACCGCGACATTTGTGAATAAAAAACGCAAACCAGTATAACAGTCGGTTCTGCCACCGTATCACAGAACTGGCGACTCTGCTGAGGAATATCATAAGTGGGGTATACCTTAGGATCTAGGCCATTTTTAAATTTCTTTCTTGTTTGATTTGCCTGCTTTAACTTCGAGGGTTTTGTTTGGGTATTATTGAAGATCCTACACCCATATCTGGGGACACCTTTTAGGTAAGTAGCAATAAACTGTGAGGGAACTATACAGGGTATACCGACATGGTTTAAGCAGTAGCTACGTTGATGTGGCACTTTAGTTGGTACCGGTAACCCTTGAGTCAATCAGGGATAGTATGGGGCCGCCGCATGGTGTCGTGAAGCATCAACTGACCTTAGAACCTTTAATTGCACAACTTGGCCAGTAGGACGTAGCGAGATGGCCGGCTTTGGTGTATTCCCAAGGTTGACAGATACTCGATGCTACACTCATTGAGGTTTCAATCTTGAGTTTTGTTTGGTTGCGAGTCAATCGCCTATTGAATGAAGTTGGGGGAAAGATCAGTGCTATTGATATCCCTTATAAACCGGTTACTATTTATAGGATAGGTTGAACCAATCCAACTTCAAGAGGGTATGAACTTAAAACTCATGCAGTCCTTAAACCTAAGGACTTGGTGTGACTTGCTTGTTGTTTTCTATACATGTGATTTGCTAGCATAATCATGACATCATAAGCATGGCATATTATAACTAACCATTTCGAGGATTTCATAGGGCTCATTTTGCTTTGTTTTGTAGGACATGGCATCCGCCCGTAGGAACACTATCCAGATTAACCTTGTGAAAGTGCCTCTCCAACTAAAGGACCTGGCATTAAGGGTTCCTTAAAGTTCTCCATTCACTAAAAAGCATGGTCGGTTGCTCAACTTGGTCACTGCAAAACCTGATGAAGAATTGTTAAAAGTGCTTTTTCAGTTCTTTGATCCTGGGCACCATTGTTTCACCTTCCCGGATTACCAGCTAGTACCTACTATGGATGAATTTTCTCAGTTGTTGGGGTACCTATTCTTGATCAGTCACCTTTCAATGGTACGGAAGAACATCCAAAGCCTAAAGAGATTGCTAGAGCTATGTCCTTACAATGGTCTGACATAGTGACAAGTTGGGATACTAGAGGAAGTGTCCAAGGAATCCCGATTAAGTTTCTATTCAAGAAGGCTTACCATTTTTAGGATACCCTATATTTACAAGCTTTCGAAGAGGTGTTGGAACTTTTCATTTACGGGATGGTACTTTTCCCTAATGCGGATCAACTCGTAGATGTGAATACGATTAAGGTTTTCTGTCTCAAAATCCGGTGCCTACATTACTTGGGGTTATTCTACACTCTCTGTATGCTCGCACTCTAAAGAGAAGGGGCACCCTCCTGTGTTGCACTCATCTATTGGCTAGGTGGTTTATTTCGCACCTACCCAGGGCTGTTTTGAAGAATGAACAGGGTTTGAAATGGTCTCGTAGGCTGATGTCCCTTACACATTCAGACATTCATTGGTGTTCACGGTTCTCGGAAGATGTTACCATCATCGATCGCTGTGGTGAATTCCCTAATGTCCCTCTCTTAGGAATTAGGGGAGGAATCACTTACAACCCTTGTTTGGCACTACGTCAGTTTGGTTATGCGATAAGAGATGGTCCTCATGATACGCTTACCCAAGGAATCGCCTTCAACTATGAGAATGATGCTCAGGGATACCGTAAAATGTTCATAAAAGCTTGGGGCATGGTGCATAAAATTGATAGCAAGACACTAGGGAACAAGAATTTCATTCCTCTTGAGCCTTATCTCCGATGGATACGAGCTTGCACCCAAAGTCTTATGATGCCTTACCCTATTGTCCTACCAATAACTGTGGAGCCAGTTATTGAAGGAGATACTACTTCCCTTAGTCATCATCCTGACATGCCAACTGATCATGAAGAGTTACAGAAGTCCTGGGTTCAACTCAAATAGGAGCATGACACGTTTGAAGCTTAGTTCTATGCCAGCAAGAAGAAGGTCATGGAGCTCACTAGGCTACTTCATGAAGAAAGGAACATAAACACCTGCATCGCACCAAAGAGGATGCGCTCCTGGGAGACCTAGTTTCTTTTTTGTTGCTTTAAGTTTTGTTTTGTTTAATTGTAAGCCTAAAGGGCATTCTTTGTAACAATTCGAACTTATTAATACAATTAACGCGTGTTCCTTTTGGTTAAACAAATTTGAGCCTTTAAGAATACTTGAAATCATTGCATACACATCCAATCATAGCATTGCATAAACAGGTACCATTACAGGCTTCTCATCTTCTTGGCTGTTTATTTCAGCAGAAATGTCTTCTGAGAAAAGCATCAAAGATCTTCAGGCACAAAATGCCCAATTCCAACAGATGTTCATAAATCTGGCGAAAGGGCAGGAGGATCTGAAAGCCCTCATCCTGAAGGAGAAAAAGAAAAAGAAGAAGGTCTATAGTATTCTGAATATGGGCAGAAGGTTCAGGGGGCCGTTAAAGCAACCAGTCGATATAACCTCTTCATCCAAGGAAAGGGAGAATCAAGAAAGAGAGACAAGGGAAAAGGACCCCATTCCTGAAGTTTCTGACAATGATACAGACTACAATGATGAGCAGTATCCTCCTACTGAGGATAAATACAAGCAATTGGAAGATCGTCTAAGGGCTATGGAAGTCCATAGGATACCTGGGTTGGATTTCGAAGAATTAGGATTGGTTTCGGGAGTGGTCATCCCGCAGAAGTTCAAGGCTCCAATTTTTGCAAAGTACGATGGGGTGTCTTGCCCAAAACCCCATCTTCGTTCCTATGTAAGGAAAATCCAGCCCCACATCGCTGATAGAAACTTATGGGCCCACTTATTTCAAGATAGTCTGTTAGGGACTCAGCTTGAATGGTTCTACCAACTGGAGAGAACCAATGTCCGAAACTGGGAAGATCTGGCTGCTGCTTTTTATAAGCAAAATCAATATAATGCTGACCTTGCTCCTACTCGTACTCAACTCCAGAGTATGTCCATGGGTGAAAGTGAAGGCTTTAAGGACTATGCACAGAAGTGGAGAGACTTGGCTGGAAGAGTCCAACCCCCTTTGTCTGATCGGGAGTTGGTCGATATGTTTTTGGGACGCTAGCTGGTCCATTTTTTAATCATTTGATCGGTAGCCCGTCAGCTGGTTTCACCGAGATGATTCTAACTAGAGGGAGGGTAGAAGCTGGGATCCAGAGCAGAAAGATATAGAAAGATGCCTCTCTGAGCTCAATAAAGAAGCCTTTCACTGGTAAGAAGGAAGCCAGTGCCATCTATATCCCGAGAGGCCAAAGCAGAGTTGAGCACCGTCAAACAGTAAGCGCCGTAATGATACATAGGCCTGTGGTTGCTCCATAACGCAACAATCAACAAAGGATGGAAAGACCACAACGACAATTTACCCGGATTAACATTATGTTGGCTGAAGTTCTACCCCATCTACTAAGATCCAACTTGGCAACCTTGAAAGAGGCTCCCAAGAATCAGAACACCATATCTACTCGGTATAATCCAAATGCTCGGTGTGCCTATCATTCTGAGAGTCCTGGCCACGATACCAATTACTGTTGGGCTCTGAGAAATAAGGTACAAGATCTCATTGAGGCCAAGGAAATTGAGTTCGATGCTCCGGAAAAGCCCAATGTCGTAACTTCTCCCATGCCTAAGCATAATCGAGGAGTTAATGTCGTTGACACCGATCTGTTTGTGACCTTAGTTGATGAAGTTTCTACTCCTCTTATGACGGTTAAGAAGAATTTATTGTCGGACGGTTTATTTCCGGGTTATGGTGAAGGTTACCACATGTGTTCATCTCTGCCTTCTGGTTGCCATTTGCTGAAGTCGGGTGTTCAGCACGTGGTGGACAGCAAAGAAATTCTTTTCGAGAAAACTCTGATTCCCATTGTCCCGTTTGAAGATGTTGTTATTATAACCATTTCCACCAATCCTTCCAAGGTCTCCTCGAGAATACCTGTTAGGATTACATCTGCTCCAAGAGTCGTTGCGTTAATAATCACCCTTCATGGTCCTGTCCCATACGCCTCGGACAAAGTTGTCCCTTGGAATTATGGTGCCGATGTGTACTATCATAGCATCAAACAAGATCTGAAGAATGAAGAGGTTGATCCTGATGTCAGTAACATTGTAGGGACCAACAAGGTTACCAGAAGTGGAAGGGTTTTCTCTCCCGAGATTTACCCAAATACTGTCAATATGCATGTTGTTATTCCGTCAGCTATTCCTACTGGTACTTCAACTACTACTCATGTGCTTACTCCAATTATCACTCCCTCTGTCGAGTCATCTGGGACCCGAGGCAAAGAATTTATAGGTGAGCCTGCCCGGACGGAGGCACCTAGAAAATTTTTCGTAGAAGCCTCTAAGCAAGAGATAGAGGAAATATTGAAAATAATCAAAAAGAGCGACTACAATGTGGTCGAGCAGCTGAGGCAGATCCCCTTAAAGATATCCATGTTGTCCCTGCTGTTGTGCTCTGAGGCCCATGTAAAGGCTTTGATTGCATTCCTCAAGACTGCGCATGTGCCGCAAGAAACCTCCACCGATCAATTCAAAGACTGTGTGGCCAGCCTGACTGCTGACAATAGGCTAGGTTTTTCAGATATAGACTTGACACCGAAAGGAAGGAAGCATAATGATGCTCTGAATGTCTCGATCAAATGCAATGGCACCACTATGACTCATGTGCTGGTAGATATTGGATCCTCACTAAATGTCCTGCCGAAGAAGGCTCTCGATCGACTAGATTGTGAGGGATTGACCTTAAATCCTAGTAACATTGTGGTAAGGGCTTTTGATGGGTCGAAGAGAATGGTGCATGGGGAGGTGGACATCCCTGTCAAGGTAGGCTCTCAAACTTTTGAGTCCACTTTCTATGTAATGGACATCCGTCCATCATACTCTTGTTTGTTAGGTCGTCCTTGGATCCATGAAGTTGGGGCTGTTACTTCTACATTGCACCAAATGCTAAAGTATCCAGTGAAGGGGAAGATTGTCACTGTACGTGGAGAAGAAGAATATATGGTAAACCACCTTAACTCCTTCAGGTACATAGAGATGGACAGAGAATTCATAGAGACTCCTTGCAAGAATTTTGAAGAGGTTCCACAGATCCTGGCATCGACTGAAACTACTACCAGCAACAAACCTCCTCTGAAGATGGCTCCTCTCAAAGACACCAGAGCAGTGGTTGAAGAAGGTGGGTATACCAATTGGGGATAACTCCCTGATTTTACTCACAAAACTGACAAGTTTGGTTTGGGATTTACTTCAGGAGCTCAAAGGGTTGTTCGACGCGCTCGAGCTGGAGGACCTCCCTTACGCATCAGCAATCTGGGAATTAATGTCATTGAAGATAGTGAGGAAGACTCTGACATTGACAGCTGGATATACCCAACTACCAATGGTGGACTGAGTAACTGGACAGCTAGGGACTTTATACCAGTTTCTTTTATTCCACAGTAATTGTCTTACTTGTTTTGAGATTTGTAATAAACAATTTAAACTCTACAGCATTGTGCCTTTCCCAAGGCACTTTGGCTTTGTTTGTGAGGGCTATTATTTTTCATTTCATATATCATCAATAAAACATTGGACGTTCATTGCATACAAATTTTGCGCTCTCTGTTTTTATTTTCTGTTTTCACTTTATCAAAATAGTTATGCTCTTACACACACTCACGTATCATACTGCAGATCCACATCCACTCTGGATCCCATTGATAACAGCTCTGCTACTGCCAATTATGACTTCGAAAATCCGATCAACCAAGCCGAAGACGAAGGTGAGGATGATTGTGTGGTGCCTGGAGAACTTGCTAGACTATTACAGTAGGAAGATAGGGCTATACAACCTCATGAAGAGCCAGTTGAGACTATAAACATGGGCACAGATATAGACAGAAAAGAAGTCAAGATCGGCGCAAATCTTGAAGTTAAGATCAAACAGCGGTTGATACAAATGTTGCACGACTATGTTGAGATCTTCGCCTGGTCATATGAAGACATGACAGGTTTAGACACTGATATTGCGGTACATCATCTGCAGACTAAGGAAGAATGTCCGCTGGTTAAACAGAAGGTCCGCCGTATGCACCCTGAAATGTCAGAGAAGATCAAGGCAGAGGTGCTGAAGCAGTTCGACGCAGGGTTCTTAGCTATCACCTCCTATCCACAGTGGGTTGCTAACGTTGTTCTGATACCTAAGAAGGACGGTAAGGTACGGATGTGTATGGATTACAGAGATCTGAACAGAGCAAGCCCCAAGGATGACTTCCCACTTCCACACATTAACGTTTAGGTTGACAACACCGCGCAACACAAAATCTTCTCCTTCGTGGATGGTTTCTCTAGCTACAACCAGATCAAGAAGGATCCTGAAGACATGGAGAAGACAACCTTTGTCATACAGTGGGGCATCTTCTGTTACAAGGTGATTCCTTTTGGGTTGAAGAATGCTGGGGCAACTTATCAGCGCGCCATGGCCACTTTGTTCCACAATATGATCCACCATGAGATCGAGGTTTATGTTGATGACATGATAGCCAGGTCTCAAACCGAGGAAGAGTACCTTGATCATTTACAAAAGTTGTTTGACAGGTTAAAGACATACAAGCTGAGGTTGAATCCGAACAAGTGCACCTTCGAGGTAAAGTCTGGTAAGCTCATGGGTTTCATTGTCAGCGACAAAGGCATCCAGGTAGACCCTGTGAAGGTAAAGGCCATACAAGAAATGCCAGCTCCCCGTACAGAGAAGGAAGTTAGAGGTTTCTTGGGGCGCTTGAATTATATCGCCAGGTTCATTTCACATCTAACTTCTACTTGTGAGCCCATCTTCAAGCTCCTGAAGAAAGATCAAGTGGTAAAGTTGAATGACAAATTCCAGACAACTTTCAAAAGAATCAAGGAATACCTTCAAGAACCACCAATTCGGATGCCTCTAGTTGAATGAAGACCTTTGATATTGTACTTAACAGTGCTAGACAATTCAATGGGGTGTGTGCTGGGGCAGCATGACGAGTATGGTCGAAAAGAGCACGCAATATACTACCTTAGCAAAAAAATTTACCGACTGTGAGACACTGTGATACGGTGGGAGAACTGACTTGAAGTTTTGAGTTTTATTGCAAATGTTGCGGTTAGCAAGAGTCGCCACCGACTTTTGTTTTATCCAAAAGGAAAGGTGAAAAAGCACAGGAAAGACCTTTGAGATTGTTTCTTGAGTTCGGGGGGTGGATTATGAAAAGGGAAGGTGTTAGCACACTTTTCATCCATGGTTTTCCATGGGCTCTTAGTTACTTGCTAGATCACTTGCTTTTGTTGTTTGAAATTGTGCTTGGTGTGGTTTTTGAAAGTATTTTGTAAAAGAGGCCATTGTTTAGACAATCTTTGTAATGATTCTCGTTTGTAAGAATGTATACAAAGATGTTTGTCTTTTTGAAAATATTTTCAATATTTGTAAGATGTTTTTGAAAGTACAGGTGTTTGTTTTGAAAATAGTAAGGATATTTGTTTGAAATGGAGCAAGTAACTAAAAGTAATCTACCTACTCAAATGTATTTCTTGTTCATTTTCTTTTCCTTTGATATTGTTGTCTTACCATAGATTTGGTTAGCAACCCTATCTTTAGATGTAAACGGGACAGGCGTGGGTCATCGTATAGTCATGATTAGAAATGTTTCAAGGTACCTTAGCATTTTTTGAGGGACTAAGATCATTTTGTAAGGAAACTTTGAATAGCGTCATCGAGGAACTATGATCTTGTATTTGTTTGTTTTTGCTAAGACACCTCACATGCGTAATATGGCCATTTTTGTACAAGGCAACCAAGTGGAGTAACCCTAGGGGTGCTTGTGTGCAAGTGTGTCATTTTCATGCTTGATTTTGTCTTAGATTAGGCTTTTCTATTTGATTGATTTTATCTTTCCATACAAACCCTAATTACTAACATGTTATGTAAAGCGATAAATTGCAAAATTTAAAGATTACTATGCTATTACAACATTTTGTGGGAGGGGGTATACAATTGATGAATTGGGATTGCAACAATATAAACTTAATTAATCTGTTACAACCAAATTGAATTTATACAAGTATTGGAATAAATAATGTACAAGATAATTTAAATATGCAAAGATATGTAAATGCAAAAGAAGATTTTGTTTTGTACTTTTTATGTAAAAAAGTTTTAACCTAAGCCTAATAAACAAATCAAGATTAAACTGAAATTAATTAAGGAAGGAGATTATTTTTTATAAAAGATTTTTATTAAACCCTAATTCTAATTTATTAAAAGGAAATAAATTTCTTTAAGTATTTTTGTATTTTTGCATTGATAATAATATATGGTATTTATGAAGTATTTTGGTTTTTTATATGTTAAAATACATATTTAATAGGTATGAAGAAAAATAAGTATTCAACCTAATTTTAATTTAATTCATAAGTTTAATAAAAAAAGGATAGTATATAACTTTAAATAAAAATGAATATTGTTTATGAGAAAATAAAATAAAATAAAACAAAAATATAATATTTATAGTTTTTAATTTTTTATATTTTTTATGATTTTTATTATTAAGAAAATATATTTGATAAAATAAAAATAAAAATAAATAAAATAAATAAAATATTTGGGCCAGGGGTGTTGAAAGCAAATGGGAGGCATGAAGTTAGCAAAAAACATAGGGCCCATTGAAACTGAAGCCCAAGCTGCAAGAGGACAAAAATGAAGCAAAATGTGAGAAAAATGCAAAAAGGCAGCGCCAGGGCTCGAACCCATGACCTAGGGCATTTTTGCGCGCTGCCTTACCGTTGGGGTGGCTGTACATCCGTTAGTCTAAATGAAAACAAAAATACATAACATAAAACACTTCCTTGTCCTGTACTTCATCTTCAACCTTTAGCCAGCCAGACCCCCTGTAACTTTTTCATTTCTCAATAAAAATGGAAAGTGATAACATGAACATTATAGCATTTTACCTCACGATTCTAAACATGTGCATAACTAAAACTATAAGTTCAAGATCAGAGAGAATTTTGTTGTCCCTAATTCTTAACCTAATTTTTTCAGAAACTTCAAACTTAAAATTCTCTAAACTCAAGCCAAATAAATGCAAACTATGGATATGTACAGCTTCATAGAAATGATGTCTACATTCTATATTCACAAATGGAAAGCTAACTATGCCTGTATTAAGGGTTAGAAACATAGAAAACTCACCTTGAAAATGGAAATCGTGTTTTGAAAATGAGCTTGCTTTAGGATGATGTGATGATCAGGTTAGCTTCCTTGAACCTCTAGGAAGCTAATGCAATGCTTAGCGTGTCTTGAGGGTGGCTGGAATGGTCTGGAGAAGTCCACCTGTGTTGCTCTGTTTTTGAACTTCAACAATGGGGAAGATGGAGTTACAGTGATGTTTTACTTGTATGATAAGGATGCTTGGGAAAGCAAAGTCCTGAAAACGCACGAGTGGAATGGAAGATTCAGTTCACAAGTCAAATGGAAATTTTGGAGGCTTGGTATGCAATTTCTGATTCTAAGGTGTTTCAAGGCTTGGGCGTGCGTGGTTTTAGTTGCAAAATGATGGCTTTATATAGAGCAAAAGATTGGAGGACTTGTGCTTGCTCAGAAGTACAAGATCACATGTCTTGCTACATTTCTTTTTTTTGAAGCAAGTGTGAGAAGTGACTTCTTAAGGTATGAATCTGATCTTGTAGGGTGGCTTAAAGCTTTAAACATGTTTTTTTCAGGTTTAGAGACTTGGTTTGTGCAGAAAGAACTAGTCCATGGCTCAAGAAATGAAAAAATGCAAAAAACATACTTTTCCAAAATGTCAATGTTGCCTTTCTTCCAAAAATGGATATTTCCTTGTACAATGCATTGAATGCTTGACTTTAGGGAATGAAACCTTGTTCAATTCATTAATGATGGAGTGGAAAACGAGTTTGAGGCCTGAAAAGTTAAGATTGTACAACCAAATTGCAAATTTGAAAAGTTGTTCTTCATGGAAATGACCTATAATCAAGTTTGAAAACCCTAACTTCATCTCTTCGATTCTGCCTACTCAAACATGATCTCAAGGAGTTCTATGACAATTTTGAAATCCTGCAATGTGATTTACAATTCATTGTTGAATTGCTTTCAAAGATTCCCCTTGGAACTATGTGAAAAATTGCCATGAAGTTAGGTAAAAAATCTGCTTAACTAGGGCAAAATTTCACTAAGTTATTTTAATTCATGAGCATGTATTCACAAAATTATATCTTGAAATCCAAGCATCTTTAGGAGAAATTGGGTGAAGAAAATTTGTAGATTTCATGGAGATCTACAACTTTCCTTTTGGGAACTTCCTTTGAATCATTTTGTATCTGGTAAAAATTTGGCCTAAAGTTGAGAAAAAATAAGAAATTTTTTATACTTAGAAAATTTTTCTAAGTTAGAATTTTTCAAATTTTTAAATCCAAATCTTAAATATTTGATTTCTTGATGAACAAGTTTAACATTTTGACATTTTTTGATGAATTATGATCCTTGTCACTTGAATTTGACCAAAAAGTCAAAGTTTGACCTTTCAGTGCATAGTTGACTTTTGATTAGTTGACTGAAAAATTCATCTGTCAATCCAATGGATTTGCAATGTTTTGAACCATGTAATTAGGTCAAGATGATGCAATTGAAATCTTGATATCATTCCTTAAACCAATTGACCATTTTCTAGGTCAAAAAACAGAAATTGCCCCTTCTTAGTCAAAACCCTAATTTTGACCATTTTGCCCTTTTGATGATTTGATCAAATTTCTTGGGGAATTATGGTCCAAACTTGATCAAATGATACATATGAGTCTAAGATGTTGATATGGATCAAAAAATATGAATTTTGACTTAAAATTGGCCACAGTTGACTTTTTCCTCAATACAGCTGATTTTTAGATAAACTGCTCAATTGACTGGGCAAAAGTGTGATCCAAGGCTTGAAACTTGACATGGATAATCTTGGGGGTCCATAATGATCCTTGAAAGTCATATTAATCATTTATAGTCTAAAAATCCTTGTGCAAACTCAAACCCTAATTTTGGTCATCAGTGCATGAGGAGGTGTCTTGAGCTGGTCAAACCCTAATACAGTCTTGAGTCAAAGAGACCTTATGAGGAAATTCTTGATAAGTGAGAGGGCACATTTTGGGATACAACAGCTTCCCCTGTTCAATCTTCTTAAACCTGAAGAGTTAGACTGACGATTTTTGCCATTCGTGACTCGAAGATGGAAGATGATTGGACACTAGAGTGCCCATAAATTTTCACTTGATGATGTAATGATAGAAGAAATGGGATCATAGATGCCATTTGGGGAGGTGACAGAAAGTTGTAGGAGATGGGCTTAAAGATGCCATCAAAGGTGATTTTTGAATTGTAATTTGTAAGTTGGAAGAATGAGTATTAGAATAGCGTCCGTGTCTGGAGCGTATCTGTACTGTATCTGAAAGTCGAATCCGAATGAATATCAGAATGGCATCCGTGTTTGGAGCGTATTTGTATTGTATCTGAAAGTTGAATCTGAATGAGTATCAGAATGGCATCCGCTTCTGGATCGTATATGTACTGTATTTGAAAGTTGTATCTGAATGTGTATCAGAATGGCATCCGTATCGGGAGCGTATATATACTGTATCTGAAAGTTTGAATCAGAATGAGTATAAGGATGGCATCCGTATCTGGAGCGTATCTGAAATGTATCAAAAGGTCTAATATGAATGAGTATCATTATGGCACCCGCGTTTGGAGTGTATCTGAACTGTATCAAAAGGTCGAATCTGAATGAGTATCAGGATGGCATCCGCGTCTGGAGCGTATCTGAACTGTATCTGAAAACTCTGAACATTGTTAAGGATAGCTGTTAATCTTATCCTGAAAAGGGTAAAATGTTAGCTTAGGATGTTAAGTCATGATACATGAAATGTATGCATAATGGGATTATGTTGTATGCATTCGTGTTTATCAATGTTTATGATATACAAATGCGATGTATGCGTATGTGATTCAATTCGCTGCATTGTTGTTTGATTTAGGGAAAATAAATCCCTGGCTGCTGCTGAGGATATGGAGTGTAAGTCTTCATGTTGTGAAGTTGAAGTGTTTTTAAATTTCTATTTGGAGAAATAAATTCTGTTGTAAGGGCCATGCCATGTACTGTTTGTAAAATCCTATTGGGGAATCCTGAGAAATTTGACGACTTCTACTGGGGATCAATAATTTGAAACTTTGTTCAGCTAGGGATTCAAACGACGTACTACAGGAGGTTACTTATGGAATAGCCTAGAGACATTTTACTATTCCTTTAACCTATCAGTAATTGTCTTTCCGACTTTGTTTATTTGTAAACAGTAATTATGTTCAAATGCATATGTTCAACAATGAATCATTGGACGTTTTTGTAAACAAAACACGAGCGTAAAGAAAAGACAAATAGCTTTTGCACTTTCAAAGGAATATTTTGTATTGACTTTGAATAAGTATTTTTTGTACAAGGAGACAAACATTCTAGTAAGAGAATTTTGTCGTAAAAAAAATGAAAATTTTGATACAAAGAAAAGATAGCTATGTGTACAAAAATCCCATGGGGTTTCCATTCTGCTATAGCTTTCGTATCTCCGAGCATCTTGTCTATTTGTTGCCTTGTCCGAAGATGATTGATTTTATCACAACCTCTGAGTTTGTCAGTGGGAGCCAAAGGTTTTTTGTAGAGTGATCCGATGGAACATAGTCATATTCTTTAATTCCCTAAATTTTGTCTGGACCGCCCTTTCAGGTTTTCAGTCCACCAAGAAACCCTTTTTTGCCCAAGTCGCCCTTTCGGGTTTTCAACTTTCCGGGTGTACAGATTTTTTTTGTTTTATCCCTAACTTTTTCCCAAACCTTTTGGTTCATCGAGATGCCCTTGTTTTTCCTAGGTATGTCAACCTAGCGGGTCTCTTACGCGTAGTATCTTTTGACTATGTCCGTGTTCGCAGGGTGCGGCAGGTCGTCACCATCCATGGTGGTCAAAATCATTGCCCCACCAGAGAATATGTTTTTAATTAAAAATGATCCTTCATAGGTAGGAGTCCATTTTCCCCTGGGATCACCTTGTGGAAATATGATGCTCTTGATCACTAGATCCCTAACTTGCTACACTTGGCGTCTGACCTTCTTGTTGAAAACATTGATCATCCGTTTTTTATACATTTGACCATGGTAAACAACAGTAAATCTCTTCTCATCAATCAAGTTAAGTTGATCAAGTCGAGTCTGGATCTAATCGTCTTCATTTAGCCCTATGTCCTTCATAATCCTCAGAGATGGGATCTGGACCTTGATAGGCAAGACAACTTCCATGTCATAAACCAGAAAATAGGGTGTTACCCCGGTTGATGTGCGAGCCGTGGTACGATATCCGTGGAGAGAGAATGGTAACATCTCATGCCAGTCTTTGTACGTGACTATCATTTTCTGTATGATATTTTTAATGTTCTTATTCGCAGCTTCGACAACACCATTAATCTTTGGCCGATAGGGAGAAGAATTATGATGCTGAATCTTAAATTGCTCACACAAGGCGGTGATCATAGTGTTATTGAGATTTATACCATTGTCAGTGATGATCCTTACGGGGATACCGTACCGGCAAATGAGATTTTGCTTGATGAAGCGGGAAACAACGTTATTGGTGACGGAAACGAAGGAAGCTGCCTCCACCCACTTTGTAAAATAATCAATAGCCACTAAGATGAAGTGATGTCCATTGGAGGCTGTCGGCTTGATTTCCCCAATCACATCAATTCCCCACATAACAAAGGGCAAGGGAGTCGTCAAGACATTCATAGGAACTGGAGGTATGTGCACCTTGTCAGCATAAATTTAGCACTTATGGCCTGTTCGGGAGTGATGATAGCAATCTGCTTCCATGGTAGACTAGTAATAGCCTGCCCGTAGGATTTTCTTTGCCATCGTATGCCCACTAGAATGGGTGCCAAAAGTGCCTTCATGCAATTCGGCCATGATCCTTTCAGCTTCAACCTTATCTATGCACCAAAGTAACACAGAGTCATGATTGCGTTTATACAAGATGCCATTACTAAGGAAGAATTTAGCAGATAATCTCCTTAAGAACTTCTTATCATTGATTGAAGCTCCTTCTGGATATTCTTGAGCCTTGAGATGTCTCTTGACTTCGTGAAACCAAGGCTGGTCCACTACTTCTTCAGTATTAATCTTGTGACAGTGTGTTGGTTCATCCATTCGTTCGATGGTGATCTGGGGACCCTCGTTATCCCAATTAAGTTTAAACATAGATGACATTGTGGCTAGAGCATCTGCTAGCTGTTTTTCTTCTCGCGGGAAGTGCTCGAAGGTAATCTCCTCAAAATGTGGTAGCAATGTCAAAATGTGTTCTTTATAAGGGACAAGGTTTGGGTGTTTGGTGTCCCATTCCCCTTTGATCTGACTGATGACCAAGGCCGAGTCTCCGAATACATCAAATTATTTGATCCCCAAGTCTATGGCAGCTCTGAGACCAAAGATGCACGCTTCGTATTCCGCCATGTTGTTTGTACAATTGAAGCAAAGTCTGGCAGTAAAGGGAGTATGACACCCTTCCGGAGATATGAGTACAACACTGATACCATTTCCAAGTGCATTGGATGCCCCATCAAAGAACAGGGTCCATCGGGATCCTTGTTCAGGTCTGTCATATGGCATGAATTCTTTGCAGTTGTCTAATGTCATGATGTCTTCATCCAGAAAATTGAACTTCATGGACTGGTAGTCTTCTACGGCTTGGTGAACAAGGTGATCAGCCAATACACTGCCCTTTATAGCTTTCTGGGTAGTATATTGTATGTCATACTCTATCATGATCATCTGCTATCTTGCTTTTCTCCCAGAAAGAGCAGGCTTCTCGAAGATGTACTTTATTGGGTCCATCTTAGATATCAACAAGGTAGTATGAGTTAACATATATTGTCTTAGACGACGAGCAGCCCATGCCAGAGCGTAGTAAGTTTTCTCGAGCAGTGAATATCTGGTTTCACAGTCGGTAAACTTTTTGCTCGGGTAGTAAATAGCGTGCTCTTTACGGCCAGACTCGTCATGCTTCCCCAATACGCACCCCATTGAATTTTCTAAAATAGTCAGATACATAATCAACGATTTTCCCTCGACTGGTGGAATCAACACAAGAGGCTCTTGTAAGTACTCTTTTATTTTATCAAAAGAAACTTGGCATTCATCATTACATTTGACTACTTGATCTTTCTTCAATAGTTTGAAGATTGAATCACAAGTAGCTGTCAGGTGAGAAATGAATCTGGCGATATAACTCAAACATCCCAAGAATCTTCTGACTTCCTTCTCAGTACGAGGAGTAGGCATCTCTTGTATTGCTTTAACTTTGGCAGGAACAACCTCAATACCTTTGTTGCTGACAATAAAACCTAGGAGCTTACCAGACCGTACACCGAATATGCACTTGTTTGGATTCAACCTTAGCTTGTACTTCTTTAGTCTCTCAAACAGTTTCTGTAAGTGATCAAGGTGCTCTTCTTCTGTTTGCGATTTGGCTATCATATCGTCCATGTAGACTTCTATTTCATGATGTATCATATCATGAAATAAAGCTACCATGGCGCGCTGATAGGCTTCCCCAGCATTCTTCAGTTCGAATGGCATCACCTTGTAGCAGAATGTGCCCCACTGTGTGACAAATGTTGTTTTCTTCATGTCCTCAGGCGCCATTTTGATTTGGTTGTAACCTGAGAATCCGTCCATGAAGGAAAACACTCTGTGTTGTGTTGTATTGTCAACTAGGATATTAATGTGGGGGAGTGGAAAGTCATGCTCGGGGCTTTCCCTATTCAAATCTCGATAGTCCACACACATTCGCACTTTGCCGTCCTTTTTGGGCACGGGAACAACATTGGCAACCCATTGGGGGTAAGAGGTGACGGCCAAGAATCCAGCGATAAATTGCTTCATGACCTCTGCTTTAAACTTTTCTGACATATCAGGCCTCATCTGACGTACCTTTTACTTTACTGGCGGACAATCCTCTCTTGTAGGCAGACGATGTACCCCAATATCTTCATCAAGTCCTGGCATATCTTCATATGACCAGGAAAATACTTCGACATAATCATGCAATAACTGAATCAGACGTTTCTTGACATTGGGTTCTAGATCGGCACCCACTTTGACCTCTTTTTTGTCTTCTTCGGTACCCAGGTTGATTGTATCCACGGGTTCCTCGTGAGGCTGAATGGTTCTTTCTTCTTGTTGTAGCAATCTGGCTAGTTCCCCTGGTACTTCACAATCTTCCTCACCTTCGTCTTCGGCTTGGTAGATTAGATTCTCAGAGACACAAAAGGCCATAGCAGTATCATTACCCATGGGGTCCAGAATGGATGGATACCGGCATTGTGAGTGTGAGTGTGTGTAAGGGTATATCTATCTTTGAAAGAAAATAAAATGTAAAAGAAAAACAACGAGCGAAAATGTCCATGATTAGTTGATGTCATATGAAGATGAAATAATAACCCTTACAAATGGACCATTGTGCCTCGGGTAAGACACGAGGTTTTAAGAGTGCGAATTATTTTGAATATTATAGATCCAACAAAATGTAAAGATAAATTACTAAGGGATGAAAGTGATTAGGATGAAATGTCTGGCCTCCCAATTGCTGAGCCCTCCATTGACAGTCGGAAAGATCTATTCTCCAAGTTGCAGCTATCTTCACCATCTTCTACCGCATTGACCTCACGGTTGCTAATCTTCAAGGGTGCCCCCCCCCCCCCAGCACAGGCACGGCGTACAACCTTTTGAGCACTTGAAGTGAAACCTAGGCCAAACTTGTCAGACTTATACGAGATATCTGGAAGTTGTCCCCAGATAGTGCATCCTCCTTCTTCTACTACTGCTTTTGCGTCCTTTAGTGATGACATCCAGAGTGGAGGTCTTGTAATCTTGGGAATCTGGGACACAGTCTTGGTCACTGCCACCTCTTGGGGGACCTCCTCGAAGTGTTGAAATGGAGTTTCAATGACCTCACCATCCAATTCCACATATCTGAAGGAATTGAGATGGCTGATCATATATTCTTCCTCTCCATGTACGGTGATAATCTTCCCTTGAACTGAATACTTCAGCATCTGGTGCAGTGTAGAGGTAACAACGCCAGCATTATGGATCCATGGTCGGCCTAGCAAGCAGGAGTAAGAAGGGAAGATATCCATTACATAAAAGGTTGAATTGAAAGTTTGAGTTCCAACCTTTATGGGGATATCCACTTCCCCGTGCACCATCCTCTTCGAGCCATCAAATGCCCTCACTACTATGTTGCTTGGCTTTAACGTTAGCCCCTCGCAGTCAAGTCTGTCAAGAGCTTTTTTGGGTAATACATTCATGGATGAGCCAGTATCCACCAAAACATGTGCCAGAGTTGTGCCTCTACATTCCACAAAGACATGCAAGGCCTCATTGTGCTTTTTTCCCCTCGGTGTTAGATCAGCATCTAAGAAGCCTAGGTCGTTATCCGCAGTTAGGCTGGCCACGCAGTCTTGGAATTGATCAGCAGACGTCTCTTGAGGCACATGGGCTATTTTTAGGAACTTCACCAAGGCTTTCGCATGTGCCTCGGAACACAGTAGTGATGCCAGCATGGAGATTTTGGAGGGAGTTTGCCCCAACTTTTTAACTACATCGTAGTTGCTCCTATTTATAATTTTTAGGATCTCCTCCATTTCTTTCTTGGATATCTCAAGGATAGTCAGCGATTGAGCCTTCGTCCGGACAGGCTCCACTTGAATACTCTTTCCTCGAGTCTCAGCAGCAGGAGTGTTGGTAGGAATAATAACAGGGGTTGTAACGTCTTTGTCAATAGGAGCACTTGCAGAGATGATTATGGGTGTAAGAGAAACCTTTAGAGCAGCCACGGGGATGATCACAGGTCCAGAAACTGCTTTTGGGGGAGCAATTTCTGGAGAAAAGATCCTACAACTTCGAATAATTTGGCTAGTTCCGGCAATATTGCTGATGTTTGAATCTTCTTCTTCGGAGTTTATCTCTTCGGCGGCCAGCCAGTCTTGTTTGATGCCATGGTAGTAAATATCCCCTTCGTAATTCCACGACACAGTTTAGTCTGATCCATATGGGACTGGCCCAGGCATTGTGATTATTAGAGGAGCTACTTTCAGAATCGATGTAATTCTAACGGGTCTTTTGGTGGAGACCCTGGAAGAATTGGCGGAAATGTTAATGATTGAAACATCTTCAACAAGAATAGGTGAAATAGGAGTACTTTCAAACAAAATCTCTTTGTTATCTATCAGGCGCTGAATGCCTGCCTTCAACAAAGGGCAATTAGTTGGTGAGGACAAGCTGAGATGGTAAACTCCATTACAGCCCGGGAACACACTGACTTTCAACAAATTTATCTTAATGGTCGAAAGAGGAGTCATGAGTTCATCAACTGTGGTAACAAGCAAATCTTCTTCAATAGCATTGGTATTGTGACCATGTCTGTGCATAGGAGCAAAAATGACATTTGGCTTCTCGGGCGCATCAAACTCAATTTCTTTTTCTTCAATGAGGTCTTATATTTTGTTTTTCAAGGCCCAACAATTATTAGTATCGTGACCAGGACTTTCAGAGTGATATGCGCAACGGGCATTGGGGTGATAATGAGGGGATATTGTATTAGGGTTTTTCGGAGCTTCTTTCAAGGTTGCCAAGTTGGATCTCAGAAGATGCGGTAATACTTGAGACAGAGTCATGTTGATTCTGGTGAATTGCCTGACTGGCCTTTCCACCCTTGGTTGATTACTTATTTGTTGATAAGATGTAGGCTTGGGAATCATAACAACCCCTACCATTGGTCGGCGTTCGGCCCTATCTTGGTTCCTTTGCGGATACACAGCCGCTACCTCTTTCTTTCCGATGAAAGGCTTCCTTACAGCTGTAGAAGAAGATGTGTCCTTCTGAATCTTTCCACTTTTTATGCCAGCTTCCACCCTCTCTCTGGTTAATATTAGTTCAGTAAAGCTTGCAGATGAACTTCCGATTAAATGGTTGAAGAAGGGACCATATAAGGTGCCTAAGAACATGTCCACCAATTCCCTTTTAGACAGAGGGGGTTGAACTCTTCCAGCCAAATCTCTCCATTTTTGTGTGTAATCCTTGAAACCTTCATTGGAAACCATGGCCATACTCTGGAGTTGAGTACGGGTAGGCGCCAAATAAACATTTGTATTGATATTGCTTGTAGAAAGCTGCAGCAAGATCTTCCCAATTATGGATGTTGGCTCTTTCTAGTTGGTAAAACCAGTCGAGTTGTGTTCCAGACAGACTGTCTTGGAAAAAGTGCAGCCATAAGTCTTTATCAGCGGTATGGGGTTGAATTTTCCTCACATATGAACAGAGATGCATTTTAGGGCATGACACTCCATCATATTTTGCAAACATAGGCACTTTGAATTTCAGAGAAATCACAATCCCCGACACTAGTCCCAATTCTTCAAAGTCTAAGCCTGACACCTTTTGTATTTCCATCACGCTCAAACGCTCTTCGAGATGCCTGTACTTGTCATCAGCAGGAGGATACTGTTCCTTAGAGTAGTCTTCCTCTTCTTCCTCATGTTCTTCTGATTCTGACGGGACAACTGTTTCCTTTCCTTTCCCTTCTCCTTCACCGGATGTTGTTGCAAAATTCAAAGTCCTTCTTGTCTGTCCGTGAAATCTTCTCCTCGTGTTTAAGACTCCGGTCACCTTCTTTGCTTTCTTTTTCCTCTCTTCAGCTAGCAGAGTCTTCAATTCTTTGTGCCCCTTGGCTAGGGTCATGAGCAACTATTGAAACTGCGTGTTCTGGGCTTGAAGATCTTTCATTGTTTGCTCGATATCCATATTACTGAAATAAACAGTAGAGAGATAAGGAGATTTGTTGCAAAAACATGCTTATTTTATGATGAATGGTATATGCATATGCAATGTTTTCAAGGATTTCAAAGATTCAAATTTGTTTTAGACAGAAAAGAAACACACATTATATTAACAAGATAAAGTTTGAGTACATCAATGCCCCTTGGACAAAATAATACAAAACTCTAAGATAGAAAAGTAGTGCACATCCTCTTTGATGCAATGTAGGCATTCAGAGTCTTCTCCTCATGAAGTAGCCTAGTGAGTTCCAAAACATTCTTCTCGCTTGCGTAGAATTGGGCTTCGAAAGTATCTCGCTCTCCTTTGAGTTATATCCAATCCCTTTGTAGTTCTTCAAGAGATGTGGGCATGTTAGTATGTAGGATAGTGTATGGAACATCTCCCTCCTTGACAGGCTCAATAATTACCGGAAGAATGGAGGGGTAAGGCATCATAAGACTCTGAGCGCGAGTTCGTACCCATTTGAGGTAAGGCTCAAGAGGGATGGAATTCTTGTTCCCCAAAGTCTTTCTATCCACCTTGTTTAACATCCTCCAAGCTCGGATAAATCTTTGGCGAAGACCTTGATCGTCGTTGTCGTAGTCGAATACCAAACCTTGAAATAGCATCTCATGCGGGCCATCCCTTCGGGCATAAACGAACTTCCTTAAGGCTAAACATGGGTTGTAGGTGATTCCTCCCCTAATTCCAAGTAAAGGGACATTTGGAAATTCTCTACAACGGTCGACAATGATAACATTCTCTTTGGAACGGGAGCACCAATGAATGTCTGAATGCTTGAGCGTCATTAACCTTTGTGACCACCTTGAACCTTGCTCATTTTTTAAGACTGATTGGGGAAGATGAGAAATAAACCATCTAACCAATAGAGGAGTGCAACACATAAGGACATCGTTTTTCCTTATTGTGCGAGTGTGAAAAGAGTGTAGGATATCCCCTAGCAATGTAGGCACCGGGTTGCGTGATATGAAGATTTTGACGGCGTTGACATCTATGAGTTGGTTAGGATTTGGAAACAAAACCATCCCATAGATGAAAAGGGCCACAATTTCCTCAAAGGCTTTCAAGCCTAGGGAATTTCAACAGCTTTGGGCTTTCTCAAACAGGAACTTTTCTAGGAAACCTTTGACACCACTCCTTGTTTCCCAATGAGTTGTGACATCAGATGAGTGCAAGTGTAGAGCTTGAGAAATCTCTTCTGGCTTTGGATCTCTTTTTGTACCGTTGAAAGGTAGTTGATTGAGAATGGGAATCCTCAAGAATTGGGAGAATTCTTCCAAAGTAGGCACAAGTTGATAGTCGGGAAATGTGAAGCAATGGTGCAAAGGATCAAAGAACTGAAAGAGCACCTTCATCATATCCTCATTTGTGTTAGAGGTGACCAAGTTGAGTAGACGACCATGTCTCTAGGTGAATGGAGAGTTCTCAGGAATTCTAGAAACTAGCTCCTTTAGTTGTGGAGGAATTCTCACAAGTTTGACTTGAATAGTTTTCCTGCGAAGGTAATCCATATCCTACAAAACAAGAACAAAGATGAATCCCCAAAATCCTTGAAATGGTTAGTGAATGTATATGATGTTCATGATGTCCATGATGTTATGTACAAGTATGCATATGCAAGAAAAGCAAACAAATCCTTAGGTTTTAGGATTGCATGGGGTTTTATAGGTAAGTACCCTCTTGAAGTTTAGTTGGCTCAAACCTGTCCTAGTAATAGTAATCGGGTTCTAAGGAGCTCAATATCACCGGATTGTTTCCTTGGTCATTGTTTCAGCTCAAGCCTCTTTAATGGCGACCGAAATATCCCAAGAAATTAAACCTCAATGAGTGTAGTATCGAGTATCTACCAACTTCGGACTGCACCAAAGCCGGTCATATCACTACATTCTAAAGGCCAAGTTGATCAAATAAGGGTTCTAGAAGTTCATTAGTGCTTTATGACATCACTCAGCGCCCTCGTATTCTCTTTGATTAACTCAAAGGCTACCGGTACCCACAAATATGTTGCACTAACGTAGCTATTGCTTAGACCATGTCGGTATACCCCACACAGTTTCCACAATGTATTGCTACTTACCTATAATGTATCCCAAATCCGGGTAGAGGATTCAAACCTAAACAAAGAACCAAAATGTAAAGCATACAAATCAAACAATGTAAGCAAGTAAATTTGATCTAATCCCTAAGGTAACCCCACTTTTAGAATTGTCCCCAACAGAGTCGCCAGTTCTGTGATACAGTGGGAGAACTGACTTGAAGGTTTTGCGTTTTATCGCAAATGTTGCGGTTATCAAGAGTTGCCACTGACTTTTATTTTATCCAAAAGGAAAGGTGAAAAAGCACAGGAAAGACCTTTGAGACTCTTTCTTGAGTTCGGGGGTGAATTATGAAAAGGGAAGGTGTTAGCACCCTTTTCATCCATGGTTTTCCATGGGCTCTTAGTTACTTGCTAGATCACTTGCTTTTGTTGTTTTAAATTGTGCTTGGTGTGGTTTTTGAAAGTATTTTGTAAAAGAGGCCATTGTTTAGGCAATCTTTGTAATGATTCTCGTTTGTAAGAATGTATACAAAGATGTTTGTCTTTTTTAAAATGTTTTCAATATTTGTAAGATGTTTTTGAAAGTATAGGTGTTTGTTTTGAAAATAGTAAGGATATTTGTTTAAAATGGAGCAAGTAACTAAAAGTAATCTACCTACTCAAATGTATTTTTTGTTCATTTTATTTTCCTTTGATATTGTTGTCTTACCATTGATTTGGTATGCAACCCTATCTTTAGATGTAAACGGGATGGGCGTGGGTCATCGTATAGCCATGATTAGTAATGTTGTAAGGTACCTTAACATTTTTTGAGGGACTAAGATCATTTTGTAAGGAAACTTTGAATAGCGTCATCGAGGGACTATGATCTTGTATTTGTTTATTTTTGCTAAGACACCTCACATGCGTAATATGGCCATTTTTGTACAAGGAAACCAAGTGGAGTAACCCTAGGGGTGCTTGTGTGTATGTGTGTCATTTTCATGCTTGATTTTGTCATAGATTAGGGTTTTCTATTTGATTGATTTTATCTTGCCATACAAACCCTAATTACTAACATGTTATGTAAAGCGATAAATTGTGAAATTTAAAAATTACTATGTTATTACAACATTTTGTGGGATGGGTGTATACAATTGATGAATGGGGATTGCAATAATATAAACCTAATTAATCTATTACAACTAAATTGAATTTATACAAGTATTGGAATAAATAATGTACAACATAATTTAAATATGCGAAGATATGTAAATGCAAAAGAAGATTTTGTTTTGTTCTTTTTATGTAAAAAAGTTTTAACCTAAGCCTAATATACAAATCAAGATTAAACTGAAATTAATTAAGGAAGGAGATTATTTTTTAGAAAAGATTTTGATTAAACCTTAATTCTAATTTATTAAAAGGAAATAAATTTCTTTAAGTATTTTTGTATTTTTGTATTGAAAATAATATATGGTATTTATGAAGTATTTTGGTTTTTTTATATGTTAAAATAATTATTTAATAGGTATGAAGAAAAATAAGTATTTAACCTAATTTTAATTTAATTCACAAGTTTAATAAAAAAAAGGATAGTATATAACTTTAAATAAAAATGAATATTGTTTATGAGAAAATAAAATAAAATAAAATAAATATAATATTTATTATTTTTATATTTTTTATGATTTTTATTATTAAGAAAATATATTTGATAAAATAAAAATAAAAATAAAATACATAAATAAAATATTTGGGCCAGGGGTGTTGAAAGCAAATGGGAGGCATGAAGTTAGCAAAAAACATAGGGCCCATTGAAACTGAAGCCCAAGCTACAAGAGGACAAAAATGAAGCAAAATGTGAGAAAAATGCAAAAAGGCAGCGCCAAGGCTCGAACCCACGAGCTAGGGAATTTTTGCGCGCTGCCTTACCACTGGGGTGGCTGTACATCCGTTAGTCTAAATGAAAACAAAAATACATAACATAAAACACTTCCTTGCCCTGTACTTCATCTTTAACCTTTGGCCAGTCGGATCCCTTGTAACTTTTTCATTTCTCAATAAAAATGGAAAGTGATAACATGAACATTATAGCATTTTACCTCACGATTTTAACCATGTGCATAACTAAAACTATAAGTCCAAGATCAGAGAGAATTTTGTTGGCCCTAATTCTTAACCTAATTTTTTCAGAAACTTCAAACTTAAAATTCTCTAAACTCAAGCCAAATAAATGAAAACTATGGATATGTACAGCTTCATAGCAATGATGTCTACATTCTATATTCACAAATGGAAAGCTAACTATGTATGTATTAAGAGTTAGAAAAACAGAAAACTCACCTTGAAAATGGAAATCGTGTTTTGAAAATGAGCTTGCTTTAGGATGTTGTGATGATCAGGTTAGCTTCCTTGAACCTCTAGGAAGCTAATGAAATGCTTAGCTTGTCTTGAGGGTGGCTGGAATGGTCTGGATAAGTCCACCTGTGTTGCTCTATTTTTGAACTTCAACAATGGGGAAGATGGACTTACAGTGATGTTTCAGGGTGTGGGATGGTTTACTTGTATGGTAAGGAAGCTTGGGAAAGCAAAAGGCCTGAAAACACACGAGTGGAATGGAAGATTCAGTTCACAAGTCAGAAATGGGAAGTTTGGAGGCTTGGTATGCAATTTATTATTCTAAGGTGTTTCAAGTCTTGGGCATGCATGGTTTTAGTTGCAAAATGATGGCTTTATATAGAGCAAAAGATTGGAGGACTTGTGCTTGCTCAGAAGTACAAGATCACATGTCTTGCTACATTTCTTGTTTTTGAAGCAAGTGTGAGAAGTGACTTCTTAAGGCATGAATCTGATCTTGTAGGATGGCTTGAAGTTTTAAACATGTTTTGTTCAGGTTTAGAGACTTGGTTTCTGCAGAAAGAACAAGTCCAAGGCTCAAGAAATGAAAAAATGCAAAAAACATGCTTTTCCAAAATGGCAATGTTGCCTTTCTTCCAAAAATGGCTATTTCCTTGTACAATGCATTGAATGCTTGGCTTTATGGCATGAAAACTTGTGCAATTCATTAATGGTGGAGTGACAAACGAGTTGAGGCCTGAAAAGTGAAGATTATACAACCAATTTGCAAATTTGAAAACTTGTTCTTCATGGAAATGACCTATAATCAAGTTTGAAAACCCTAACTTCATCTCTTTGATTCTCCCTACTCAAACATGATCTCAAGGAGTACTTGGACATTTTTCAAATCCTGAAATGTGCTCTACAATTCATATTTGAATTGCTTTCAAATATTCCCCTTGGAACTATGTGAAAATTTTCCATGAAGTTAGGTAAAAAATCAGCCTAACTAGGGTAAAATTTCACTAAGTTATTTTAATTCATGAGCATGTATTCACAAAATTATATCTTGAGATCCAAGCATATTTAGGAGAAATTGTGTGAAGAAAATTTGTAGATTTCATGGAGATCTAGAACTTTCATGTTGGGAACTTCCTTTGAATCATTTTGTATCATGGTGAAAATTTGGCCTAAAGTTGAGAAAAAATAAGAAATTTTCTATACTTAGAAAATTTTTCTAAGTTAGAATTTTTCAACTTTTTAAATCCAAATCTTAAATCTTTGATTTCTTGATGAACAAGTTTCAAATTTTGACATGTTTTGATGAATTATGATCCTTGGCACTTGAATTTGACCAAAAAGTCAAAGTTTGACTTTTCAGTGCATAGTTGACTTTTGATCAGTTGACTGAAAAATTCATCTGTCAATCCAATGGATTTGCAATGTTTTGAATCATGTCATTAGATCAAGATTATGAAATTTAACTCTTGAGATCATTCCTTAAACCAATTGACCATTTTCTAGGTCAAAAAATAGAAATTGCCCCTTCTTAGTCAAAACCATAATTTTGACCATTTTGCCCTTTTGATGATTTGATCAAATTTCTTAGGGAATTGTGGTCCAAACTTGATCAAATGATACATATGAGTCTAAGATGTTCATGTGGATCAAAAAATATGAAGTTTGACTGAAAATTGGCCATAGTTGACTTTTTCCCCAATATAGTTGATTTTTAGGTCAATTGTTCAATTGACTGAGCAAAAGTGTGATCCAAGGCTTGAAACTTGACATGGATAATATTTGGGGTCCATAATGATCCTTGAAAGTCATATGAAGCATTGATAGTCCAAAAATCCATGTGAAAACTCAAACCCTAATTTTGGTCATCAGTGCATGAGGGGTTGTTTTGAGCTGGTCAAACCCTAATGCAGTCTTGAGTCAAAGAGACCGTTATGAGGAATTTCTATATAAGTGAGAGGGAAAATTTTGGGGTACAACAGACATGATACTCACTGCTCAAGAAAACTTGCTGCGCTTTGGCATGGGCTACTCGCCGACTAAGACAGTATATGCTGACCCACACTACTTTGTTGATATCTAAGATGGATCCAATCAAATACATCTTCGATAAACCCGCTCTATCCGAAAGAATAGCAAGATGGAAGCTGATCTTAAATGAGTATGATATACAATATACAACCCAGAAATCAATCAAGGGGAGTGTATTGGCTGATCATTTGGCTCATCAGGCCGTGGATGACTACCAATCCATGAATTTTGATTTCCCGGATGAGAATATTATGCTGGTGACTGACTACGAAGAACCTGGACCGGATGAAGGACCCGAAGAGGGATCCCGATGGACTATGGTTTTTGATTGAGCTTCGAACGCACTTGGTAATGGCATCGGCACTGTAATCATATCCTCTGAGGGCTGTCATACTCCTTTCATTGCCCGACTATGTTTCAACTGCACTAACAACATGGCCGAGTATGAAGCTTGTATCATGGGTCTCAAAGCCGCTATCAACCTCAGGATCACGTTCTTGGACGTTTTAGGGGATTCAACCTTGGTAATAAGTCAGATCAAAGGCGAATGGGATACGAAGCATCTGAATCTCATCCCATACAAAGAGCACGTGCTGACATGGCTCTTATACTTTGAGGAGGTAACTTTTGAACATTTCCCGCTAGAGGAGAATCAGTTAGCGGACACACTAGCTACCATGTCTTCTATGTTCAAAGTCAGGTGAGACAATGAAGCTCCCCGAATCACCATTGAGAGGTTGGATGAACCAGTGCACTATTGTGAGATTGATACCGAAGAGGTGGCAAACAAACCTTGGTTTCACGAAGTCAAGAGGTATATCAAGACTCAAGAGTATCCCAAAGGGGCATCTGTCAATGATAATAAGTTTCTGAGAAGATTCGCTGCGAAATTATACCCCAGTAATGGAATCCTCTACAAGCTCAATCATGTCTCTATCTTACTACGGTGTGTAGACAAGAGCGAAGCAGAGAGGATTATGACAGATCTACATGAAGGTGCCTTCGAAACTCGTTCTAGTGGATATACCATGGCTAAGAAGATCCTACGGGCAGGATATTACTGTTCCACTATGGAAGAAGATTGTTATCAGCACTCCCGCACTTGTCATAAGTGCCAAATCTACGTTGATAAGGTGCATGTGCCTCTGATTCCCTTGAACGTCCTGACAGCTCTGTGGCCCTTAGCAATGTGGGACATTAACATGATCGGAGAAATCAGGCCCACTTCTTCCAATGGACATCGCTTCATTCTAGTGGCCATTGATTACTTCACGAAGTGGGTTGAGGCGGCCTCTTTTGCTACAGTGACCAAGAACGTTGTGGCGCGGTTTATCCGACATAATCTAATTTGTCGGTATGGTGTGCCAGAGAGGATTATTACTAACAATGGTACGAATCTCAACAACACAATGATCACCGAGCTCTGTAAACAATTCAAGATACAACATCGTAACTCTTGTCCCTACCGGCCGAAGATGAATGGCGCTGTTGAAGCGGCTAACAAGAACATCAAGAAAATTTTACAGAAGATGACAGTGACATACAAAGACTGGCATGAGATGTTACCATTTGCTCTTCATGGATATCGTACCTCAGCATGGACGTCAACAAGGGAAACACACTACTCTCTGGTATATGGCATAGAGGCAGTCCTACCCATCGAAGTCTAGATACCTTCTCTTAGGATTATGAAGGATACGGGTTTGCAAGAAGACAACTTGATCCAAACTCGACATGATCAGCTAAATCTAATCAACGAGAAGAGACTTACTGCTATCTGTCATGGTCAGACGTATCAAAAGCGAATGATCAAGGCTTTTAACAAGAAAGTCAGACGCCAAGAATATCAAGTCGGGGATCTAGTGATCAAGCGCATCATACTTCCGCAAGGTGATCCCAGGGGAAAATGGACACCCACATACGAAGGGCCATTTATGGTTAAAAACATTTTCTCAGGTGGAGCTATGATCCTAACCACCATGGACGGTGACGACCTTCCTCACCCTGTCAATGCAGACATAGTGAAAAGATACTACGCCTGATTAAAGGACCCGCTAGGTTGACTGGCCTAGGCAAAAATAAGGGCTTCCCGGCGAACCAAAAGGGTTCGGACAAAAATAAGGGATGAAAAGGGAAAAAGTTGTACACCCGACAAGCCGAAAACTGAAAGGGCGGCTTGGGCAAAAAAGGGTATCCCAGTGGACTGAAAGCCCGAAAGGGCAGTCCAGAAAAAAGTTAGGGATGTAAGGCGTATCACTGTGTCCCATTGGATCATCTTGCGACCATGCCTCGGTATTAACTATCAAGCTCGGACAACACTAACTAATCTAATCAACTTTCGGCCAAGTAGCAAAGTGATGAGGCGCTCGAAGACATAAGGGCAATAGCAAAGTTGGAAATCAATGGGATTGTTGCACATAGTTGTTTTCTTTTTCAAAAAATTGTATTTCTTTTATTTTTACAGCGGTGTTCTCTTACAAGAGCGTCAACCTCCTTGTACGAAAACGCCTATTATAGCCCAACTTCAAAAATCAATACAAAATCATTTTCACAAGAAACTTTGAGTTTTTTTTCTTTTTCTGTTTTGTTTTGCAAGAACATCCAATGATTTATTCTTAACATGTGCATTTGAATATGATTGCTGCTCATAAATATTTACATAAGAAACAAAAAGACAATTACTCGTAATTCAAGAAACAGGGGCAAAAACAAGAAGTGTCAAACCCGACAGTTACTCAGCCCAGCAGGTACCGGGACAAAGTCATCTTTGGAGCATAATCATCAGTACATACGCTCCTCACAGAGTAAAAGTATTCAAAAGCATTGATGTCGGCTTTCCCGAAATAGGAAGTAATCTCCCCAGCCAAGGCCATTCAGAAACCTGACAGCTATCTCCCCCAGCCGAATTTCATAATCTCGAGAGGGTTAGTAAATTTTATCTCCCAAGCAGAGTTTATTTCTATGGATACAAAAGCTCAATCCCTGACAGAGCTCATTACTTCAGCTACGGAAATTCACTTTCCAAGTTGTTCCCCGCAGAGTTATTCTCAAACAGAATCTCTCCCTGACAGAATATTCATAAATAACAAAGAGTAAATCTCCAGCATAGTCATTTCCGTTCACCATCCCCGGCGGAAGTATAAGAACCACATTTCTCTACAACAGTCAGGAATGCTATATTCTCCTGTAGCAGTCAGGGATTTATTTTCCCACACTCGGACATACCCCAATAGCATTTCATATGCATACATCATGACATGCCCATACATATCATATATAGCAGGATCTCATTTATTTTGAGAACATCATCTCACAAGGCATTTCATGCATTTCATATAATGAACCCTAGTATCTTTTCAGGAAAGACAATTATCTTCAACAAATCCAGCAGTTATACAGGTCATGTCTGCAGACGACTAATGGAAACTCAGTTCCTGAAACAAAATGGGTCAACTAATCTACACTATCACTTCAAAGTAGCCCTAGTATCCAGGTTCCTTCTCATATCGCTACTATCCAGGCTCTCATTTCAAAGTAACCCGACGACCCAGGTTCCTTCTCATAGCCCTACTATCCAGGCTCTCATTTCCATGTAACCCTACGACCCGGGTTCCTTCTCATAGCCCTACTATCCAAGCTTTCATCCCGAAGTAACCCTACTATCCAGGTTCCTTCTCATAGCCCTACTATCCAGGCTTTCATGTTGAAGCAACCCTATTATCCAGGTTCCTTCCCATAAGCCCTACTATCCAGGCTTTCATCCCGAAGTAACCCTATGACCCAGGTTCCTTCTCATAGCCCTACTATCCAGGCTTTCATTTTGAATAAACCCTACTATCCAGGCTCCATCTCACATCCCTACTATCCAAATTCCTTCCCATAATCCCTACTATCAAAGAATGCTCCTAATTCATCAAAACTCAAAAGTTGCTAAATTAGGGTTTCATATGAAAAGTCAACCAAACTTTGACCAAGCGTAACTTTCTTATAATTTATTAGAAATTTATCATCCAAGGCTCATTTTGAATAGAATCAAATTTCCTACAACTCATATTTAGCCCTCAAGTTCAAAAAATTCACTCATAAAAAGATATGAATTTCTACATTATAGGTCCTTTTGAAAAGTCAACAAAAACACCTTTTGGGTCAAAGCTTCTTACATGAACATGGAAGATCCAATTGAGATGAAACAAAAGGGTTGATTAGGGGACATCCTAAGATTTCCAAAAAGTCAAAGAACACCTCTCTAGGGTTAAAATTGGAAGAGATATGCATTGTCAAAGTTGGCCATTTTTGGAAAATTGGCAAAAGTCAAATGTGCTCAAAAGTGCATTTTTTGTCAAATGGGCCTAGCTTTTGATGATTGTATCTTGTTGAAGACATGGTCCACGACCCAAATCAGCATCCATATATTATTTTCTCTATTTATTTATTTTATTTTGATTTTTACTTATTAAAAGTTAAATTAAATCAAATAAATTACAAAAAATATAAAAGATTGATTTTTGATCTGATTTTTGTAGGAATCATAATCTAATCAAGCTAGCCTAATCAGATCAAATCAAATCATGGCAAATTGAGGGAAAAATCGCATGATTAGGATGGTTTTGGAAAGATATCATATAGAAAACAAATCACATTCAATTTCCATGATTCAAAAAGATTCAGTATGTTTTTATTGCCCTAATTTGCTCTATTACATATACACAATGCAGCCAATACAAAAGAACAAGGATTGCAGTCGTGAGAGCTTAAGAACAAAATTCAAATTTTGGCAAAAAAGTGGTAGATCGTTTTCTCATATAGAGGGTGATTCAAAACATTCCAAAGCTTCTAAATGATTCCTGGATATCTCCTGAAGCTAACACAATCAATTGCAAGCATTCCCAAGTCTAGAATCTCCCCATAGCCTTTACACGGTTTGCTCTTTGTTTCAAAATTGAATACATTGATTCTTGCGTCATAAACATATTCTAATAATGTACTTGTGATTATTGACATATTTGCAACATGCTTGAATGATATAATTGACGTTTTGATGGATATATTAATGATTGCCATGGCTAAGGTTTAGGAAGCTGTTTTAGGGCTTCTCTGTACAGGTAAAATTAGGCTAAGAAAAGGATATAATGATGCTCGTGGGATCAAGACGAATTGATCCATGTACTCACCTTTAATTTATCATGGGATTTGTGGATTTTTGAAGCTTCCAGGGCTATGGATATGGATTTATGTTCGTAGGTAAAAGGTATTGGCCTAAGATGATGGACAGGGAAGAAGACAATGACTTGTCACCATCACAGTGGCCAATTTGAATTCACGCGCATTTTTTATTCTTATTGACCATTATTTCAATATAATATATGTTATTCATTTATATAAACAAAAGACAACATGGCTAGGTGGTAAAGAGAAGCGTTTGCAAAGGGGAAGACATGGGTTCGATACCCAGGTCTAGAGTTTTTTCATTTTCTCGTTCGTTATTTGCAGCTTCTATACACTTCCTTACCTAGCGTCCACCATACACTAACATTAATAGTCCATCAGATCCCCTTAAGCTTGGATCAAACGCCCCAGATTTGATGACCACGCTGGAGATTCCAAGGGGCAACATCACAGGATCCAAGCAATGGCTCTAGGCCACCAACCTTGGGCCCATCAAATTTAGAAGCACACCCCCCTGGATTTCTTATACAGGCCCAATTCTATTCTTTTTTATTTCAATTCTTTTTTATTATTTATTAATTATTTCTTTTTTTCAAATAACACCAAAAATCATGTTTTTTTATTTAATCAAAAAAATCATAAAATCATCAAAAGTCATTTTTTTATAAAAATATTTTTATTAATTAATTAGTTTAATTAAATTAAGACAATTTAATTCTTTTTTTGTCTAATTAAAATCAACTAGAATTAGGGTTTAATGTTGTCCATAATCTAAATTTTCTCAAAAAATAACCTAAATATTTTTTCAATTAGACTTTTAGGTTTTCCAATTATTTCTCGTATTTAATTCGCTGCGCGCGCCTTTAATTTTCATTTTTCTATTATTGTAACTACTCCGAGTTTGTAATAGTAATTAGAGTTTTAAATTTTTTCATCTTTATTTACGGTCAAAATAATTATGTATCTGCGAAAGCCTTGTAATAGCTAGGACTTTAATTTCTCGCATTTTAATTTCCGCAAACTATAAGCTGTTAGATGTATGTGAATAGGATGGTATGGAACGAGAAATGACAATTAATATAGTAGAAAACCCTAAATGTGCAAAGATAAATAAACTGGAAAAAAACACACTTGCACATGCTCACTCCTAGGGTTTACTCCACTACGGTTGCCTTCGGTAAACGGTCATGAAGTATAGGGAATGATAGTGGTCGTCCTCTTGTCCCAAAAGATCTAAAATGACCCATTCGGATGTTGCCTCGGAAAAAGATCTTTAAGGCTTTAGGATGATTACTAAAATTTCCTAACATTGCTTTTGTGATCGTACTTGTCCCTTCGAACGTCCCTTAAAACTCTAACGACGGTGCTACCTATTCCTTAATAATAGGATAGCGATGTCAAAGGAAAACGAACATACTTTTTTCGAGTATGTAGATTAGCTCCTAGGTACTTGCTCAAACAAAATTTTTCACACAAACATTTTTCGAAACAACTTCGTCACACTCTTGAGGACAGAAACAAGGGTTATCACAAAGTAAAACAAAACTTTTCAAAACAAGCACACACAAGAAATTTTAAAAATGAGCAAGTACCTAAGAGCCCATGGAAAACCATGGATAGAAAGGGTGCTAACACCTTCCATTTCTATAATCTACCCCCCGTACTCAGAAACATCTCGAAAAAGGTTTTTTCTGTTCTTTTTCCTTTTCCTTTGTTGGATAAAATAAAATTCGGTGGCGACTCTTGCTTACCGCGACATTTGAGAATACAAAATGTAAACCAGTATAACACTCGGTTTTGCCACCGTATCACAATATGTAACAGAAAACGGTTAGAGACAGAAATTCATATTATGAGTCGATGCATGTTAGCATGAGTCGACTCATGTTAGTTATGTAACATAGAATGAGTCAATACATGTTGTTATGAGTGAATGCAACAAATATTACAACATATTACAGAACCAACAATTTTACATGAGTCTATGCATAACATGTATGTGTCGACACATACTGGATTGAACTTCTGATTTTTAAAGACAAAACGTGTTATGAGTCGATGCATGATGCTATGTATCGATGCATAAAAGTTCAAAAATGTTTTCAGGGACATCAATATATCATGTGTCGATGCATGAAGTTATGTATCGATGCATAAAGGTTGAAAGTTGTATTCCAGGGGCATCAACATGTTATGAGTCGATGCATAGCATGGATGTGTCGACTCATAGTGAAGCAGAATCATTTTTATGATTCTTTGCTTAAGTATGCATCGATGCAAAGCTGTTTGTGTCGACTCATAATAGTGTTTTATGTGTAAAACACATTCTTAACTCATTTTAAACATGTTATACTATATTTTTTACAATGAACACATGTAGGTAACATTCATTGATTATTTCACATATATTTGCTATCATTCAAAACCAATTATATGAAGGGTTTGCTCACACCTTATGCCCAGGAGTAGGACATTAGAGATCTCTCCCCGTCGGTCAATAATAAAGATGTCTTCCTGGGATCGGGAACACCAATAAATGTCTGAATGAGAGAGTGACATTATCCTTTGAGACCACCTCAAACCTTGTTCATTCTTTATTATTGAGCGGGGAAGGTGCGAAATAAACCACCTGGAGAGAAAAGGTATACAACACATGCGAGTTCCTCGCTTCCTCATGGTACGAGTGTGAAGGGAATGCAGAATATCTTCGAGCAAAGTAGGCACATGATTATGAGTGAAGAATATGCTGATGGTGTTTACATCTATAAGTTATTCTGGATTGGGGAATAGTACCAAACCATAGATTAGTACATCCAAAACATCTTTGAAAGCATGAAACTTCATGGCATCTAGAAACAACTGAGTTTTCTCCATCATAAATTTTGCAAGGAGACTTTTAACCCCACTCCTGGTTTCCCATTTAGATGTAATTTCGTATTCTTTCAGGTGCAAGGTTGTGGCAATATCTTCAGGTCTTGGATCTTTCTATAAACCAGTGAAGGGTATCTGGTCCAGTATAGGCATCCAAAGTAACTTAGAGAACTCTTCCATTGTGGGCACCAACTGATAATTAGGGAAAGTAAAGCAATGGTGTTTAGGATCAAAGAATTGGAATAAAACATTTATCATTCCTTCTTCAAAATTGGAGATAACCAAGCTGAGGAAATGGCCATGTCTTTTGTTGAACTGAGAGCTTTTGGGAACCTTTGAGACTAACACTTTGAGTTTGGAAGGTATTCCCATGAAGTTGATCCGGATAGTATTTCTGCGAGTGGAGGCAATAACCTGCAAAACAATAACAGATAAATCTCTTTATCCTTGAAATGGTCAGTGAAAATGCTATGTTTATGATGTTATGTTGTTATATTTAAACAAGATAGCAACAATGTAGCAAGAACAAGTAAATCACACAAAAGGCCTGAGGTTTAAAGGCTTGCATGAGGTTCATAGGTAAGTACCCTCTTGAAGTTTAGTTGGCTCAACCTATCCTAAGAATAGTAACCGGGTTCTAGAAGTCTCATATCACCGATCTTTCTCTCAGGCATTGTTTCAGCAGAGCAGCTGACTTGCCACCGAAATATCCTGAGAGTCGGATCTCAATAAGCGTTGCATCGAGTACCAACCAACTTCAGACTGCACCAAAGCCGACCATCTCACTACTTTCTAATGGCTAAGTTGGGTCAATTAAGGTTCTAAAGGTCAGTTAGTGCTTATGACACCATGCAGAAACCTAGTATTATCCTCGACTGACTCAAGGTACACTAGTACAAACCAATGTGTCGCACTAATGTATCCATCACTTCAACCATATCGGTCTATGCGGTACAATTTCCATGATTTATGGCTACTTGCCTAAAATGTGCTCAGATTCGAGTATAGGATCTTTGCAAGAAATAAACCCAAGGAAAACCCCAAATATAAAGAAAACAAACAAACAAATCAAGTAAAAGTGATCTATCCCTAAAATTACCCCTCTTTTTTAGGAATCATCCCCAACAAAGTCGTCAGTTTTGTAATACAATTGGAGAATTGACTTCCTTTTACATTTTATCGCAAATGTTACGGATAGAAAGAGTCGCCATCGACTTTTATTGTATCCAATAAGGAAAGGGTGAAAAGAACAGGAAAAACCTTAAGAGATTTTAAGTTCGGGGATAGGTTATGAAAAGGGAAGGTATTAGCCCACTTTTAATCTGTAGTTATTTGCAGGCTCTTAATTTCTTAGGTCACTTTAATTTGCTTCTGCGTGCTTTGAAAATGTGAGGTGTAAAAATGATTTGTTTGTGAGCAAGAAATTCAGGGTATCTTACCCACTGAAAGGTCTTTTGTTATTATTTTCCTTCTCCTTTTAGGATAGTGTTATCCATACCATTAGTTAGTAGGTAGTCCCATCTATTGGATGTGAAGGGACAAGCGTAGGGTCGTCGTTATGGTCATTGAAGGCAACATAGAGGAACACCTTAGCAATTTGAAGAGACTGTCATCATATATTCTTAGGCAACATCGAGGGACAAGATCATTTCTCGTAGGAAACTTCGAGGGACATCACGGGACTATGATCTTTATTATGACTTTAATCGAGGGTCTTTGCTAATGGTATCCCTATGTTCGAGGGACATGACCATTATTATTCTGAAGGCAACACAGAGAGCCTACCGTAGAGGTTTGTGTATGCAAGAGTGATTCAGTTCAATTATATTTGTCTTGATTATGGTTATCTAACCGTTTTTTTTAGATCTTTCCATACATGCCTAGTTACTATACAGTTATATATACATATAGGCATACATAGTATAGGTGCATAAAGTAAAGTGCGGAAAAGTAAACTCTAATTAAGTTATTACAAGGCTTTGGGGAATATACAACAGTATAAATTTGCGAGAAATAAAACTACAGCTATTACAAAAAAAAAATGTGCGACCTATACAATTTCTGTAAGAAAGTAAAGGGGCAAATAAATAAGAAAATGTTAGAAATGATATTTTAAAGTCCTAAAATCTAAAACGTTAGAAATTAATTTTTTTTTGTATTTTTGTAGAAAATAATTTAAGTTAATAATTAATAAAAATTTATTCAAATTAATTTTACAAATTAAAAAATAAGACCTAAAATCTACTTAAATGAAAAAAAAAGTTAATTAAGAAAACCTAAAAGACTATTTTTTTGATTTTATGTAATATTCTGATTTTTATATGTTTTGATTTTAATTGTAAAAAAGAAATATATTAGTGGAAATGGAGTTTCAAAGAGAGAATATGATCGTGCCCTAGCCATGTTAACTCATCATCCTCGCGTTAAAGCTTGCATTTTCTTATTCAAACATGTTCTAAACACCATTATGAAGTCATCTATGCACACGAAATTAGTTAAATATGCATAGATTAAAATATTCGAATTCAAAAAAATTACCAAAACCAGTGGGTTTTTTAAGCTATTCCAGACGTGAATAGATTTGTTTCTAGACTTGGTGAGATTCCTGGGAACTTCAGGAACACGGTTTGAGGCTTGGTTTTAATTGAGAGTGGCTGGAAATTTTGATACGAGTTTGCACCTTTCTTTGAAAATTTGTGATTTTGAAACCTTGCTTTTATGGCAGCCACTTTGTGTCTTTTTCACTTAGGTGTTGCATGTATTTTTAGAGGAATGAAAATTGATCAAAACAAGGCAAGGATATTGTATCATTATGCCATAATTCATTGCAAAAAAAACACATTGAAATCATTCCAAAATTGTTTTAAAAACATCCCAAACTTGAAGATTCTTGTTCCCAACATGTTTTCACGGTTTTGGAAAGCTCTTATGAGGTCTTGGGCCTTCTAGAAGATATCCAAATGAATCCCACACACCCTTTGGTCCATCAACTCATATTTTATTTGATTTATTTTGACTTAATTTAAATAAAATCAAAATGAATAAAATTAAAAATCAAAGTAATGTGTAAATGTACTTAGAGGTCCTCTAACATGTTATAAACATGTTTAAACCTCAAAAGTTAGACCCATTAGTCCAAAAGTTCAGGATTGCTCAAATGAAGTTTGATGCATTTTCTAAAAAATTGCCCAAGTTTCACAAATCATATCTCACTCAATTTTCATTATTTGGAGGTGATATTTGACTCTTTGGAAATCTAAAGATGTCATCTATAATCTATATTTTAATCATTTTTGCATTTGAAGACTTTATTTTAATGAATGTTGCATTGACAAAAAGTGTCTTTTTGTTGACTTTTGAAATGACCTATAATGTATTGTCCCTTATCTCTCAAATGAAGCATTTTTTGGATTTGAGTGTAGAGAATCAAATTTGTAGATATTTGGATTTCCTTCAAAATTAGCTTTGGTTTAGGAAAATATGATGAAGCATGTGAAAGTTATGCTTGGTCAACATTCAATTGACTTCTACTAAGGAAACCCTAATTTGGAAACTTTTAACTTTTGATGATTTGAGGGCTATTCTTAACAAATCATGATCAAAACTTGATCAAATGATGAATATCACTTCAAAATATTGATGTTGACCAAAAATCTTGATGTTTGACTATATGTTGACCATAGTTGAATTTTTATCCAATATAGTTAATTTTCAGTCATCCGAGAAATTGGCTGAGAAAACTTATGATACAAGGCTTGAAACTTGATATGAGCATCCTTGAATACATATGAGCACCCATGAAAATCACTTTAGACCTTGGAAACCCAATCTTGCTTGAGAAATACCAAACCCTAGTTGTTGACCCATTACTTAGGAGGAGAATTTGTTTGACTAATTCTTGAGTAATCTTAAGCAATTCAGAACTCTAGGAAGATAAGGAGACATCTTGAAATGATTTTATCTGAAAATGAGAGGGAAAATTTTGGGGTACAACAATTGTCAATTCCAAAATTTGGTGACTCTTTATTTGAGAAGCCTGTTGTGCATCTAACATGCTTGTTGAGTATCTCTGGTAGAATTATAGATTGTCTTCCCAAATAGGTGGTTGTCTCTTTATTTGAGAAACATGTTGTCCATCTGATCTGCTCACATCTCTTTGAGTTTCCTCGACAAAGTTATTGATAATCATCTACAACAAGTGACTACTGTAACACCCCAATTTTCTTTGTTAATTATTTAATTATATATTTTCTATGTTAATTATTATATGGTTGATAATTATTGAATTATTTGATTTTGTGTGATTATCTGAATAATTGATTTAATTGGAATAAGTTTGTATTATATGTTATTGGGTTATTGAGTGTGAGAATAGTAAAATACACTATTTGAGCCTTATGTTACATTAGAGTGGGTGAGTGAAATTAAGCCCATTTATAGTAAGTAAGGTTTGAATAAAATAAGGAAATAAAGAATTAGAAATAGAAAGTGAAGAAAACAAGAGAAGAGAAGAAAGAGGAAAAGAGGAGAAAAGGGAGAAAAGGGGAAAAGAAAAGGATAGAACCCTAGAGTATCTACATCCAAGGTAAGGGTGGGTATTCATTTATTTATGGGTGTACATAATGGTATGTGATGTGTAGTAAGCATGAATTAGGGATTTGTTCTTCAATTTCTAGATTTTGACATATTAGGTTTTGAATGAGGAATCATGAAATTGATGTTGGAATTCATGTTTTGATGTTTTTATTTGATGCTATATGTTAGATATATGTTATAATACGTTTAATTGGTAAAATATATGTGTTTGAATAGTATTTGGATGGACAAATACGTAGTAAGGCAGAAGTTATCCGTAACATATTTTTCTGGTTTTTCGCAAGGCCGCTTAGCACACCAGGTGCCGCTTAGCGTGGTATGGAATGCCAAACCTTATATTTTCTGAAATTGTTCTGGATCATGGATGTATACGATTTATCATGAACTGTCATGAATTTTGTGGAATTTAATTATGTGTCTTAGATTGGTTTTGAATGAGGACAATTATTGTGAATGTAATTGTTGGGAATTAATGTTGATTGAAGATAACATGGTTTGGACTTGTTTTCTACATGTTATAATGATGTGTTTAGTTGATAAATGCTATGAGTATGTATTGTATGTGAATTTTGACATGGTATATATATGTTGTGCAATTTGCTAAACATAATTCAAATATGTTGAATTATTTGAAATATGCTTGTATGATTAAGATATGGAGATGGTCTTAATTACATATATATATATATATATATATATATATATATATATATATATATATATATATATATATATATATATATATATATATATATATATATATATATATATATATATATATATATATATATATATATATATATATATATATATATATATATATATATATATATATATATATATATATATATATATATATATATATATATATGGAGATTGCACATGCATCATGAGTTGTCAAGAGGAAACTTTTGGTAATTCCGTGGGAATTATTGACTTGTCCCAAACCTAGAGGACTAGTTTGAAGCTTAAAGGACGAGCTTTTTGGCGGTTATCTGTCTGAGAGATGGACCCGATAGGACCAGTAAGATTAATAATTGGTACCACGTGCATATTTCATTGAGTTGCATTGAAGTCACATGTGTCTATGTGAATGTTGAATTGATGTGAAATATGTGATATTGGCGTGAATGTTACATTTGTTGTGTTTCTGGTTGATTATCTTTGAATATTAAATCATTGAACAATGTTGTATATGAAATCATATGAATTGTATTAAAGTATGTTAAATACATGATTATGTGAACTGTGATGAATTCAATTGATGTATGTTGATATGTGTTGTACCCCAAAATTTTCCCTCTCATTTTATCAAGATTTCCCCTCACAAGACTCTTTGAACTCCAGACAGGATTAGGGTTTTGCACTACTCAAGACATCTCCTTCCACTGATGACCTAAATTAGGGTTTGAGTTTGCACAAGGATTTTTGGACCTCCAATGCTTAAAGTGACTTTCATACTTCATGTTAGACTCATAAGTCTGTCCATACCAAGTTTCAAGCCTTGAATCAAATTTTGCCCAGTCAATTGGACAGTTGACCTAAAAATCAACTGTATTGGGGAAAAAGTCAATTGTGGCCAATTTACATTCAAACCTCATAAATTTTGATCCACATCAACATTATAAACTCATATGAACCATTTCATCAAGTTTGGACCACAACTCCACAAGAAATTTGATCAGATCATCAAAAGGGCAAAATGGTCATTTTTAGGGTTTTGACTATACAAAGGCAATTTCTGACCTTTTGACCGAGCCAATGGAAAATTAGGCTCAACCATGGACTCAAGGACTCAATGGCATCATCTTGACCTATTCAACAAGTTCAAAAGACCTCAATTGCATTGGATTGACAGATGAATTTTTCAATCAACTGATCAAAATTTGACTGTACATTAAAAGGTCAAACTTTGACTTTTTGGTCAAAATCAAGTGCCAAGGGTCATTTTTCATCAAGATGTGTCAAAAAATGAAACTTGTTCATCAAGAAACCCATTTTTTGCAAATTAGGGTTTAAAGTTGAAAATTTTCATAACTTAGAATTTTTCTAAGTTATGAAATTTTCTTAATTTTTCCTAAATTTGCCCAACATTTTCACCATGATGCATTTGGATTCAAACAAAACTTCCAACATGAAATTTGTAGTGCTCCACAAAGTCTAAAACTTTTATTCACAAAGTTTTCTCAAAATAAGCTTGGATCTCAAGTTATGATTTTTGGAACAAGGGTCCCTAAAACTTTTAACTTAGTGAAATTTTGCCCTAATTTAGGCAGGATTTTGACCTATCTTCATTGCCATTTTTCACATAGTTCCACTTGGAATCTCAAGTTTCATTTCAAATATGGATTATAGATCATTTTGCAAGATTTCCAAAATGTCTAAGAACTCTCCAAACACATTTGTGGTTAGGGAGAATCGAAGGCTTGAAGTTGGCAAAAACTCACTTTTCATCCATGGCATATTCATGTTCATCCAAGTTGCAATTTCAAGTCAACATGCTTTGCACTAGATTACAGGCCTCTAAACCACTTCACACTCAATAATTTAATGCAAATTCATTGGTCTAAGGAATTGTTTTGGTCATTAGGGCATTGTACACAAAATTAATCCCTAAGTAGAAAAAGGCACATTACCATTTTTGCCATAATCTTGCTTTATGTCAAACCACAATATTTGAGCATTGGTCCAAATCTTATGCAGCTAATCAAATCCACAAGTTGGAGGGGCCAAGGGAAAAGTGCACAAGGTGTTGGATAGCCTGTACAGGCCTGTTACATATCACTTCCCACTTTTGCTTCATATACAAGAAATATGCAAAATACATGAGAACTTGAAAATCAGCCAAAGAAAACTTGTGCAAGCTTTTGAAACATCTTTCTCACATCCCTCTAAGCCAGAAACACGACCTCTTAAGCCCTCAAACATCCCATAGCCAGAAATCACCTTCCATTGGCAAAATAGGGCAGAACCTGCAACTTGACTTCCATAGCACATTTTGCTCGTGCGTTTTGCCCCAAGTTGGTTCAAATACCATCCATTCAATCCATCCAAGCTATCCTAAACCTCAAAAACCAATTGTAACTCCATTTACAGGGTTTTCCATGTTCATTTTGAGCTTGTGCAGGTTGAGTTCTATAGGCTGATTCAAGTACATTCAAGGCAAGCTAGACATTGGAGAAGGTCAAGTGAAGTTCAAGCAAGCTCCCAGACATCTCAAGACTTGTTGAAAAGCTCCACATTGCCATACACGAAGTCAGCTGAAACAGGTTTTTGTCAACTTCCTATCTCTCTATTTAGGAACATTTAGCCTTAGGTTTGTGAATAAGAAATGTAGTATTCATTGCCATGAAGTTGTACATATGCTCAATTTTCATTTTTATTAAGCGTGCTAAGAGAATTTGATCCATGAACATACTGAAAAAATTAGGTTAGATTTTAGGGACAGAGAAATTCTCTCTGGTCTTTGAGAGTTAGGACAAGTTGTTTATATGGTTGAATTCGTCTTGAAATGCTATACAACTTTGATGTTATGTGTTTTTGCCATAGAGCTCGTATACAAGATCTGGCAATTGTACAGGGCTCATGCGTTTTGAAAGTCAAAGGTTGAAGATGAAGTGGCTTGGGCTGGGCTTTGGTCCTTTCACTCTTGACACCCCCCCTTTTACTATTTGCACCCCCTAGCCCAATTTCTTGATATTTTATATTTTTGTATTTTTATTTTCATTTCTAATTATATTTTATCATTCCCAAATATAAAAAATACTCAAAAAAATATTTTTTAAAATTTTTACATTAATTTTACATTTTATTTTATTTCTTTCTAACATGAAAACAAATTAATTACTTTTATCTTATTTATTAAAAAACTTGGAAATAATATATAAATCATACTTTTATTTTTATTCTTTATTTTTATTCACACTAACAGTATTATTCTAAATATATTTTTATTTTTTGTATATATTTTATTTATTGTATATATATATATATATATATATATATATATATATATATATATATATATATATATATATATATATATATATATATATATATATATATATATATATATATATATATATATATATATATATATATGTAAGTCTCAGAGTGCCTAAGAGGGGGGGGGGGGGGGGGGGGGGGTGAATTAGGTCTATAAAAATTTATTCGGTTTTATGAGAATACTTTGTAGTAATTTTTTGGTTAAGTGTTTGAAGGTTTGATTATATCTTATCTTTTCCTGATTATGGTGATGAAAGCGATAAAAGCGGAAAAGTAAAGAACACGGTGATATATCCTGGTTCCCCTCACAATCCGAGAGTACTCCAGTCCCCTTTCCAACACGAAAGAGATTTTACTATAGTTAGAATGATTGTACAGCCTATGCTTACTATCTAACCTATAGGGTGACCAAAGGTTCTTAACACCTTTAAGATCAAACAAACACTAATGTGAATGAAGAACAATCCTCTTCAAATCACAACACTTACTTCCAACAATCCTGGATAGTAAGGGAATAATTTCTTTAAGTAATACAATGATTAATTCGAAATAGATGGAGAGCTTTATCAATCTTCAATTGATCTTCTTCTTCAAGATATAAACAATTCTCAAACAATGTATATAAATGTTCACAATGTATGTATGAAACTTGTAATGAATTAATGAAAATGTATATGGCATGTTTCACAAAATTTATGAACACATGAAAGTTTGAATGCAAATGTGAATTATGAGAAATTGTTTATTGAAGAAGTATATTTGTTAATTTGAAAATTGAAGCATTCTTTTTTTGAAATAAGAAAATCTGCAGCATTTTATAAAGTCACAAGAACCTCTTCATTCATGCCAATTCATATGAAAAGTTGCAATGCATTCATGAAAGGATACCAATTGAAATATGTTCAAAAACCAAAAGAAAAGCTGCACTGGTTCGCTAGGAACCGGTTCCGACACAGGGAGAACCCGGTTCTTAGTGAACGTTATAAGTCAGATTTCAAAAATATCACGCAGGAACCGGTTCCCCTATTGGTACAACCCGGTTCCTGGTACAAAATCCAGGGACATGTTTTTTGAACAAGTTTGGAACCCGGTTCCCTGTTAGGGAGGAACCAGTTCCTGAAAGGTTATTTTCACAAATTCTTTTTGAAAAAGATTTCAAACAAAGTTTTTCATAAATGTAAACATGTTGGATATGTATATGATTATGAATGCAATTTTGTGAACATCTATATTCAAGATTAAGAATTATTTATACCATTTGACATGTGTTGATTCTTCAATAATTCTTCTTCTAATCTTCAAGACTTTTATATGATGTTGATAAGCTTTTTTCACATCCTTTGAATGTTGATATCCATGTTGTCTTCATCAAAACTAATGCTTTAAAATATGACTTGAGAAGCTTGCAATTACATTCTCCCCCTTTTTGATGATGACAACCAAGTCTTGAAAAACAATTCTTGAAATGTTTATGTTGTTTTGTGTAGCAAAAATGTTGAGCAAATGCAAGGCTCCCCCTAAATTGTATGCTCCCCCTAAGTCCATGATTCTTTGAATTTTGGAGTGAGTATGATAGATATTTGGGCCTGCAATTTCTTTGAAACAAAACAACACATATACATATTCTTCTACCCCTTTGTTAACATCAAAAAGGATGGGAAAAAGAGTGAAACAAATACATTTTAAAATTTAAGACGATTTTAAACACAAACAACGAATTGTACAATTTTAAACACACTAAAACATGAACAACGAATTGTACGATTTTAAACACACTAAAACATGAACAACGAATTGTACGATTACAACAAATAACAACGAAACATAAGATGGAAAACACGAAAAAGAAATGACATAGAAATTAAATGTAAAAAATTTTTTAGTCTTCATCATCATTCATCTCATCATCATCATCTTCACTTTCATTTTCACTACCACTTCCGGATTCCTCTTCCTCTTGAACTTCTTTCTTATCAAGGTGATCAAGAATAAGCTTTTGAGTTCTTTGGACATTTCGTAGTTGTCGCCGTACTGAAGCATTTTCTTGTTGGAGCACATCAAAGCGATCATCCACATGTCTTTGGAAGATGGTCATTTGATTAAACAGCATGTCTATGGTGTAGCCGCCTTCGGGAGGTTGAGCAACATAGTGGACAGTTGGTTCGAAATCCTCTTTGTAGTGAAAGTGACCTCTTGCATCAAGAATTATTCTGGTGTTCTTAAGAGAGGTTGCATCTGTAATAGCCTCCTTATCTCCTTGAATTCTTGTAACTTCCCGTTGAAGGTTAACATTTTCATTTTCCAGAATGTGAGAAATGGCTCGAGCATATGGTAAACCACCATCTAGAGATTCCATAAGTTGCATATGATACATAATAGAAAATGCCCAATTAACCGAACAACGGCGTCTCAATGCATTAAGGACCATTAATTCAAACTCATTGATACGAGAGTGGTTAGAATTCTTTGGAAAGAGGATATATGCAATAATAAGGTGGAGCATTTTGTCACTTACAGAGAGATTTGAGCCAAACAAATTTGATGACGAGAGAAGTTGTTGACGAGCAGTATTTTGCTGCTTTGGCCTACACATGTTAATAAAAACCTCTACCTTATTGTATGGTAGCCAATCATGTGGAATAACACCATTAAAAAGAACCAAACCTTCATGCGGAATACCCAACAATTCATCAAATTCCTCAACAGTTAAATAGATACTCTTTGACAGAACATGAGAGGTTAGAGTAATATCACCAAATTCATCAGGGATAAGTTTTAAGTTGTGATAAAATTCTCTAACAAGGTCAGGAAACACTTCACCATTGTTACCTACAAATCTAGCAACCCCAACAGATGCCAACTGAGCAGGAAATAAAAAGCTATGAGCAGGAAAGGTATGAAGCCTACAAAACTTAACTTTAAGAACCTTCCGATTACGAGATTTGAAGGTGAGCCTTCTGGATTTGATGGTCTGAGGATAAATGTTAGAAGACTCTTCTTCAACCTGAGCCTTTCCCTTGCTGGATCTGGTAGCTCTCTTAGGACCCATGGAGATTTGTGAGAAATCTGAAAGTTGGGGTTTTGATTTGGGATTTTCGCAATAGTGAGAGATTGGGATATTTGAGTATGAAATATGGAAGAAGAAGTGATTTTATAGTGATTTGGAGTAGTGGGTATTAAAATTTTGGTGAAGAAAAAGAGATGTTGGAGCTTTTATGAGGTGTGTCAATGGAGGTGGAAGGGTTTGAGAGGAGGAATATGAAGTTGGAATGAGAGATGAATGTTGACTATGACATAAAACACATTAAAAAGCACTTAAGCACAAAAAGGTGCGTGTGGCCGGTCTGCATGCTGGGAATCGGTTCTGCACTATAGTGAACCCGGTTCCTGGCTTTTGAAAAAAGTAACGTTTCTGGAAAATGAACCAGGAACCGGTTCCTACCATTATGGGAACCGGGTTCCACATGCAAATATTGCCAAAAACTTGAAAAATTGTTATGAAAGGAAAAGTTTTGTACAAACAATATATACACACATATTTTATCAAATAAAAATATATAAAAGAAGGAGTAGAAGCAGAGTGTACTGAAACATAAAATTTTTGAAGAAGAATTAAAACGTGCACCTTATGAGAAGCATTTAGAGATCACCTTCATCCAAAATACCAAGTTCTCTTCGGATTTTGAAGAATGGTTCTCGTGCAAGCGGTTTTGTTCTTGATGGACCAAAGAGATCCATGTGTAACAATTGTAGTGGCCTTGTAGTAGACACCACATTCTTAGATTTGAAAGTTGATTTGGTCTGTTTTCCCTTTTGTCATGCATTACATAATTTGTCTTTGATGAACTTCATCTTTGGTAGACCAATAACTAAGTCATGCTTAACCAATTTGTTCAAGTGCTCCATGTGAATGTGAGCAATCCTCTTGTGCCATAACCAAGCGCCATTGTTGTTTACCATAAGACATTGTACCTTTATAGACAAATCATCTAAAGTAATCATAAAAATATTGTTAGTTCTTATACCTTTGAGTTTTACCTCATTGGTTGCCTCATCCATAATAAGACATTCTTCTTTGTTGAATTTAATCTTGAACCCTCTATCACAAAGTTGACTTATGCTAAGAAGGTTGTGCTTTAATCCTTCAACATAGAGAACATCCTCAATTTGAATGGATGGAGGTGTGCCAACTATTCCAACGCCAAGAATCTTTCCTTTGGTGTTGTCTCCATAGGTGACATACCCTTTGGCTTTATGTACTAGATATGAAAATTGGTGTACATCTCCTGTCATATGCTTTGAACATCCACTATCAAGATACCAAACATTTGATGTGGATTTAAAGCATACCTACAAAAACAAATTATTCTTTGTTAGGTACCCAAGTTGCCTTGGGTCCTTCATAGTTAGTTCCCTTTTTCACCCACACATAATGCCCACTTGCTATACTAAAGTTTCTAACATAGCAAGCATTAGGTGTATGGCCTTTAATACCACAATAAAAACAAGTAGGTTCAAAGTTACTTCTATATCTAGAAGGATAAGATTTCTTCTTAGGAAATGTTTTCTTTTTCGATACATTAGCCTTTTTCTTTTGATGATTATGAACAACTTGCTTCTTTTCTACTTTCTTGGGATTGGAACTATTACTAGCCTTTACAAAAACAGTGGGATTGTTACTTGGTCTCTTAGAATTCACATAACCAAGACCTCTTTTATCATTTGGATAACATTGTTGGCTTAGTAATCCTTCCAATCCTATTTGTCCTTTTTCATATCGTTCAATGACTCTTTTCAATTGAACAATTTGAAAGACATTTGATTCACACTTGGAGCATGCAAAGTTTTCTTTTTCTTTAATAAAATTTTGTTTTTGAAGATCAAAATCTTTAGTCATGGTGTCAATTTTTTCTAGACAAATTAGAAGTTCTTTTTCTTGATTTGACACCTTTTTGTATAAACTTTTGCATTTTTTCAAGAGTTCATCAATAGCACCTTGAACATTATCATCAAAAAGATTAAATTCATTACTAACCTCTTCTTCATCGTCGGAGTGATGTGAAGCCATCAATGCTAGATTTGCACATTTGTCGCTTTCCGAATCGGATGAAGAACTTATCTCATTATCTTCCCATGCAACATAAGCCTTTTTGTTCTTGAACTCCTTTTTGCCTTTGAATCCATTTTTCTTGGAGAGTTTTGGACAATCTGGCTTTATGTGACCTTGCTTTCCACATTCATAGCATGTGACATCTTGTGTTGATGTGGAGGCTTCTTTGTCTTTATGCTTATAGAATTTCTTTCTTTTGACAAAGTTAGCATTATGAAGATTATTTTTATGACCAAAATATTTTCCTAACCTTTTTACAAGAAGCAAGAGATTTTCATCTTCCTTCGATACATCTTTATCTTGACTTTCTTTTGAATCAATTTCAAAGCAATGCCTTTGGATTTCTTCTCATGATTCTCATGTTTTTCAAGTCTTCCAAGTTCCGTCTCATATTCTTGAAGCTTTCCGAAAAGTGTTGCGAAAGTCATAATTGCTAGGCTTTTCTTTTCGGATATTGCCGTCACTTTTGGTTGCCATTCCCTCGTTAAAGACCTAAGCACTTTAAGATTTAATTCATCGTTATTTAAAGTCTTACCAAGTGCCTTCAAATGGTTTGTCAAGTGAACGAATCTCTTTTGCAAGTCAAGGATGGATTCTCCGGGCAGCATTCTGAATAATTCATATTCTTGACTCAAAGTGTTCAATCTAGACCTTTTGACTTCGGCGGTTCCTTCATGAGTTTCTACAAGAGTATCCCAAATTTCCTTTGCCGTTGTACATGCCGATACTCGGAAAAATTCATCCATACTAAGAGCACTTTGGAGAATATTGATTGTCTTTTTGTCAAAGAGAACTTTTTTCTTGTCATCGTCATCCCATGATGCTTTAGGCTTTGATGACCCAACACCATTGACAACACACACCAGAGTAAATGGACCATTCTCAACAGCATTCCATATTTCTTCTCCTTGCGCTTTAAGATGAGCCTTCATGCGAATTTTCCAAAAGTCAAAGTATTCACCACAAAACAATGGAGGCTTGTTGTTACTACCACCATCTTTGAAAACTGGATTTGGATTTGCGGAAGCCATTCTGGATCTTTAGGAACAAGTTACCTATAACTAGCTCTGACACCAATTGTAAGTCTCAGAGTGCCTAAGAGGGGGGGTGAATTAGGTCTATAAAAATTTATTCGGTTTTATGAGAATACTTTGTAGTAATTTTTTGGTTAAGTGTTTGAAGGTTTGATTATATCTTATCTTTTCCTGATTATGGTGATGAAAGCGATAAAAGCGGAAAAGTAAAGAACACAGTGATATATCCTGGTTCCCCTCATAATCCGAGAGTACTCCAGTCCCCTTTCCAACACGAAAGAGATTTCACTATAGTTAGAATGATTGTACAGCCTATGCTTACTATCTAACCTATAGGGTGACCAAAGGTTCTTAACACCTTTAAGATCAAACAAACACTAATGTGAATGAAGAACAATCCTCTTCAAATCACAACACTTACTTCCAACAATCCTGGATAGTAAGGGAATAATTTCTTTAAGTAATACAATGATTAATTTGAAATATATGGAGAGCTTTATCAATCTTCAATTGATCTTCTTCTTCAAGATATAAACAATTCTCAAACAATGTATATAAATGTTCACAATGTATGTATGAAACTTGTAATGAATTAATGAAAATGTATATGGCAAGTTTCACAAAATTTATGAACACATGAAAGTTTGAATGCAAATGTGAATTATGAGAAATTGTTTATTGAAGAAGTATATTTGTTAATTTGAAAATTGAAGCATTATTTTTTTGAAATAAGAAAATCTGCAGCATTTTATAAAGTCACAAGAACCTCTTCATTCATGCCAATTCATATGAAAAGTTGCAATGCATTCATGAAAGGATACCAATTGAAATATGTTCAAAAACCAACAGAAAAGCTGAACTGGTTCGCTAGGAACCGGTTCCGACACAGGGAGAACCCGGTTCTTAGTGAACGTTATAAGTCAGATTTCAAAAATATCACGCAGGAACCGGTTCCCCTATTGGTATAACCCGGTTCCTGGTACAAAATCCAGGGACATGTTTTTTGAACAAGTTTGGAACTCGGATCCCTGTTAGGGAGAAACCGGTTCCTGAAAGGTTATTTTCACAAATTCTTTTTGAAAAAGATTTCAAACAAAGTTTCTCATAAATGTAAACATGTTAGATATGTATATGATTATGAATGAAATTTTGTGAACATCTATATTCAAGATTAAGAATTATTTATACCATTTGACATGTGTTGATTCTTCAATAATTCTTCTTGTAATCTTCAAGACTTTTATATGATGTTGATAAGCTTTTTGCACATCCTTTGAATGTTGATATCCATGTTGTCTTCATCAAAACTAATACTTTAAAATATGAGTTGAGAAACTTGCAATTACAAAATATATATATATATATATATATATATATATATATATATATATATATATATATATATATATATATATACTTTTATTTTATTAGAATAAGAATATAAAAATATTACACTTTTATTTTTTATTATTAAATATACTTAAAAAAATACTTTTTCTAAATATATTTTATTTTTGTATATATTATTTTATTTTATTGTATATATAAATAATATAATGTATTTATTTTCTTAAAGAAAATTTGGGTTTTACCCTTAACCTAATAAAATTAATCTTTTTATTTTATCTCTTTCTTTCTTACATTAAATATTTTTACATACATAGAAATGAACAAAAACGTTTTTTGCATAATTCATATTACTGGATACATTTATTTATTTGGTTTATTTAAATATTGTCCATTTATAATTTATGCATTTGATTCAATTTAGATGTAATAGTAAACTAGGGTTTCTATTTTTTGTCAAATACACCCCATTCAAAGATTGTACCCCCATCCCCATAATCATGTTGTAATAGCTTAGACTTTTAATTCTCGCACTTTATGCTTTCAATTATGTCATGGTTAGAGATTAGGGTTTGTATGCAAAAATCCAAAATCAACAAGTAGCTTGACCTAATCAAAGACAAAAATGCATGAAAATCAAACACAAATGCACACTAGCACCCCTAGGGTTACAATCCACTTGTTGCCTTAAAAATGGGCCATGTTATGCATTTGGGTACTTTGGAAAAACAAAAACAAAGCATAAGATCATAGTCCCTCGATGACACTATCGCCGTTGCCTAAACAAAAATGATCAAGTCCCTCAAAAAAGTTGCCAAAAATACCTAACACAATTGCTATCATGGTCTGTACGATGACCCGCGCCTGTCCCGTTTAACATCCTAATACAAGGTTGTTTACCAAATGCAATGGTAAAACAACACTGTCAAAAGGGTTAAAAACATTAGGAAAGATATTTGAGTAAATTAGGGTAGATAGCTCTTAGTTACTTGATCAAAAGCTTGCAAAACATCCTTGCTATTTTCAAACACACCTCACAACACAATTTCAAAAACATTTCCTAAATCAAACTTTCAAAACATTGAAACATCTTTTCAAAACACAAAAACACCTTTGTATACATTCAAACAAGAATCATTACAAAGGTTGCCACAACGATGGCCTCTTTTAAAAACATCTTTCAAAACCACACACAAAGCACCATTTCAAACAATTGAAAAGCAAAAGCAAGTGATCTAAATAAGTAACTAAGAGCCCATGGATAACCATGGATGAAAAGGGTGCTTGCACCTTCCCTTTTCATAATCTACTCCCCGAACCCAAGAAAACATCTCAAAGGTCTTTCCTGTGCTTTTTGACCTTTCCTTAGGATAAAATAAAAAGTCAGTGGCGACTCTTGCTAAACCGAAACATTTGCGAACACAAACGCAAAACCTCAAGTCAGTTCTCCCACCGTATCACAGAACTGGCGACTCTGTTGGGGACTACTCTAAAAGTGGAGTAACCTTAGGTTTTAGATCACCTTTTACATTCTTATCTTGTTTTCTTTAATTGCTTTACATTGGGTTCTTTTGTTTGGGCTTGAAATCCTCTACCCGAATTTGTGAAACATTCATAGGCAAATAGCAATACGTTGTGGAAACTGTGCAGGGTATACCGACATGGTTGAAACAATAGCTATATTAGTGCGACATATTTGTGGGTACTGGTAGCCTCTGAGTCAATCAAAGAGAATACGGGGCCGCTGAGTGATGTCATGAAGCGCTAATGAACTCTTAGAACCTTTACTTGACCATCTTGGCCTTTTTAGGGGTAGTGAGATGACCGGATTTGGTGTAGTCCGAAGTTGGTAGATACTCGATACTACACTCATTGAGGGTTGTTTTCTTGGAATATTTCAGTCGCCAGTTAAGTGGCTAAACTGAAACAATGAACACAGAAAATAATCCATTGATATTGAGCTACTTAGAACCCGGTTACTATTCATAGGACAGGTTGAGACAACTAACTTCAAGAGGGTACTTACCTATGAAACCCCATGCAAGCCTCAAACTAGGATCTTGCATGTTTTTCTTGTGCATATGCTTGCGCATACATCATGAACATCATAAAGCATCATATGCATCCACTAACCATTTCAAGGGTTTGGATCTTCATCTTTGTTCTTGTTTTGTAGGTTATGGAATCTCTTCGCAGGAAAACAATTCAAGTCAACCTTGTGAGAATCCCTCCTCAACTCAAGGAGCTTACTTCCAAGATTCCAGAGAATTCTCTCTTCAGTGAAAGACATGGTAGACTTCTCAACTTGGTCAACTCCAACATTGAAGAAGACATGGTGAAAGTTCTCTTCCATTACTTTGATCCCTTACACCACTGTTTCACATTCCCTGATTACCAACTAGTACCTACTTTGGAGGAATTTTCTCAACTCCTGAGGATTCCTGTTCTTCATCAACTACCCTACAACGGTACGGAAAGAGAACCAAAGCCTGAAGATGTTGCTCAAGCCTTACACTTGCAACCATCTGATTTCAAGGGTCATTGGGGAACCAGAAGTGGTGTCAAGGGTTTCTTGGAAAAGTTTTTGTTTGAGAAGGCACAAGACTGCTGGAATTCTTTAGATCTGCAAGCTTTTGAGGAAATTGTAGCACTTCTCATCTATGGGTTGATCTTGTTCCCAAACCCTGATCAGCTTATAGATGTGAATGCTGTCAAGATTTTCATGTCTCGGAATCCTATACCTACATTGCTTGGGGACATCCTACACTCATTTCACACACGAACAATGAGGAAAAAAGGTGTTCTCATGTGTTGTACTCCTCTTCTAGCAAGGTGGTTTATTTCTCACCTTCCCCAAACAGTTTTGAAAAATGAGCAGGGTTTAAGGTGGTCACAACGGTTGATGACCCTCACACATTCTGATGTTCATTGGTGTTCTCGGTCCAGAGAAAATGTCATCATCATTGATCGTTGCGGAGAATTCCCTAATGTTCCACTACTTGGCATTAGGGGAGGCATTACCTACAACCCTTGTTTAGCTCTGAGGCAATTTGGGTATGCCCGGAGAGATGGCCCTCATGATATGCTGATTCCTGACTTGGTTTTTGATTTCGACAACGACGCTCAAGGACTTCGACAAAGGTTTATCCGAGCCTGGAGGATGCCCAATAAAGTGGATAGTAAGACACTGGGGCATAAGAATTCCATCCCCCTTGAGCCTTATCTCAAGTGGGTACGAACCCGCGCCCAGAGTCTTATGATGCCTTACCCCCACATTTTGCCTATGATCAAAGAGCCTGTTATGGAGGGAGAGGTTCCATACACCCTCCTACATCCAGACATGCCAACATCATTGGAAGAATTGCAAAAGAGTTGGATACAACTCAAGGAAGAGCGAAACACTTTTGAAGCCAGCTTCTATGCCAGTGAGATGAAGGTTTTGGAACTTACCCGCCGACTTCACGAAGAGGAGACTCTTAACACTTACATCGCACCAAAGAGGATGCGCAATATCTTTTTACATTAAGAAGCTTTGTAATATTTTACCCATGGGGAATTTATGTACTAACAAATTTCTTCTTATTAATATGACATGTGTTCTTTTTGTTTGCAACAACTTTGAATTTCTTAATCCTTGAATGCATTACATGAATAACATATCATTCATCATATGCATAAACAGGTCTTCACACCAGGTTTCCTTATCTTTCTGCTGTTTATTTCAGCAAGATGGATATAGAGCAGACGGTTAAAGATCTACAAACACAGAATTCGCAATTCCAAAAACTCCTCATAACCTTGGCAAAGGGTCAAGAGGATCTTAAAGCACTGTTAGAGAAAGAGAAGGAACCAGAAAAGAAGAAAAAGAAAAGAATTGGTGTGGCCACTATGGGAAGAAGATTTGAGCATCAGGCTAGGAGAGTTTTGGAATTTCCCTCAATGTCTGACGAAGGGGTTGGTAAAGGAAATGGAGTTGCTATGCCCTCCGAATCTGAAGTTGAAGAAGAAGAAGCGGAAGAGGATGAAGATTACTCCGAACAGCAGTACCCTCCGGCGGATGATAAGTATAAGAATATTGAAGACCGGCTAGCAACCATGGAGGTACAAAGGGTTCCCGGGTTGGATTTCTAAGAACTAGGGTTGGTTCCTGGGATCGTCATTCCTCCCAAGTTCAAAGTGCCTACATTTTCCAAATACGACGGTTTGTCATGTCCGAAGATGCATCTGCGGTCCTACGTCAGAAAGATCCAACCTCACTCTTCCGCTAAGGATATATGGGTCCACTTTTTTCAAGATAGCTTGTCGGGTACGCAATTGGACTGGTTCTATCAACTTGAGAGATCTGATGTTCATAACTGGGAAGATTTAGTTGTTGCTTTCTACCGACAATACCAATACAACGCAGATTTAGCGCCTACTCGTACTCAACTATAGAGTATGGGTATGGCCTCTAATGAGGGATTTAAGGAGTATGCCCAGAAGTGGAGGGATTTGGCTGGAAGGGTGCAGCCACCATTGTCGGATAGAGAGCTGGTTGATATGTTTTTGGGGACCCTGTCAGGTCCATTCTTCAATCACCTTATCGGGAGCTCATCTGCAGGGTTCACCGAATTAATTCTGACAGGTGAAAGGGTCGAAGCTGACATTAAGAGTGGTAAAATTCAGAAGGATACCTCCACTTCCACTACTATCAAGAAGACCTTCCCAGCCAAGAAGGAAGTTTTTGCTGTTCACACCCAGAGAAATCAAGGGAGAATGGAGCGCCAACCAGCGGTGGGGGCTGTGATGATCCAGAACTCCTCAGCCGATCAACCTCGCAGCAATCAACCTAGAGCTAACCAGCAAAGGGTAGAAAGGCCACAACAGCAATTCACCCGGATCAATATGACACCGGCTCAAGTCCTCCCTCATCTGTTAAAGCTGAACCTTACCAACTTGAAAGAAGCGCCGAAAACCCAAATACCTCTTCTCCCTATTATCATTCCAATGCAAAATGTGCATATCATTCGGAGAGTGTAGGGCATGACACCAACAACTGTTGGGCTCTTATAAACAAGATCCAAGGTTTGATAGATGCCAAGGAGGTAGAGTTTGATGCTCCCAAAAAACCTAATGTGATATCCGCTCCTATGCCAAAACATGGTCATAATGTCCATGCAATTGTGGAAGATCTTCATGTTACCACTATTGATGACCTAATGACTCCGTTGCCAATGATTAAAATGAATCTGTTGAAAGTCGGGATATTCCCAGGCTGTGAAAAAGATTGTTACTTCTGTTCAACCTTGCAATCTGACTGTCCACTTTTGAAATCAGGCATCCAACGCCTGATGGATACTCAAGAGATCCTCTTTCAGAAAACTCATGTTGCTACTATCACTCATGTTACTCTTGTTACCTTTGTTACTCCAATCAATGACATTTCTATAATCACCATTTCCGACAATCTTTCCAAGACCTGCAAAAGGCCTGTTAAGATTACGCCTGATCCAAAGCTCGTACTGCTGAAGATTACCATGTCGGGGCCTATCCCATATAAGTCCAACAAGAAGATACCATGGAATTATGGAGGAGAGATCTTCTACCATGGTTTCAAGCAGATCAAATCAGTCCAAGAGAATTCCGATGAAGAAACTCCTGACATAGGGAATATTGCAGGGACAAGTAAGATCACTCGCAGCGGACTAATCTTTTCTCCGGAGATTTCTCCTCCACGGGTAGTCTTCAGACCCTCAAGTGTTCCTGTGCCTGCCAAGATATTTGTGCAAAGTCCAGTAATTGAAGAAATTGTTACTCCCGAAGATATACCCTCTGCTGTTACTGTTGATAAAGGTAAGGGGATCCAAGAAACGCCCGTCAGGACGAGGACTCAGACTTTGGTTATCCCCGAGACCACTCAAAAGGAGATGGAGGAGATTTTAAAGATGATTAAGAAGAGCGACTATGATGTCGTAGAGCAGCTGGGGAAAACCCCTTCAAAAATCTCTATGCTGGCTCTATTGCTCTGCTTCGAGGCTCATGCCAAAGCCTTGATCAAATTTCTAAAGACGGCACACGTGCCTCAAGAAACTTCTGCGGATCAGTTTCAAGAGTGTGTGGCTAGCCTTACAGCCGACAATGGTCTTGGCTTCTCTGATGCCGACTTGACGTCTAAGGGAAGAAAGCATAATGATGTGCTGCATGTCTCGGTAGAGTGCAGAGGAACTACACTTGCTCATGTTCTAGTTGATACTGGTTCATCTCTAAAGGTTCTACCAAAGAAAGCGTTGGACAGATTAGAATGTGAAGGTTTGACCCTAAAGCCCAGTAATATCATTGTTAGAGCCTTCGACGGTTCTAAGCGGGTGGTTCACGGAGAAGTGGACATTCCAATCAAAGTGGGTACAGAAATTTTCAACTCAACTTTTTATGTGATGGACATCCGTCCTTCATATTCATGCTTGTTGGGAAGGCCATGGATCATCGAGTTGGGGCAGTCACTTCTTCTCTACACCAGATTCTCAAATACTCGGTCTAGGGTAAGATCATAACAGTTCATGGTGAGGAGGAGTATATGATAATCCACCTTAACTCTTTCCGCTACATGGAGTTAGATGGTGAATTCATAGAAACGCCTTTCCAACACTTTGAAGAGGTTTCTCCTGACGTCGCGGTAGCAAAGACAATGACTGATGTACCCATCATTACCAAGCATGTGTCCCGGATGTCATCTCTTAAAGATGCGGAGTCTGTAATCAAGGAAGGAGGAAGTATAGTGTGGGGTCAACTTCCAGATTTTCCTCACAAGACAGACAAGTTCGGATTGGGTTTCACTACTGCTAGCCAGAAAGCTGTGCGTCGCTCCCGGGCTGGAGGACCACCCTTAAAGATCACTCACCATGGAGTTCATGCTTTAGAAGATGATGATGAAGAAGGCAATTTTGAAGATTGTATCTTTCCAACCATTGAAGGAGGATTAAACAACTGGGAGGCGAAAGACTTCGTTCCCATTACTTTCATCAATCAGTAATTTATATTTTGAAACATTTATGTTGGTCTGTAATAACTTTTAAACAACTCGTACACTCTTTTTCCTTGTGCCTTTCCCGGGGCACATAGGTTCATTTGTAAGGGTTTTGATTTTTCATTTTCATATGCCATTTTTAATGAATCATGGACGTTTTCATCTATAAACTTTTGTGTTCATTTTCTTTCCTTTTACATTTTTATTTTCTTTAAGGATGGCTATCCCTTACACACACCCACACTCACAAAATGCAGGTACCCATCCACTACGGATTCCATGGATGACTATTCTGCTTTGGCCTTCAGTGACTATGAAGATTTGGTCAATCATGTCGAGTACGAAGGTGATAAAGACTGTGAAGTGCCTGGAGAGTTAGCTAGACTTTTGCAAGAAGAAAGGGCTATTCTGCCCCATGAAGAGTTGTTAGAGACTATCAATTTGGGAACAGAGGAAGATAGGAAAGAGGTTAAAGTGGGTGCCAACCTGGAGCCAAGTGTCAAAGAGCGCTTAGTTCAGCTGTTGAATGAGTTTGTTGAAATCTTCGCCTGGTCCTATGAAGATATGCCAGGACTGGATACATATATTGTGGTTCACCATCTCCCTACAAGAGAAGATTGTCCACCAATCAAATAGAAAGTCTGCCGAATGAGGCCCGACTTGTCCGAAAAGATCAAAGCTGAGGTGATGAAGCAGTTCAATGCTGGCTTTCTGGCTGTTACTTCCTATCCACAATGGGTTACTAACATTGTGCCCGTACCTAAGAAGGACGGCAAAGTCAGAATGTGTGTGGACTACAGAGACTTAAATAGGGCTAGCCCTAAAGATGATTTTCCACTACCATACATTGACATCTTGGTTGACAATACAGCTCAACATAAGGTGTTTTCTTTCATGGATGGATTTTCAGGGTACAACCAGATCAAAATGGCCCCCGAAGACATGGAGAAGACTACTTTTGTTACGCAGTGGGGTACCTTCTGCTATAAAGTGATGCCATTCGGACAGAAGAATGTCGGGGCAACCTATCAGCGAGCCATGGTATCTTTGTTTCATGACATGATACATCATGAGATTGAAGTCTACGTAGACGACATGATAGCCCGTTCACAAACAGAAGAAGAACACCTCGACCATCTGCAAAAGCTGTTTGTCAGGTTAAAGGAATATAAGCTCAGACTGAATCCTAGCAAGTGCACTTTCGGAGTCAGGTCCGGTAAACTTTTGGGATTTATCGTCAGTAACAAAGGCATCAAAGTTGATCCTGCCAAAGTCAAAGCTATACAAGAAATGTCTGCCCCCCACATTGAAAAGGAGGTAAGAGGCTTCTTGGGACGCTTAAACTACATTGCAAGGTTCATCTCTCACCTAACATCTACCTGTGAGCCAATCGTCAAGCTGTTGAAGAAAGATCAGGTGGTTGAATGGAACAATGATTGTCAAGTTGCTTTTGATAAGATCAAAGAGTATTTGTTGGAGCCTCCTATCTTGATGCCACCCGTCGAAGGAAGACCTTTAATCATGTATCTGACTGTTTTGGATAATTCAATAAGGTGCGTACTGGGCCAACATGACGAGTCTGGCCAAAAAGAGCATACCATTTATTACCTTAGCAAAAAGTTTACCGACTGTGAGACTCGCTACTCACTGCTCGAGAAAACTTGTTGCACTTTGGTATGGGCTGCTCGCCGGCTAAGGCAGTATATGTTGACACATACCACTTTGCTGATTTCCAAGATGGATCCGATCAAGTACATCTTCGATAAGCCTGCTTTATCCGGAAGGATCGCTAGATGGCAGATGATCCTGACTGAGTATGATATCCAGTACACAACCCAAAAATATATAAAGGGGAGTGTGTTAGCCGATCATCTGGCCCATCAAGCTGTCGAAGATTACCAATCCATGAGGTTCGACTTTCCCGACGAGGATATCATGACTTTGAGCAACATTGAAGAAAACAGACCGTATGGCGGACCTGAACAGGGATCCCGATAGACTCTGTACTTTGATGGTGCTTCAAACGCACTTGGAAACAGTATCGGCATGGTACTTATCTCTCCAGAAGGTTTCCATACACCTTTCACTGCTAGACTCTGCTTCAACTGTACCAACAACATGGCCGAGTATGAAGCTTGTATCTTTGGTCTCAAGGCTGCTATTGACTTGGGAATCAAATCTTTAATTGTATTTGGGGACTCAGCTTTGGTTATCAGTCAATTCAAAGGAGAGTGGGATACTAAACACCTTAACCTCATCCCTTACAAAGAACATGTCCTGACATTGTTACCACATTTCGAGCAGATCACCTTCGAGCACTTCCCGCGAGAAGAGAATCAGTTGGCGGATTCGCTAGCTACAATGTCATCCATGTTTAAACTTAACTGGGATGATGAGGCACCTCAAATCACCATTGAGCGAATGGACGAACCTGCACATTGTCACGAGATTAATACCGAAGAAGTAGTGGACCGACCTTGGTTTCACGACGTCAAAAGGTATCTCGAAGCACAAGAATCCCCTGAAGGATCTTCAGTCAACGACAAAAAGTTCTTAAGGAGGTTTGCAGCCAAGTTCTTTCTGAGCAATGGCATCCTATACAAGCGCAATCTTGATTATGTCCTTCTCCATTGTATGGACAAGGTTGAAGTTGAGCAGATCATGGCTGAACTACATAATGGCACCTTTGGCACCCACTCGAGCGGTCACACGATGGCTAAGAAGATTCTAAGGGCAGGCTACTACTGGTCTACCATGGAAGCTGATTGTCACCAACATTCCCGTACTTGTCATAAATTCCAAATCTATGCTGACAAGGTACATGTTCCTCCAGTCCCTCTCAATGTCTTAACAGCTCCTTGACCATTCGCGATGTGGGGAATCGACATGATTGGAGAGATCAAGCCTACAACATCCAATGGACACCGTTTCATCTTGGTGGCCATTGATTATTTTACTAAGTGGGTCGAAGCAGCTTCCTTCGCTTTCGTTACAAAGAATGTGGTTGCCCGCTTCATCAAGCAGAACCTCATATGCCGGTATGGTATCCCTGACAGGATCATTACGGACAATGGTACAAATTTGAACAATACTATGATCACCGCTTTGTGCGAGCAGTCCAAGATTCAACATCACAATTCATCTCCCTATCGGCCAAAGATGAACGGTGTTGTTGAAGCTGCGAACAAAAATATCAAGAAGATCATTCAAAAGATGACAGTCATTTACAAGGACTGGCATGAGATGTTACCGTTTTCTCTGCACGGGTACCGTACCACGGCACGCACTTCAACTGGGGTAACACCTTTTTCTTTAGTATACGGCATGGAGGTTGTTTTACCTATCGAGGTTCATATTCCCTCCTTGAGAATTATGAAAGATGTCAGTTTGAGTGAAGACGATTGGATTCAGACCCGGCTTGATCATCTTAACTTGATTGACGAAAAGCAACTTACTGTTGTTTGCCATGGTCAGGCGTATCAAAAACGTATGATCAAGGCCTTCAACAAGAAAGTCAAGAGACAAGTATATCAAGTCGGGGACCTTGTAATCAAGCGGATCATCTTGCCGCAAAGTGATCCCAGGGGAAAATGGACTCCTAATTATGAAGGACCGTTTGTAATCAAGAACATCTTTTCTGGTGGGGCAATGATTCTGACCACCATGGACGGTGATGACCTGCCACACCCTACGAACGTAGACATAGTCAAAAGATACTACGCATAAACAACCCGACAAGTCGAAAAACCGAAAGGGCGACTTGGGAAAAAATGGGCATCCCGGTGAATCGAAAACCTGAAAGGGCGGTTCAGGCAAAAATTAGGGATAAATAAAAAAATCTGTACACCCGACAAGTTGAAAACCCGAAAGGGTGACTTGGTCAAAAAAGGGTTTCCCGGTGGATCGAAAATCCGAAAGGGCGGTCCAGGGAAAAGTTAGGAATTAAAGTGTATGACTATGTCTCGTTGGATCACTTTAAGGACAATCTCTTCACAGACAAGCTCCAAGCTTCTGATCAATCCAATCATCTGCGGACGAGGCGACAAATAGACAAAATATTCATAGTTCTGAAGGCTATAGCAGAATGGGAACCCGATGGAATTGTTACACATATCCATCTTTCGTTGTATAAATTTTTCTCATTTTTTATGACAACATTATCTTACTAGGATGTCTGTCTCCTTTGTACAAAATACTTACAAAGTTAATACAAAGATACTTCAAAGTGCAAAAAATTTCTTGCCTTTCCTTTCTTTTTACACTTGTGTTTTTATTTGAAAACGTCCAATGATTTGTTAATTGAGCATATGCATTTGAATATAATCACTGCTTACAAATAAAACGAAATGAGAAAGGATAATTACTGATAGGTTGAAAGTATAGGAAAACGTCTTTAGGCTATTCCAGAAGAAATCCCCTGCAATATATCATTCAGATCTAATACACATCCCCAACGGAGTTAAGGTTCAGGATCCCCAGCGGAGTTAAATACATATCGCCATCAGAACTAAGTTTCCAAACTCCATATCCCCAGCGAAGCTAGAAAACTTTGAACTATAAATCCCCAGTGAAGATGAAGCTTTCTTCCCCAACGGAGTCCAAGACTTCAACCTTTAAACCAAAGTGGAAATCATCCGATTTCTCCAAAATTCCCCAGCAAGTTATCTTAAAATCTGAAAATCAATCAGATAACAGTTAACTTTTATCCCCAACCATTCTTAAAACCCCAGTAGATTGGCTTACAACCCAAGCTCTTTAGAACTCTCCAAAGGAATAAGTATTCTCCCCACAGAGTTATTTCCCAGCAGAACGAAGATTCTTGTTCTTATTTCTCCAGTTGAAGCCTCCCAGGTTTTAACTCCCCAGTAGAGATCGTCAGAGTTGTCCTTATTTTCCCCGGAAGGTCGTGAAGGATTCTTAATTCCCCACAAGTCACCAAGGATTTTTAATCCTCAGCAGTAGTACAAAGGACATTCTCAGTCTCAGCAATAAAAGGTTTTGAATCTCCAGCAGTAGTCAAGGGTTTATTTTCCCCGACGGTAGTTAAAGATTTCATTATCTCCAGCTATCAAGGATTTATTTTCCTCAACAAGACAGCTAATCAGCTTACATGCGCATACTTTACATTCATATATCATAAACATTGATAAAACACATGTTATTGCATCATACATGTCATGCAACATAACTTTGTGTTTTCAGCTAACATTTTACCCTTTTCAGGATAAGATTAAAAGCTATCTTTAACAAATTTTCAAAGATTTCAGATACAGTATAGATACGCCCTAGATACGGAGGTCATTCTACTACTCATTCAGACTTCAGCAATCAGATACAAACTGGATACGCTCCAGACACGGAAGCCATTCTATTTCTCATTCAGATTCAAATATCAACTTCAAGCTCAGATACACTCCAAGACATGGAAGTCATTTTGTTGCCTTTTCATATCCCAGTTACAGTTTAGATACACTTTAGACACGGAAGTCATTCTGCTACTCATACAGATCTCAACCTCAGATACAGTTCAGATACACTCCAGACACGACAGTCATTCTGATATTCATTCAAGAATCAAATACAGTTACAGCTTGGATACGCTCCAGACATGGATGTTATTCCTTGGCTCATACCAATCGAATCTCCAGATACAACTCAAATACGTTCCAGACACATATACCATTCTGATGTTCATTCTCCTGATTTTCGACAAACAATTTTGGATGGCATCTTTAAGCCCATCTCCAGGAAGATTCTACCATCTCCAAATGGCATCTTTAAGCCCATTCCCTCAACTACATTTTGACGAGTGCAAATTTACGAGCACTCTAGTGTCGAATCCTCTTTTACCTTTGAGTCACGAAAGGCAAGCTCGTAAATCTAACTCTTCAGGTTCTAGAAGATTGAACAGGGGCAGTTGTTGTACCCCAAAATTTGCCCTCTCATTTTATCAAGATTTCCCCTCACAAGAGTCTTTGAACTCCAGACAGGATTAGGGTTTTGCACTACTCAAGACATCTCCTTGCACTGATGACCTAAATTAGGGTTTGAGTTTGCACAAGGATTTTTGGACCTCCAATGCTTAAAGTGACTTTCATACTTTATGTTGGACTCATAAGTCTGTCCATACCAAGTTTCAAGCCTTGAATCAAATTTTTGCCCAGTCAATTGGACAGTGGACCTAGAAATCAGTTGTATTTGGGAAAAAGTCAACTATGGCCAATTTACAGTCAAACCTCATAAATTTTGATCCACGTCAATATTATAAACTCATATGAACCATTTGTTCAAGTTTGGACCACAACTCCACAAGAAATTTGATCAGATCATCAAAAGGGAAAAATGCTCATTTTTAGGGTTTTGACTGTACAAAGGCAATTCCTGACCTTTTGACCTAGCCAATGGCAAATTAGGCTCAACCATGGACTCAATGACTCAATTGCATCATCTTGACCTATTCAACAAGTTCAAAATACCTCAATTGCATTGGATTGACAGATGAATTTTTCAGTCAACTGATCAAAATTTGACTGTAAATTGAAAAGTCAAACTTTGACTTTTTGGTCAAAATCAAGTGCCAAGGGTCATTTTTCATCAAGATGTGTCAAAACATGAAACTTGTTCATCAAGAAACCCATTTTTTTCAAATTAGGGTTTAAAGTTGAAAATTTTCATAACTTAGAATTTTTCTAAGTTATGAAATTTTCTTAATTTTTCCTAACTTTGCCCAACATTTTCACCATGATGCATTTGGATTCAAACAAAACTTCCAACACGAAAGTTGTAGTCCTCCACAAAGTATACAAATTTGTTTCACAAAGTTTTCTCAAAAGAAACTTGGATCTCATGTTACGATTTTTGGAACAAGAGTCCCTAAAACTTTTAACTTAGTGAAATTTTGCCCTAATTTAGGCAGGATTTTGACCTATCTTCATGGCCATTTTTCACATAGTTCCACTTGGAATCTCAAGTTTCATTTCAAAGATGGATTATAGAGAATTTTGCAAGCTTTCCAAAATGTCAAAGAACTCTCCAAACACATTTGTGGTTAGGGAGAATCGGAGGCTTGAAGTTGGCAAAAACTCACTTTTCATCCATGGCATATTCATGTTCATCCAAGTTGCAATTTCAAGTCAGCATGCTTTGCACTAGATTACAGGCCTCTAAACCACTTCACACTCAATAATTTAATGCAAATTAATTGGTCTAAGGCATTGTTTTCGTCATTAGGGCATTGTACACAAAATTAATCCCTAAGTAGAAAAAGGTACATTACCATTTTTGCCATAATCTTGCTTTATGTCAAACCACAATCATTGAGCATTGGTCCAGATCTTATGCAGCTAATCAAATCCACAAGTTGGAGGGGCCAAGGGCAAAGTGTACAAGGTGTTGGATAGCCTGTACAGGCCTGTTATATATCACTTCCCACTTTTGTTTCATATACAAGAAATATGCAAAATACATGAGAACTTGAACATCAGCCAAAGAAAACTTGTGCAAGCTTTTGAAACATCTTTCACACATCCATTTGAGCCAAAAACACGACCTCTTAAGCCCTCAAACATCCCATAACCAAAAATCACCTTCCATTGGCAAAACAGGGCAGAACCTGCAACTTGACTTCCATAGCACATTTTGCTCGTGCGTTTTTCCCCAAGTTGGTTCAAACACCTTCCATTCAATCCATCCAAGCTATCCCAAACCTCAAACACCAACTGTAACTCCATTTACAGGGTTTGCCATTTTCATTTTGAGCTTGTGCAGGTTGAGTTCTATAGGCTGATTCAAGTACATTCAAGGCAAGCTAGACATTGGAGAAGGTCAAGTGAAGTTCAAGCAAGCTCCCAGACATCTCAGACCTTGTTAAAAAGCTCCACATTGCCATACACGAAGTCAGCTGAAACAGGTTTTTGTCAACTTCCTATCTCTTTATTTAGGAACATTTAGCCTTAGGTTTATGAATAAGAAATGTAGTATTCATTTCCATGAAGCTGTACATATGCCCAGTTTTCATTTTTATTAAGCGTGCTAAGAGAATTTGATCCATGAACATACTGAAAAAATTAGGTTAGATTTTAGGGCCAGAGAAATTCTCTCTGGTCTTTGAGAGTTAGGACAAGTTATTTATATGGTTGGATTCATCTTGAAATGCTCTACAACTTTGATGTTATGTGTTTTTGCAATAGAGCTCGTATACAAGATCTGGCAATTGTACAGGGCGCGCGCGTTTTGAAAGTCAGAGGTTAAAGATGAAGTGGCTTGGGCTGGGCTTTGGTCCTTTCACTTTTGACACCCCCCTTTTACTGTTTGCACCCCCTGGCCCAATTTCTTGATATTTTATATTTTTGCATTTTTATTTTCATTTCTAATTATATTTTATTATTCCCAAATATAAAAAATACTCAAAAAAATATTTTTTAGAATTTTTACATTTATTTTACATTTTATTTTATTTCTTTCTAACATGAAAACAAATTAATTACTTTTATCTTATTTATTAAAAAACTTGGAAATAATATATAAATCATACTTTTATTTTTATTCTTTATTTTTATTCACACTAACATTATTATTCTAAATATATTTTTATTTTTTGTATATATTTTATTTATTGTACATATTTAATATAATTAATATATATATATATATATATATATATATATATATATATATATATATATATATATATATATATATATATATATATATATATATATATATATATATATATATATATATATATATATATATATATATATATATATATATATATATATATATATATATATATATACTTTTATTTTATTAGAACAAGAATATAAAAATATTACACTTTTATTTTTTATTATTAAATATACTTTAAAAAATACTTTTTTCTAAATATAATTTATTTTTGTATATATTATTTTATTTTATTGTATATATAAATAATATAATGTATTTATTTTCTTAAAGAAAATTAGGGTTTTACCCTTAACCTAATAAAATTAATCTTTTTATTTTATCTCTTTCTTTCTTACATTAAATATTTTTACATACATAGAAATGAACAAAAACTTTTTTTTCATAATTCATATTATTGGATACATTTATTTATTTGGTTTATTTAAATATTGTCCATTTATTATTTATGCATTTGATTCAATTTGGATGTAATAGTAAACTAGGGTTTCTATTTTTTGTCAAATACACCCCCATTCAAAGATTGTACCCCCATCCCCATAATCATGTTGTAATAGCTTAGACTTTTAATTCTCGCACTTTATGCTTTCAATTATGCCATGGTTAGAGATTAGGGTTTGTATGCAAAAATCCAAAATTAACAAGTAGCTTGACCTAATCAAAGACAAAAATGCATGAAAATCAAACACAAATGCACACTAGCACCCCTAGGGTTACAATCCACTTGTTGCCTTAAAAATGGGCCATGTTATGCATTTGGGTACTTTGGCAAAACAAAAACAAAGCAAAAGATCATAGTCCCTCGATGACACTATCTTGGTTTCCTAAACAAAAATGATTAAGTCCCTCAAAAAATTTGCCAAAATACCTAACACAATTGCTATCATGGTCTGTACGATGACCCACGCCTGTCCCGTTTAACATCCTAATACAAGGTTGTTTACCAAATGCAATGGTAAAACAACACTGTCAAAAGGGTTAAAAACATTAGGAAAGATCTTTGAGTAAATTAGGGTAGATAGCTCTTAGTTACTTGATCAAAAGCTTGCAAAATATCCTTGCTATTTTCAAACACACCTCACAACACTATTTCAAAAACATTTCCTAAATCAAACTTTCAAAATATTGAAACATATTTTCAAAATACAAAAACACCTTTGTATACATTCAAACAAGAATCATTACAAAGGTTGCCACAACGATGGCCTCTTTTCAAAACATCTTTCAAAACCACACACAAAGCACCATTTCAAACAATTGAAAAGCAAAAGCAAGTGATCTAAACAAGTAACTAAGATCCCATGGATAACCATGGATGAAAAGGGTGCTTGCACCTTCCCTTTTCATAATCTACTCCCCGAACCCAAGAAAACATCTCAAAGGTCTTTCCTGTGCTTTTTGACCTTTCCTTAGGATAAAATAAAAAGTCGATGGCGACTCTTGCTAAACCGAAACATTTGCGAACACAAACACAAAACCTCAAGTCAATTCTCCCACCGTATCACAATATGCATTACTTATTATTATATATTTATATAATAATATGAATTTTCACTCATCTGTTGAAATGATATTTCATACGACATCCCTCAGGCACCGAGGATAATGGTGGTGCTCCTAGCGAGGATTAGTTGGAGGAGCAAGTTCTTTGTTTACCCTTATTTAGATAGAGAGTCATGATTTGGTCATGAATGACGAGGAACATTTTGATTCATGGCATATTGTTATATTCATGTTTGTTTTGGAGAGATATTTGTCATACTCTCTAGATAGTTATGTCATATTTGAGATTATGTGATGGTGGCCTTTAGTTCCTAATATTTTATGATATGATTGTCAGTATAAGATTTCAATCATCAGTATTATTTTTTATATAAGAATTATTCTACTGCGAAATGTATATGTGTTAGTGTATGGAACATGATTTTAAATGTGTGTTATAAGCATGACCAGTTTATTGTGTTATTATCATGAAGAAAAGGTGACACTCTCATTTTACATGCATGTTAATTTACTCTTATTATGCCATATTATTTGTGTAGGGTTTATGGGGTCTTACAACTACCATTTAGAGATACTTGTTTGTTACCCTTTCCAAGTGTAATACATCGGTTAAAGAAGAAGCTGAAACTCGTTCCAGGTAGAGCACCTGAAGTTTGGGAAGCTTAATATCACTTAATATTTAGTTTATCCTTAGGATCTTGAGCTGGTGATTACCTTGTTAAGCTGTCACGAAGCTGGTAGTAGGTAATCCTTTTTCTCCTTGGATGTGTTACCTTGTTAAGCTGCCACTGATCTGGTATTAGGTAATCCTTTTTCTCGTTGGATGTGTTACCTTGTTAAGCTTCCTTGGAGCTTGTAGTAGGTAACCCTCTATTTCCTTGGTTTGTGTTACCTTATTAAGCTGCCACAGAGCTTATAGTAGGTAATCATTTACTTATTCAAGATTTCACTCCTCATTCTCCTCTTTAAGGATTTCTTTCCCCAATAGAGTTGAGATCTTCCTTTTCCCAATAGAGTTCTCTAATTTAGGGTTATTCCCCAGTAATAATCTCTCATGGAAATCTGTTGTTCTTTTCCCCAGCAGAATTTCTATTGTGTCTTTCTTTCTAGATCGCAACATGTTGTCTTATCCCTAGAGTTGTGTTGTTCCCCAATGGTTTATTTTCCTTGTGGACTCCATCCTTGTTTTTATCTCCAATATCTATGTATTTATTTTCCACAGAGATGGTTTCCCGTAACATTCTCCCGCGGAATCGAACTTTTCTTTTACATTCATAATCATAAGTATTACATGGTATCTTAGGACAAAAATTTGGTCTTCTTGTATTTATGTCTCTTCAACCACATCGAGACGAATATTTTAACCATCATATCTCCAAATAGAAGAAATCTAAATAGGGGTAGCTGTCAGACCCTAATTTTACCCCCAAGATACCATCTAATTTTCATTTTTTCATTTCATTCAGATCACAAACTTGGTGGCCTACTAACCATCTCCCTAAGTTTTGCCTTGAGGAGATGATCAAGCACCCTTTTGTGTATCTTTTAATTTGTGTTTAGATATCTTTATCCTTTACTAACCTTAACCAAATCCAAAAATAGGCTTTGTTTCTCTCATTTGTTTTGCAAGGTAGGTTCATTTGGCCAGGTTTGTGAATGTTGTTTGTTCCTTAGTACGGGACATGTGTGTTAAACACTATTGGTGCTTGCTTGTTTTTCTAACCACTTTCCAGCAGGAGCATGATTGACACAAGTGGAGGAGAAGCTTTTTCTTCTCTACTTTCTTGCAGGTTTGAAGAGTTAGTTCAGCAAGCCACTGATTTTAGAGAGTTTAGGTGTTGTCAAAGTTGTGATGTGTTCTGAAACCGAAGAGGGTGCGAATTCGAGATTCCTATATGACGGACAAGTTGGGATGTATTTGAGGGAGAACGATTAGGTATTGTTGATGTTTTTTTCAGGAGAGTGGAGAGCAATGTGACAACTAGTGACGTAGCAGTGGTGTGTGATTCCATATGTTTTTCCTGAAGATATCTATGACTTGCCTCCAGAGCGTGAATTTGAGTTTGGTGAAGGTGAATAGTAGTTTGTTCTGCTAAGAAAGTGGATGAGTCTGTGAAAGATGGTGCATAGGTGTTCATGATGTTGGGTTTTTTGGAAGAAGGTGAAGTGGCTTGAATTCCTGAAGGACTATGATTTATGTTTAATTACCATCATGGTAAAGCCAATGTTGTAGCTGATGTTTTGAGTAGGAAGTCGTTTCATATGTCGATGCTTATGGTTAGAGATTTGGAATGAACCGAGCAATTCAGAGATCCGAGTATGTTACGTGAAAGAATTTCTAACACTGTGAAGTTGTGTATGTCTGAGTATTCATACCGTTCCTACCAAAATGTATCAATAATTGAAGAAGTTTTTTTCATGGGAAATTAAGAAGGAAGTAAATGAGTTTGTTTATGCTTGCTTGACTTATCAGAAGTCGAAGTTTGAACATCAGAAGTCACTGAGTCTGATGCAACCGTTGAGGTATCTCCCTTGCGAGTAGAGGATTGCAAAGTGAAACACTTGAGGGCGATATGAGAGAGTCGTATCCAACTCTATTTCTTAATAAAAAAATTTAGGGTGCAAATTATTTAACTAGGGGAGATTTGTAACACTTTTTTATTAAATTATTTTAGTGTGAGTTATCTGTAAATTATTTTTGATTTATATGTAATTTATTTAATTATGGTGAACAAATAGATAAATAAGAAGATGGGGATGTATGTTCTATTTAATAATTAGAATAAAGAGTACTTGAATTATATTTTTTAAATAAGGATGATGGGGGCGTGTGACCATGAAGGGGGAGTCTAGAGAGTAATTATAAGTTGGTAGGTTTTATTTTTAATTATTTTATAATTAAAATAATTCTCTAATTTTAGTATTTAAATAAAATAATAAGATAAATGGAAAATAAGAGTTTGTAGATATATTGAGGACAAGGTGGGAATTAAGGAAAAATTATAGGGTAAGGTAGGAATATCCTAATGAAGGAATTAGGTTTTATTTTAATAAGCGAGTTGGGAGAAGAGAGTTTTATCAGTACGTATAAAAATTGAAAAGAGTCAAAGATGAAAGAAGAGAGAAAGATCTTGGGAAAAGAGAAGAACAAGAGAAGGGCTAGAGTTTTGGGAGAGGAGATCATAGAGATTGCTTTCTTTTGTTAAAATCACAAGGTAAGGGGGGAGAATAACCTCAATAAAGAGTATATGCATGAGGGGTAGGGTAGTGGAGTACTTAAACTCCAATAGGGTTTGTTTATCCATTGATTCTTAATGAATGTTGATGAATATATGATGATGGATATGTTGTTATATGCATTGATTTGAATTGCAATGGTATGTTGTTGTTATAAGGTTGTTTTCTTGTGTTTTGATGTGAAATTAGGTGTTTCTAGGTATGAAATTAAGTGATTAATTCATGCCAAAATTGATATGTTTATGTCCATTAGAGGAGGATTGATGTATTGATGTTGTTACAATGTAAGTTATTGTAACTTAGAATGTTGTAATTGAGACCGGTTTAGAGGAGTAGTTGTAGGATATGGAGAGGATGATCCTAATATAGAAAACCTAGATTTTTGTAAAAACTTCACAGACTAATCTATTTGCTAAAGTAACCAATCTATTGGTTTACTTTGAAAAATAAAATTTGTATTGAACCAATCTATTGGCTACAGTAACCAATCTATTGGTTCACTTTGAAAATATAATACATGTATTAGATCAATCTATTGGGTGAAGTAAACAATTTATTGCCTCATTGAGAAAATTGAAAGAATATAACAGGGAGGCTTAGATCAATCGATTTATCCTCGTAGCAATCGATTGTTTCACCTTTTTGGCTGAAAAATTACCTAGATAGTAGTCTAGACTAATAGATTGGTTTGCGGCAGTAATAGATTGGCTTGCCTGTTATTTTGATCATAACTTTTAATTTGTAAGTCCAAACGAGATGTGGTTCCAAGGGTTAGAAAGCTAGCCCAATTCTCCATCAAATGGAATTAGTTGCAGGGGCTGAATGTGTCGTGATAACATGAATAATTGATTATAATTGTGTGTATTTGTTGATGTTATATTGTGATGATCTTATGTTGTTATTCTGTTTGAGAATATTAATTATAATTGGTTTATATTGTAAATGTTAAATATCGATGATGTTATGTGGGACGATTATAAGTTGTGATAAGTATGTGTTGTTGTGTGAGCATGATATTTGATGATTTTGTTATGATGTTGATGATGGTTATGATGTTGTTGTGTATGATGTATATGAAAATTATGATGTTGAGTGAGTAATAGTTTGATTCGGTAGGACTACTACTGTTGGGTCAATGCATGTTTTGTTTATTGTCGGGAGGGAAATTTAAATATTATGTTATTGTTGCATTGACGTGTTTTAACATACATTCATGATATCTTTGTTGTTGATGAAAGAGGTAAGTTACAATCTAAGCAGGATAGATTAGTGACTTGTCTCGAGTCCGAGCAGGTTGGAATCAGATTTCAATTAGGGTGAACCCGGTTCGCTAAGGAACCTTTTTATGATATGGTACCACATGCATATGCATTGATTTGCGTAGTAGAGTTGCATTGTATAAATGAGTTATATGTATAATGTTGATTTGGGTTTGATTGTTGAGGTTTGGCATGTGAATATGTTTGTGAGACATTATAATGCAGTTGTTGTAAAATATCTATATGTGTTGATACTCTACCTTGCAGTATGTACCGCTTACTTTATTAATTTAATTTCTCACCCATTTGTTGTTGTTGTTTTGGTCTATGCTCCTCTTCAAAGTACAGACAAGTAGGTAATTGAGGAGCTAGTTAGAGAGGAAGGATGGCGTGAAGCTGTTCTTTTTTACTTTTGTTTTTGCATTCTTAGAAGTATGTTGCTTTGATCTGTAACATTGGGAAGATGGACATTATTTTTTGTTCTTTATGTTTTGTTAATTAGAGTTAGATGATATACTCTCAATATTTTCATGCTTATGTTGATTTATGATGATATTTATTGCACTATTTAATTTTATAAAAAGTACCTTATAAGATTAAAATGATTTGAGTACCATGCTTATTTGATAATTCCGCTATGATGATACCCTAAGTGAAGGTGAGCATGCGATGACAAGTGTTGAATGTTTTAATTTATAAATTGTAAGTGTTGTAGAACATATGCGTTTGATGTCGAGTAACATCATCAGTTTGAATATGTGTTTTCCATATGTTTTATTTTATTATAATAAGCGCATGGTTTTTAGGGTGTTACACTGACCAACGCTCAATATACCGACAG